>CM055904.1:21202179-21802179 GCA_029582155.1 Panopea generosa
CATAAAAAGCGTGAAGCGATTTAACAGATGGGGGCTGTCGCAGAGCTAAATTAACTATGTGATTAAGAGCTCGGCGTAAAGATCTGGAGCAAGATAAGTCATCAGTTTCCCACAGACTGTCGTATGAAAACCAGGAAGATGCACGCGACCCAATGAAAAAACACCATCACGGCACGTGACCTACAGCATGTACATATACATGAGGGAAAGATTAAAACAAACAAATAGTAAACAACAGTGCAGGATAAACAACAAGTGGTTGTAAGCGGAAGAGATAATTGCGCACGGATCAGTAATTGCCCGGCGAGAGGTAAGCGGACATTGTTCTACTTAAATAAAATACATTTTAAGATGTGTATTAATAAGATCTTTATCGATACTAATTATTAGTTTAAACGATATTTTACTCAAGAACTGTACATAGAAGATTACATAACATTTGAAAATTAATAAAATGATAAACAATTCAAAGTATTGGGAATAAGAATAAAAACTAATTAGCTTGTATGAGTATGAGAAATTACAAAATTAAATGATTTACAATATTGGAATGGAGATCTAATCGATCTAATTTTTGTTCCATATGCGCAGCGGGTTTTAGTATAAGTTTCATACAAACTGTAATAGATAAAGAAAAAAAGAAAAAAAGAAAGAAGATAGGTGTTAAAGTTGTTTAGAGGAGATGAGAAGTAGGTAAAAAAATGAAAAACTGAGAAGAAAGCGATTCCGCATGGGTGTCCGATGAGAATAACTACTGTTTATTTTATTGAGTGAAATATCAGTTTTATTCTATCTAGTGATCACCGAAGTGATAATTAAACTTGTAGTCATGAGCATGTCATTTTCAGTCACTCTAACAAGTGAAATTAAAATTGATATTTTAACTGGAACAAACCATTTTTATATTTATTTTATGTTTAATAAACAATTTATTTACCAATTATATTTTTACTCCTTTTAAAAGTGAAATTACCAAAAATAATCCACTGCTGCGTCTCTATATTTCACCGAAAAGTTGTATAATTTGTTTTACCCCATTTCTGCCCATTGAATTTAAATTTTAAGCCGGGGCGGTAGTGTAATGGTAAGATTGTTAGCCGCTCACGACAGAGGTTGCGGCAGGGTTCGATCCCCTGCTCGACCAGGGTTCTCTATCACTGAACCACATATACGTTAGCATCGTTTCGGTTCATTAGCCAATTATAAATTAATTGCTAGGTTACAATAACATGTGTTAGACAAAAAACTGTATAATTTACGTTTCAATAAAATCTGTTAAAAATCATCTTAAAAAGGGGGAGTGATGGTGTATTTATTAATTCTTTAAAAAAAATGCAATTAAATTGGTCGGGGCGGCATAAAAATTAGGGGACGTGCGGGGATGATAATCTAGCAATTATTGTATGATGGCTTTATTCATCGCACATGTATATCTATATGGAAATATATCATGCAATACACAGTGTTGAACCAAACCGAATTCAGTCTAACGTCACATGATCACAGCAATTGAATTTTATATTTTATATGTGCACGTGGTGTCATAATCAGAATGCTTGTTATTTGTAAGCGTATGCAATACGTGCATTTTATACCGTATTTGTAGTCTCATATAACTTATAAAATTTTACGTGACTGTATATGTCAGCTTTGGTGGTGAATAGTTTATGTTGTGTTAATTATAAGATATTCATAAAATAATAATAAAAATATATTTTAATGAACTATACAAGGACGGCGTTATTGTTATGTTGTACGTGTACGCTGCCAATAAAACATCTCTCTAAACCACATATGTGTCCGGGTTAATAAACTAAAAAAACAAACATGTGTACGCGTAAAGATATATACATAACGCACCTGTCATGCAAAGTTTACATACATTAATTAATTAATTACTTCATTACGCCAAGTTGCATAAACTGCAATTAAGACAAACCCGTAAAATTTGGTGTGTTGTCTGTCCCCCGTCTTTCATAAGCTGGACAATGATAATGATAATGTTAATGTGAAGATAATGATAGTGAAGATACTGATGATGATGATGATGATGATGATGATGATGATGCTGCTGCTGCTGCTGCTGCTGCTGCTGATGATGATGATGATGATGATGATGATGATGATATTACTTAAGTGTATGTGGAAAGTTACTGTCTATATATTAGCAATGGTCTCGAAGTTCGTCATATATTAATTTAAATCTCTGTTTAGGATCATAAACATTTACACATAAATAAGGCGGTAGCGCAGTGGATAGGGTGTTGGCCACTCACACGCTGAAGGTTTCGGATTCGATCCCAGTTCGGTCTCTCAAAAAAAAAAACCCCAAAAAAACCCATAAAGTAACACTCAGTACTGGTCAAGTTCTACCCAGGAATCGGACAGGAGAGCAGTTCACGCAAGCATTGAGCTTTCTTCGCAAATTAATATAAACAAATGTGTGACCATGTGTTATATCTGTTAGTAATTTAATACGTCATGGTAATATATGCGAATAGTTATAGGTGTTCGTAATTTCCGTGGATCCCGGATTTAAGAAAGGGGAAAGAGAAAGAAAAGTATAAAACTCTTTTTCAATTATTTTAAGGACATTTTAATAGACGCCATATCTGTCATAAGTCAGTACGAAGACATAGACCACAGACCACAGACCACGGACTACTGCAGGAATATAAATTACTTTTCAGTGTTGGTATACATTGTATGCATTTAATGGCTTCATTTCGGGTTAGCAAAATACAAATTTTGTCACGGAAAATGCATGACAGGGTGTGTTGGAGAGTGTGTGTGTGTGTGCGTGTGTGCGTGCGTGCGTGCGTGCGTGTGTGCGTGCGTGTGTGTGTGTGTGTGTGTGTGTGTGAAGGGGGGGGGGGGGGGGTGATTGGGGGATTTTCAATACTTCTCTATGCTGTGAAAATAATTAGGTTGGACATTTTTAACAAAAAGTGTCAGGTTTAAACATACATAATTATACAGTTGGGTTGGTTAACATGTCCTTACAACGTTTGTAACAACCCTTCTCTAACTCTAAATACAATATTACATATAATCATATAATCATGGCTAAATATTTATGAAAAAAGTTATGCTTTTATAAGCAAGGATCCTCCGTGGCTGAGTAGTCTAAGGCGCCATCTCAGGACCACTAACTTATCACCGCTAAGGTTGTTTGTTCGAGTCCCGAGTCAGTTAGACACTGACGTCCGCAGGGGTTGTGAGTTGGACTACTGGGAGGGAGGTGTTCTAAAAATATGGTGACCCTGGATCGAAGAGTCATGGGTTCGATAATTATCGGTGACTCGTGTTATATACTAACTTGAATATGTTTAGTTATGGCTTTTTCACGAATACGAGCTGCAAGAAATGTGATAGCATATGTCATACCCGGGCTGTCTGCAGCCATTAAACAGAATGTCATATAAAATGCATAAAGTATAATATGATATAATACACTGGACAGACTGAGGTCTTTCGCTTTTCATCATAAAACTAAAATCTTCTAACTTACCTTTACACCGGCCATGAATTACGGTAATTTATGAAAGTGTCCGCTTGTTAATAGACTAAAACGGACTCAACTCTCCGTGCTTGGGTCCGTCACGTAGTAGTGACATTTGGGCACGTTGATTGGTCAACTGCTTTAACGAAAGATGAATGATGCGAAAAGGGTATTTATTACTCTCCCGATTTGGTCAGTTAAGTAGCAATATTTGGAAAGCTGCATTCCAGCACGTTTTTTGGTCAGTTGTTTCAACTGAACGTTTGAATGACGTCACAGTTTAGAAAGCGTTCAATTGCTATGAATTGTGGGATAGGCATAGAAATTCCTGCTTTTTCATTGGTGGTAAATAGACCTGATTCAGGAGATATCAAGTTCTGTGATAGACTATTGCTCATACCATAAGTACCAGGCTCGAACCGATGACATCTCAAAAACTACACTTTGTGCTGGCGTTACCTTATCAGAATGATCGAGTCATTCATATATAGTTTTGGGCTTGCTTTGTAATCGAGCAATAGATAAAACAACAGCAACGATAAAGGCATAACTTCTTTTAAAACAAATCGAAAGATCTGATGACAAAGGCATCAAAATGAAAACTCTATATTTATACAAGCTCAGAGCACTGATACAGGGAACTACTGGGAACCCCTGTTGGTGAGAACGGAGCAAAACTGGGTCACGCTAAATAGACCAGCGTGTTGTTTAGAGACGGGTTAGGAAACTATAGTATACTAATGTGTTTAAAGTTAAAAAATCACACGAACATCAATTTCATGGGTGGTACATTTTTTGGCGCGCATGAAAGATAAACCCGTTTGATATACGAACACGAGCAGAAACAGACGTATATGATATGACAATACTCGCGGGGCAAAATCGTGCATGTCAGCAACAGATATTTGATAGAACTAAAGATATAAACTTGTTTACAGAGATTTGAATTGAAGGAGGTAAGAATTTGGAAAATGTAGTACATGTACATTGGCTATGCTGACACGTAGAACTATTTTCTTTGCTAAACATATAACAATACATGTAGCAGTAGCAGACAAATGGAACTACTTCTTTTACGTAGTGTAGCTGTTTTAAAGGTCGATATCCGTCTCCCCTCTATGCATTGAATATCACACAAGCCCTCATAATGCGTCAAGTGCACTTTTATATTAAAATAATTAAAAGTCCATTTATAAGGTATTTGCTTATTTATGGCTTCCCTCCATTAACTTTTTTTTTTTTTAAAAAAAAACGAGACTTTTTGTATAACCACTAAATTTTCGAAGGTAGATCTATGGAATGCGACGATGAGCATACGTTCATGAACGCTTTACTTAGGTATATTAACGTATTAACATTCAGTGGAATAATGAACGCCAATAGCCTATGTAGGTTCATTGAAGATATTTCCCCGTCAATGCACCTTTACAGACTATTGGCGTTGATTTTTTCCATGAACGCATATCCGTTTACCTTTAATTTTAGCTTCGGGCATAATTGTGGATAAAATCAATTTATATCGAGATCTGCGATTAATAAGAACGTAAAAAAAATCACGTAGAACATGTTGCTCAATTCTCTGAATCAAAAAGTGCGAGCAGTGCCCAAGGAGTTCCGAATGGGTAAAAAACGTCTTAATTTTAGGATTCTTTGATGCCTTAAACAACGAGCATTAAAACAAAGGAGATACTTTTGCCGTTCCGTGCGTTATCTTTAACTGGGAAATATGACACATATATGTACTTGTACATTCGTGTTAGATAAATGTGAAATATGACTTGGTAATACTATTAATACAGGAAATGACAGACATTTGTTGAAAGTTCATGAGATATGAACTTATACGCCACCAGCAAAGTTTACGCGAAACCCTTTGTTCACACACCTCGCACATTTTAAGATGTAAGTTAATATCTTACGAACTTTCAACAAACAGCATTCATACGGAGGCAAAGCCTGCACGCTGATATATACTCACCCCTATAACTGGTTCCTAGCGTTCTGTCTTACAGTGTTGAAGGCTGGTTTTGATATTTCTGAACTTTTGTTATGAAAACTGCAATATACATGTTCAAACCATACATACTTATGAATTACGAGCAAACTAAACAATAATTTAATAAATATGATAAAAAATATCATATTTGTTAAACACAAACAGAAAACTTACCAAACAGACTTGTTTAAAATGTTTTTTAGAAAGTATGTTTATGATATAAAAAAATAAAGAAATTATAATAATAAGTATGATAAAAAATAATAATGATATTGCTACTACTACTATTACTACTATTACTACTAATACTACTACTACTACTACTACTACTACTACTACTACTACTACTACTATTATTATTATTATTATTATTATTATTATTATTATTATTATTATTATTATTATTATTATTATTATTATTATTATAATAATTATGATAGCGATAATAAAATGATAATAATAATAACGAAAAATATTGTGTGTGTGAATAAACGTCCGCGTTGTAGCTACAATTATGCAAATTTGTATTTTGTGAGTTTGAGTTTAGGAGCGTGTGAGCACTTGGGTGATACACGTCGTTCAGGCTACACAGGGGCCATAGGATCATTATAAAATTACCGTCATATTTACAAAGCGGTAACACCTGTTGGCTTAATGGAAAGTCTGCGCAATCAAGCAGTTTATGTGTATTTGGCGGAGAAAGCTATTAAAGATTTAGCGGAGTGAAACTTGTTTTGCGGTTCAGATAGTAGAAGTGATATTCGACTTTTGTCTTTCTTTTTGTATATAAGTTAGTAGTTCTTGAGTACCGATAAATTTAACTTCTACGGTTTAGGCTGGTTCCATGCTGAATATCGAAATACAACATACAATTAACAAACTTTTGTCTAACACTACAAGTACCGGTATTTAATTTAAAATTTCAGTTGTCTCATTCGAGCTCCTTTTATATTTCTCATTTCAATTAAGTAGAATTATTCAAACTCATTTTTAATTTCACATTTCCATTAAGTATTATCATCCAAACTCTACTTTATTCCACATTTCAATTAAGTAACATCATCAAAACTGTAGTTTATTCCATATTTCAATTAAGTATCATCCTCCAAACTGTGGTTTACTTCACATTTCAGTTAAGTATCATCATCCAAACTGTAGTTTATTTCACATTTCAGTTAAGTATCATCATCCAAACTGTAGTTTATTTCACATTTCAGTTAAGTATTATCATCCAAACTGTAGTTTATTTCACATTTCTGTTAAGTATCATCAAGCAAACCGTGTTTAATTTCACATTTCAGCGGTTAAGTAATAGTATCATCGTCCAAACTGTAGTTTATTTCACATTTCTATATCATCAGTTTATTTGTCATTTCATTTCTATCATTTTATTTTTAAAGTTCAGGCGTATCTCTCGAATGTGTGTTTTTATATGAATGACTTTTGAAAGGGTTAATATTTGGCGTGCAGCTGTATGCTTATTAATAAATCCAGATCAAGTTCGATATTGGTCAACGTCGACCAAATTTTACATGAGTTATGGGTCCCTTTCCAACACATAGCTGAGGATGGTCATCTGTGTCCTATAGACACATTGCTAGTTTATTTTATATTTCAGCTATACAATAACTTAATTAAAAAAAATGTTGTTTTTTTTCTACATTTTAATTCTATCATTCAAGCTATAGTTTATATAATTTTATATTAAATTTCAGATGCATCGTTCAAGCTAGACAAACCAGGAAACGATATTTTAAGAATTTCTGTCAGTCAAGGCGATACGAAAAGAAGCATCAACTTGACCACAGTGACTGTAGGAAAGTTACATGCTAGGCTGACTGAACATTACAGTGAATCTGTCAATATATAAAAGCTGTGTATGATTTATTTATTTAAACCATAAAACATACTATTTGTGAACATGGAGAACGAGAATATACGAAACAAACAACAGGACCATAAGTGAGAATGAAGAAAGCAATTTAGTGTGAACCGTTGGATGTCCAAATTGCCTTCATGCAACCGGAGTTTACGAAATCACTGCTCAACAGGTTACACTTAGGTCAATATGTGTATGACATCTTAACCATCGGGAAATAGGACGTCAGAAGAGAAGGAAAACGCCATACACATATCTTAAATAAATAAACGAACGAAACAACAACAGTGCACACTTATATTTGTTATGAATATGTTAACTTAAAAAATATGAGCTACAAATAAACTTATAACATTACTTTTGAAAACGGGACATAAAATTAATCAAAGTAACTGCCACCCTTTTTGTGCATCGATACAGAACGTCTGAATATACATGTAATTAAAAAGATTAGATATAGTCACATTGTACTAGACGCAGAGAAAACAAAATCAGCGATGAATAATTCGAGTATCAACACGGACGTGCTGTTGGAGAAGTTTAACAAGGAGAAGGCCATCCTTATGATACCGGCCACTCTGTACTTATGTATACTAATGATAACGGGACTCATTGGCAATTCCATGACCTGCGTCTACTATGGATACAGGGCAAAGCAGACCTCTAACTCCATTTTCATCGTCGTGTTGGCCATGTTCGACCTCGTGATATGCACTCTGTCCATCCCCATCGAGATCGCGGACCTTGCCCTGTTTTATATGTTCACCAGCGGCTCGGCTTGTAAGTTACTGCGTTTCATTAATCATTTCGC
The DNA here is from genome assembly GCA_029582155.1 of Panopea generosa. NCBI lineage: Eukaryota > Metazoa > Mollusca > Bivalvia > Adapedonta > Hiatellidae > Panopea > Panopea generosa. The sequence goes on from CM055904.1 coordinate 21,210,368, forward strand.
CGCCATTGGCAGCGCGTTTACTCTCATTGCGATCTCAGTCGACCGTTTCAAACGCATTTGTCGACCATTTAACAAACAGTTAAACAACCGTGAAGCCAAGATTGTTTGTCTTTTAACAGCTGGACTGTCTGTACTATGTTCTTGGCCAGCACTTGTGTTTTACGACGCCGTCAGCGTCGATATTAAGAACGATATCGGTATCGATATTAAGGGCAGTGATTGTACGACGATACGCGATAAATCGTACACATTGTACAGATCGATATTCAATGGCGTTCATTTCTTAACTTTCATAATATGCACGGCTGTTCTTGCTGTTATCTACTCAATGATCGGACGGGTGATACTCCGCCACAAGCAGACACAAAAAAAATTTTCTGCCGTCCCAGTGTCAGCCAATTCAGAGAGTTCAGGGAACACCTCTGTCCAAAGTTGTTTAACAGAGACGAGTTTTTCTGTAACAGATGTCTCGACGAACAAAACAATTCAAAAACGTGAAAATGAGAAAATTGGGAAAGGAAACGAAATCGGCTCGAAGCGTATTGAATTCGTCCAAGCGGCCGCGGATTCAAATGGTAATAACAAACAGAAAAACGCTACGCTTGATTTAAAGACGGTGAAATACACAATAATTATGTTTGTAGTAACTGTGTTGTTTGTGCTCAGCTTCTTACCATATTTGGCCTTGGTCATCTGGCGTGTTAGCATTGGAGGATACGAAGTAGGTGTATTATCGGACGGAGAACTGGTCGGGTTCCAGATAGGTCTGCGTTCGTACATGCTGAATTCAGCAATAAACCCGATAGCCTACGGATTTTTCAATTCGAAATTCAGGCGATTTTTCTATATGACTTTATGTCCTTGTTTCTCAAGGAAATCGATAAATGTATCTGTTTCGACGAGTTCGGGAAACAACTGAAGCGATAAACATAGAAAATAATCGATTATTGTTATAATATCGGTTTTGACAAATAAAAAATCATAGAATCCCTCCAATAGTCAAACAATGGAAATGTATAGCCAGACATTGGGTACGCAACATCTATACAATTGATACAAGATTAAATAAAAGAATATTTATTTGGACACGAAATAAAGCTAATAACTCTTGTAAAAATTGGGTTTTCACAGTTATAAATCAATTTGATAGTTTACAGCTTCATATTCATACATACTCAAACATTAACAAAATTAAATTTGTTGATACTGTATTTGAAAAGATGATGTCTATATATATTACGGAGTGGAAAGCAAGTGTAAATCAAACAACTAGTATACGTGGTAATGGACGTAACAAATTAAGAACTTATAGGCTTTTTAAAAATGATTATGAAGTAGAAAATTACTGTAAAATTGTGCTACCAATGAAGCATAGATCAGCGTTCGCAAAATTCAGATGTGGTGTTGCGCCATTAAAACTAGAAACTGGTCGATATGAGGGTATTAATGAGAATGACCGGTTATGTCCTTTCTGTAATTATAGTGTCATGTTATTTTAAAATGTGCCTCTTATAAAGATATTAGGACAGATCTGATGCTTAAAGCAGTAAGCATAGATGCAAACTTTAATAATTTTGATGACTGTAATAAAATGAAGTTTCTCTTTTCCAATAAAGATATGATAAGAATATGTGCCAAAACCTGTTTTACAATACTACAAAAACGTAGAAATATTTTATATAAATAATGTATTATATCTTAAATGTAAAACAAATTAATTTTATATTATGTTGAGAAATCGGTGCTAATCAGGTCATTCCAGATCTGTTCTGGGGTGATAACTGATCTTTTAAAATATTTTTTAAAAAGCTTTTGACTATATAGCGATGCATTTGCATTTATTTTTCCTTTCACGATTTAACAAAAGTTATTTTAATAATCTTTTAGGTCTCGAGCCAAGATTAGCGCCGGTGTCTCAATTCTTAGTGTATAATGCTTTATAGTATACATCTTTTTCAAAAATAATGCATGAATAATCTGTGATAGTTGTATATATTTTATGTCAATATTATAGCGATAGTCTCTTGTAATTCTAATATTGAATGGCTATGTACGTTGTATGTGTTACTGTATGTTTTATTTATATGTTTGTACATAGATGAGACTTAAATAAAGATATATATAGAATCGGTTTGAATTTAAGTCATGTAATGCTTATGTTGAATCGGACTCAATTCTATATTTCATGATTCTGTACGCACGCACGCACACACAGACAATACAATTTGTTATGCTTAATGTTGCTAAATACGAATAACATGAACTATGTTGTCATGACCACGTATTTACAAAAACTTTAGTATGCACTTACGCTGAATGTTAAAATTGCTTATAAATAATATTTACATTTAAAATAGTCTAATGACAAAGCACATGCATATCAAAGTAAAACATTACCGTAATACTAATTGTATTGAATGGGGTTTAGCGTCCCGTTCAACAATTTTTCTTTTATATTGCGACGGTGATATTATTCTGAGCGCTGCCACAGTGGAGTATCATGCCGTAGACACATAGTATGATACCCCACCTAGTCATTATTTTGACACCGGGATCAACATAAAAGTACTCTTTAAATGTTGAGCACCAAACGAGGAAGCTTTTACTACCATTTTTCAAGTCTTTAGTATGACCTGGCCAGGGATCGAACCGATGACCTTACGCATTCGGGGCGGACGCTCTACCACTAGGCTACCGCTGCGGTCCATTATATTAAAACTGCTCATGAAATAACAGTGCTTAGTGAAAACAAACTTTAAGATTTCAGTGCATACTGAGGTTGTTATATTTTGTGATCACGTGCATCGTACTTTTAAGTAGTTCTGAAATCAAATTTGATTTCAATGAAAAGTTGTCAAATATATAAATGTATGCATTCGTTCAAGCTCATTTCGCCCCATTGGTGCAAAAAGGTATTAAGCACCTTCTTATTTCATACACACTTGGTACCTTATTGTTCTGATGGGATTTTGTTGATCAGCAGATTAGTATTACGGAAAAATCCCAATTACATTTACATTGTACTCGCAACTTAATGCAACAAGTTTTTTTTCTTGTATCGTCTTAGTCATATCAAGGATACATCAGTGTACTAGGTATAGTACCACCATTGGAAACAGGCAATGCATAATGGCGGTTATTTATATTCCTTGTTTCTTTTTATTCAAATATGTATATTTAAAGTTCTCATTTTTTATGGTATTATTGATGTATTTTGAACATTTGAAAAACGGTGTAATGTTTGAATTTTGAATTTAGAAGAAAGAAAAAGATGCTTGGATATTGGGGTATGAATACATGATTTCGGAAGTACACACTGGACATAGATAAAAACCCTTATATGCTCGTTTTTTCCCCCAGTAGTGTAGGGGTTTCACTTCTTTCATCTGTGTCTCTCTGTGAATGACAAGCATGATGGACTTTCACCTATGCAATCCAATATTAACCACATAAAAAGTTCCTAAATGTCACAATTTGTTCGTACAAACTTCGTAAGACATACGAAGGTTAGGAAAACGGGCCCCAGAGGGGTGAACATTGGTAAAAATTTTGTATAATAAAAAGGTCTGTGAACATGATCATAGACGCATCACTGCATTTTATGGCGCCTGGACAGAATAAAATAACGAGATCACATTCTTGCTCCAGAGTTCAACAAAGTAGCGAAACTTTGAAGATAAAATAAATACGGAATTAATGAAATCTGTCTCCTGACGTTTAATAATTATAGTTTGGCATGACGTGGGTATTCTAATTTCAAATTTGCGTAATGTGGTTACTGAAATTTTATCAAAATGTATTCCTTCAAAAATCATTCACAGTATCGCACGCACACGTCACACATGCAGAACAAATATACAATCTCTCGTACAACGTACGCTGTCCAATTATATACTGATCGAAAACGAAACTTTTGCTATATAGTATTCATATAAACATCGTAAGAATAATCTTAGGTGCATTTATACGGAAAAGATAAAGACTCTATTGTTACGCTAAAATGATGAAGTTATTGATGAAATATTGGAGAATACAAAACACGCTATTGCGCCGATACATTAATTGTGGAAGTTTCTTTTTTTTGTTCAGTATTTGCACTTTCACGTACAATTTGGGGACTTTTAGGCTTATTAAAAACTAAGAAACTTGAAAAAAATAAGGTTTTCCTGCGTCTTTTTCTTATTGACGATAAAATTTATAAATTTCGGCTGAAAAACACGAATATTCTGGTCTGTGCATACACGTGAAAATCAGCTTTCACGTTATCTATTTTGTCTAATACCCATACACTAGTCAAGTTACGTTGGTTTTATCTGTCAGTTAATCTTCCTCCGAAACTACGTATGTCATTTTACATGTTTATTTCTTTTTATAACATTAAAAACATATGCATGAAAATCGATTCCTTTTTTAAATTTTTGTTCAGTATAGTTCATGACCCCAAGGACTTCTATAAAGAAAGAAAAGTAACTGATTGGGATGTTATGAACACTCGCGTATTCACGCAAAATCTCGCAAAATGTCGTTTTCAAATATACTAACCTTCATTCATCTCAGAAATACAAATCAAAATTATTTCTTTGCACAATGATCCTCTTTACAAAACGAGATCATTCCTAGCAAATTGTGTTTTCAACTGTTATAGTCCTTATGATAACAAAATGTGTACACTGCAACTAAAGTAATTGGAATTTTACTTCAAACTGCAATATTTTAAATTCAAGATCATTTTGTATGTTTAAAACATTAAAAAATATTTAAGGTTTAATACACCTAATATTACATATAACAAATTAGTTATCTGTGAAATTTTAACTTGATGAGTAATTTGCCAGGTTACTAATTCTTTGCGTGCTATTTTATCTATATCTAGTAGAGAGATGAAAGTTTCATATCCTTCTATACATGTCCTTGATGATCCTTGCAAGCTGCAACATCGTATTTATTTGATTTTCTTGCTGAGAACATATGTTTAGTTTAATTCTGTATTGCATATTACTATTCATGGATATTATTAATGTTTCTTTGATCAAACATTCGTGTTATAACTGTGGTATGATTGATTAGTAATTAATAAGTACGAAATGTTGTATTACCATGGTAACTAGAATCTAGATTGCCTACCCCACCCTTAATTTGAATGAAATATAGTAATTACATGTATATTACATTTATATCTTCTCTATGATGTAAATAAAAAAAACTATTAGCTTCATGCACGTGTGTGTTTCTGTTTTATACTAATATATTCTATTTCATCCCGATTACAAAGTAAGCTTAGATAATCGGTCTCAAGTCTGTTCCAATTGCGCAGCGGTGGTCTAGTGGCAAAGCGTTTGCTTCGTATGCGGAAAGTTGTGGGTTGTGGCCAACCTATACCAGAGACTTATAAAACGTTACTTGCAGCTTCCTCGCTTGACAATCAGTATTTAGAGGGTAATTGTAGGTCTGGTCGGTCGGTTGGGTTGGGTATCATACCATGTGTCTGCGGCATGATACTCCAGTATGACAGCGCTCAGAATACTGTCTGAAGATAACACCGTCGCGATATAAATGGAAAAAAAATGTTAAAAGCGACGTTAAACCCCTAACATCAACGAGTCCGTTCTCTGAGTAGAAACACTGTGATTGGCAATCAGATCGAACTTGGGGACGATATAACCCGTAAACACCATATCAACTATCAGTCAGCTGACCAGGAATGGCAGAGTTACGGCCCTTGAATGGTTGAACTATGCTGATTATGTCGTGTTTAGCCATCAGTTTTAACAAAATAGTATCACTGTTTTATCTCACGCACTTAAACAAAATGCTGTGTCAAGGTCATCAAACGGGAGAATCTCGTAATTGCAATGTCAATTTAGGTGTAAAACGACTGCTTGTTGCCGCATATTTTATTCAACCTTTCCATAAATGTTCTGATGTTTAAAGTTTAAAGATGAAGTATCAGTGTTTTAATCTGGTAATAGAATTATTTATATTTTTTATGCACTTTGTGACTGACAATATATTACAAGTACTTTTAAACTCAATTATTTAAAGGAGTGTATCAAATGTCTTAAAAAAATAAAACGATTATCAACATGGATTAAAAGTATCTTATCATCATTAACACAATGTCATATAAACCGTTATTTGTATGCCATCGAGAGCTAACATACGATCAGTTAACCTTACCACTGTTTTCTGGGATCCTGGAAGGTTAACCAGTACTCGAGCACACCCAATCTCAACAAGTAACTGATAACTTTACCACTTAAATCAGCAGTGGGAGACGAAAGATAATGATCAACCATCACGGAGATTGTGGCCGGGCGGGGATTCGAACTCACGACCCCTGGTTGATAGTCGGACGCGCTAACGATTGGGCTAATCGGGTCCGGCTTTCAGATTAGAATTCGCTAGGTTATGCTAAACTCTGCAATTAACCATTTCATAAACGGATTATTCAATTCAAAACAATTTTCTACGTCATTTTGTCATTGGTGTCCCAAAACAGCCGTTAAAGATTAACGGTCGTTGGTGTCCCGAAACAGTCGTAAGTAAGAACTATGCGACTGAAATAGTGCTACACATATTTTTAAACTTATCTATTTTTTTTTTTTTTTGATTGGGGTTTAACGTTATTTTCAACACTGGCACAGGTAATACCGTCCTTCCGTAACTGGAAACTTTCTCACATAAAGTTTTTGGATTTATCTATTTAAAATCCGTTATGAAATATCTTTCTTGTTTAGAATCATAACTAGGCTTTTGCAGATAAATTGCTATGCTTGCTAATTGAGGACACTACATTTGACTGTGATGTGGCGGATTATCAAACCCACGACCCTCCAATACTGGATCCGTTGCTGTACCACTGGATACGTCGTTCTACATGGTATTAGTCATAGGGAACGAATAAGTTATTAACATCCTCCTATGACATCTTCCCACGAAGTATTTACGTGTGATGAGAAGGAAACACTTGCTGTTGACACTTATATTGGTACTTGGGTTTGCTATTACTATTGGTCTGTTAGTTTGTGGGGGAAGTTTTTGTTGTTGTTGTTGTTGTTGTTGTTTTGTGTGTGCGTGCGTGTGTGCGTGCGTGTGTGCGTGCGTGCGTGCGTGTGTGTGTGTGTGTGTGTGTGTGTGTGTGTCTGTTTGACTGTTTTGTATGGATCTTTAAGCCATTTTAGCATATAACAGGTTGTATATGACACCAAGTTTTAAGAATAGAGGAATATTCTCAGATCTGAGTAGAATCACCGTTATCCGCAAGTAGTTGTTACACAGTTTGTTTTGGCATCTAGTTTATGGCATGTCAAACTCACAAGATTCAATACTTTTTTATTCATACATTTATGTTGTAAATTGTTGCATTTGTATTTCAAATTAACATTTGTCAGTTAGGGGGTATGTTTGAACAAAATACATCAGCTTGCTTATAGTCAGTTTGCGGTAAACGTTGTTATGATTAGCAGCAATAAATGTAAAAAAAACAACACAACAGATTAAAACATTCTGTCGCAATTTTTGTTCGTGTTGACCTACAATAACCGTAGATAGACTGGACAAATATGTTAGGCGATTAGTCACTACTAAATATAGCTTATCTCTGCCGCAAGTCACTGACTACTTTCCCACATATTCAGAGTTGGGAGACACGTGGCCGTAGGACAAGGTCATGACCAATGATCACAGAAATTGTGACCGAATGGGGATTCGAACGCACGACCCTAGGATTGACAGCCAGACGCCACCCACCAACAAAATAAAGGGTAATGAGTTTTTAAATATGACATTAACACTCGCTCCAACCCCCAACCCCACACCCCTAAAAAAAGTGGGATGTAAAGGATAGTGCTGTCATACCATCGTTCGATCCAAGGCTCGATCAATACATGTTCTATCCAAGAAATAGACCCGAGTGCAATTTACAGACGATCTCAACTTGATAAATCAAACTTAAATTAGCATAAAATAAAGCCAACTCGAGAGATATGTAATAATAATTCCAATCTCATTATCATATATGTATTTAAAGCATTTTCATTGGACAACGTCAATTTTTTTACAGACCGTGAGCCGGACTACTTTTACGTTTCTCGCGTAAACAAAGAAGCATCGACATATTGATGGTCGGTACTTAAATGACATTCACAACGGTTCCACGCTTTTTTTTAATAATAAAACACAACGAAAACAACTGTTAGATCTAGTCCTAGCTGTTTTCTTCGGTTTATTGTTTTATATATTTCTTTGGTTCAACGATTTAACTGGGCATCACAATCAGACTATCAGTTGTTTTAAAAAAACAATGTAGTAGGTCATAAAATGTTCAGATTTGAGATGTATAGTGTACCATTGAACACAACCCTGGTTTACCGAACGTGAATGCTAGTCGTTGACAAAGATTTCCACAGACAAATTTATTCGACAGGATAAATGAAATAAAAACATGTACATGTAGGCCTAGTTGAAGTTCAGAAGCAGACGATCGTGAGACAATGTAAATACACAAACCTTGCACGTAAAAATCGTTTAAAACGTTCCAAATTCGGATTTACCACCAATGAGCCACTCGGAACACCTTGGTTATTATCCGAGCATGCCGGAGATCGCCGAGTAGTTACGAACGCCAATGAGCATGGATTTATATGACCTTCGTAAATATTGACACATTAAAAAAAAACAATCGTGTAGACAAAAACGCAACAATGACGTCAGCTTCTTCTCTGTAGGGATATTTCCTGTGATTTTGTGTTTGTCTAAATCGAGAGATAAAAGGCGGGTGTTTAATTTTTTCACCTCAAAATATTTCGTCATTTTACGATAAACCAACTAATGTTACAGATGTCGAATCACGCACAACTCTGACATAAAGTCCTTTGGACTTTAATTGATTTGTGCGTGAATCGACATTCTTTACACATGTATAAAAAACAGAAAAAATGAATTTAATCCTATAATCAAAACATTCACAAAGTACTGAAGATTAAGCATGCCTGTTTTCCAACCCATCACGATTGTTGTTGTTTTTTTTACCTTATATGTTAGTTTGAGTATCACAGTTAATACTTATGTAAAGATTTTAATTGTGTTTTCATTCTGCACCAGACGAAACCTCGCTGTAGATAAAACTTCCTCACTTTTGAAGAATAACATTTAAATGACCAATCAGCGTGTTCCTTCTATTTGTAGATGTAAGGTTAATAGTTCTTTTGAGCTCAGTGATACACTTAGTTCTCAGTATCATAGTGTGCGCAATTCTTTATATCTAAATGCACAAACTAATATGTATCTAAGTGTACTAAATAATTAGTATCTAAGTGTACTAGATAATTAGCATCTAAGTGTACTAAATAATTAGTATCTAAGTGTACTAAATAATTAGTATCTAAGTGTACTAAAAAATAAGAATATAAATTTACTAAATAATTAGTATCTAAGTGTACTAGATAATTAGTATCTAAGTGTACTAAGTAATTAGTATCTAAGTGTACTAAGTAATTATTATCGAAGTGTACTAAGTAATTATCATCTAGTGTACTAAGTAATTAGTATCTTAGTGTACTAAATAATAAAAATATAAATTTACTAAATAATTAGTATCTAAGTGTACTAGATAATTAGTATCTAATAGTCTTAGTAATTATTATCTAGTGTTCTACCAATACGTATCTAAGCGTACTAAGTAATTAGTATCTAAGTGTACTAAGTAATTATTATCTAGTGTACTAAGTAATAAGTATCTAAGTGTACTAAATAATAAGTATCTAAATGTACTAGATAATTAGTATCTAAGTGACTAAGTAATCATTATCTAGTGTTCTACCAATTAGGATCTAAGTGTACTAAGTAATTATTATCTAAGTGTACTAAGTTATTAGTATCTAAGTGTACTAAGTAATTATTATCTAAGTGTACTAAGTAATTTTTATCTAGTGTACTAAGTAATTAGTATCTAAGTGTACTAAATAATAAGTATCTTAAAATACTAGATAATTAGTATCTAAGTGTACTAAGTAATTATTATCTAGTGTACTAAGTAATTAGTATCTAAGTGTACTAAATAATAAGTATCTAAATGTACTAGATAATTAGTATCTAAGTGACTTAGTATTTATAATCTAGTGTACTACCAATTTGTATCTAAGTGTACTAAATAATTAGTATCTAAGTGCACTAAGTCATTAATAGCTAAGTGTACTAAGTAATTAGTATCCATCCATCCATCCATCCATCCATCCATCCATCCATCCATCCATCCATCCATCCATCCATCCATCCATCCATCCATCCATCCATCCATCCATCCATCCATCCATCCATCCATCCATTCTTTCATTCATTTGTTCAATTATTTATCATATATACTTAATGGGGGTTATCACATGTCAGTATAAATATAGCATATCCTGTTTCATTTTTGGAGAAAGCCTTCGGAATCTGAGTATAACACTGTACTTATCTGATAAACCTTCTCACATATCTTTTGGACGGAATGGTTTCGACGAACTCACGACCTCAGCTGTGAGAGGTTTAGTGATAAATAAACGACTGTGCCTTTGACAACTCGGCCGCAGTAGACCCGTGATCCCAAAGAATAGACACATATTTAACATATCTTAAAGAAAAGGCTATAGAGCGGAAACCTTTTTTTTCCTTTTTTGTTTTGTTTGTAACTGTAACATTAACATTCACTCCATTTACCTCAAATTTAATCCCAAGCTTCCATTTTCGTTTACCGCAGCGGTGGTTCAGAGGCAAAGCATCCGCCTCGCATGTGAAAGGTCATGGGTTAGATCCCTGACCGGGCCTTACCAAAGACTTGAATAAATTATATTAGAAGCTTCCTCGCTTTGCGCTCAGCATTTAAAGGGTAGTTCTAGGTCTGGTCGGCCCACTGTCAGTATAATGTAGCTGGGCGGATATTGTATATCATATGTCTGCGGCAGGGTACTCCTGTATAGCAGCGCTTAGAATACTGTCTCAAGCCGTCGTGATATGATATGAATGAAAAATGGTTGAAAGCGACGCTAAACAACAACAATAATAATAAAAACAACAACAACGACAGCAACAACAACAACAACAACGATTTCCATTTACCTTAAATACAACCCCAATCAGAAACTTTAAAACAAAATAATTAAAATATCGTAAAGGAAAGTATATTGAGCGGAAAACTTTTTTCTATCTTTTGGTAAAAAAATAACATTGGCCAAATTTACCTGAAAACCTAGTCCACGTTTTTTTTTATTCCTCTGTACATATTTACAAGGCAAACACCATCACTTTTTTTCAATCAATCAAGGGACATAACTATGTACATTCAGATTCAATGTGGCTGAATCAGAAACTCATCCAAGCGTCCATTATTGATAACCTTTGGACCACGGTTGGTCACATACAGATGCTGCATTGTTTAAACGGTGAACATTTATATTTTTCAATCAATCAAGAGCCATAACTCAAACCATGTTGGTCTGAACATGGCTGTTAAAAAAAACCCTACCCGGTTGTATTTGTAAATAACATTCTGACGATGTTAGGTTAAGCTCCAATTTAAACTAAAAGTGATTCGGGGTTGACGAAACTAACATATTTTTTCGTCAATAAACTCTAGTCCGATATATCATGCTCAAAAACCCGCCCGAGCTGTCATTGACATACACATTCTGACAAGGACGAAAACTCTGTCTATTCCGGTCAAGAACACGCACGAGCTTTTATTAATAAAAAATGGATTGACACAAGATACTACTGTGTTTACAAAAACCGTTAACGGACGGACGGACGGATGACGAACACATTAACATAACATTAGCCCTTCAGACTTTTGTCCAGTAGAAATAAAATCAACAACACAGTTTACCAATGAAACGTACGTGAAAGAGATTCAAACAGTCTCTGAGTTAACCTCGACTCGGAAACAAAAATGTTGTATGAATCAGTTTGAAATATATTAAACAAGAAATGTCACTGGTAAGTGTCGCATGACCCCAAAATGGTCGCTGAAAATAACAATATAGTTATGTTATAATAAGTATATCCATGAATATAAAGAGTAATGGACTGATGTTTCAGACGAGACATGCAATTTCATGTTTTTTTACATTAAAGTGTGACCTTGACCTTTGTGTAACCTTGACATCTGAGGTAATGGTCTGAGTATTTCAACAGTTAAATGCTGCTGAAAAAACATCATGACATGCTGATCACTTGTGTCAAGCTATTTTAAAATCTCTAAATGTAAGACAAAGTTACAGATCAATTGTTGATAAATTGAGCCAAGTGTTCTTGAAATCCATCCATATATGATAAAGTTAAAGGACAGACTTGGAATCTCAAACAGATTCAAAGTGTTGTCATACATACTATATGTGTGACCTTGACCTTTGATGTATGGGTCTAAGTTTTACTTACGACACGTCGTCATGTCATCTTCAGCCAAGTTAAAGGCAAAGTCACAGACCAGACACACAATATCAAACAAATTAAAAGTATGACCTTGATCTTTGAGGAAAGGTTCTGGGTTTTACATGTGACATTTAATTGTGTCATGTTGATCAACTGAGCTAAGTATTTTTAAAATTTATCCATAGATGACAGACCCGACAAGAAATGTCAAAATGACTTAAAGTGTTGTCAAACAAAGTTAAATTGTGACCTTGACCTTTGAAGTGGGAGTTTGGGTATTAAGTGCAACACGTCGTCTTGTTATGTTGATCATTTATAACAAGTATTTATAAAAATCCATCTATGCATGACAAAGTTGCAGGCCGGACATGAAATCTCACAGATTCAAAGTGTGACCTTGACCTTTGAGGTAAGGGTGTGGGTCTTACTCGCGACACGCCGTCATGTAATGTTGATCAATTGTAGCAAGTATCATTAAAATCCATCTATGCATGACAAAGTTACAGGCCAGACACAAAATCTCACAGACTCAAAGTGTTGTTAAACTCAAATTGTGACCTTGACCTTTGAGGTACGGGTGTTGGTCTTACTCGCGACACGTCGTCATGTTATGTTGATCATTTGTAGCAAGTATTTATAAAATCCATCTATGCATGACAAAGTTACAGGCCGGCCACGAAATCTCACACAAACTCGAAGTGTTGTCAAACAAACTCAAATAGTGACCTTGACCTTTGAAGTACGGATGTGGGTCTTACTCGCGACACGTCGTCATGATATGTTGATCATTTGTAGCAAGTATTTATAAAATCCATCTATGCATGACAAAGTTACAGGCCAGACAAGAAATCTCACACAAACTCGAAGTGTTGTCAAACAAACTCAAATAGTGACCTTGACCTTTGAGGTACGGGTGTGGGTCTTACACGCGACACGTCGTCATGTTATGTTGATCATTTGTAGCAAGTATTTATAAAATCCAATCTATTCATGACAAAGTTACAGGCCGGTAACGAAATACCGGACGGACGGACGGACGGACGGACGGACAGTGCGATTGCTATAGGCCACCCCCAATTTTTTTTTGGGTGGGAGGGGGGGGGGGGGGTCCATAAAAAAACTATTTTTAAGATTTGCTGTATCTATATTTTTTTGACTGTAGAGGTGATCCAAACAATGACGATATCGGAAAAAGGAAGTTTAATACTCCGGTAAAATATAGTGTAAACCCCACGGACGAATAATATATCAAGATAGGCATTTAGCAAATTTAGATGATATGTAAATTAACATGGAAGGAACAGATAGCTTATCTGGACACGGAAATTAAATATATATTCAAAGGGTGTTAAATTACAACATTCTTTCTTAAAATATTAATCCACTTTGTAATACATTAACTTGAGTGTGAAAGAGCCCACATTTTATTGCGATACTCGCATGTTTGTATGGATTACATTACAGACACTACATCATAAATTTACATCATGTGGTATGTGTTACATGCTGGTTACCAATACTAATACAATACAGTTTTTGTGATGTATCAACAGTAACAGTTAATTGAAGTTAGAGACTATTGATAGAATTTAAGTCAATTTAAAAATAAAAAGTTTAAAGAGGGATTTACTTGAATAGTGACCGCGATTGTGGTGGCTCTGTGTCAGTATTTGTATGTGAAATAAATACTTTATAAAACCGTTACAATATATACTGAATGTGTTAGAAGCTGGTGCTATACTTCCATACTATTTAATATACAACAATAGCCATGAATAATTCGAGTATAGACAAGGATACTCTTCTGGAAGAGCTGAATAACGAGAAGGCGACAGCCATGGTGCCTGTGATAGTTTATATATCTGTATTAATGGTGGTCGGACTGGTTGGTAACGCCATGGTTTGTGTGTTTTACGGGTGTAAGACAAAGCAGACCTCTAACACCATTTTCATTGTCGCTCTGGCTGTTTTCGATCTGATTACATGTGCAATATCCATGCCTATTGAGATTGTCGATCTCAAATTATTCTTTATTTTCACGAATAGTGGGGCGTGCAAAGTCATGAGGTTTGTTAATCATTTCGCGGCCATAGGCAGCGCAGCGACTTTACTGGCAATAGCATCTGACAGATTTAGACATCTTTGTCGGCGAAGTAAAACACAGTTACATCCGCAACAAGCTAAAAAGATGTGTTTGTTAGCAGTTGGCGCTTCTGTGTTCTTCTCGTGGCCTGTATTTATTATATACGATTCTGTAACTGTTGATATAAAAACCGACACTGGTGTGGATTTACAGGGCAGTGACTGTACAACAATCCGCTATGATTCATTCAAAACCTTTCAGTTGATACTTAATGGCATACATTTTATGCTGTTCATAACATCAACAGTTGTTCTGGTTGTGCTCTACTCACTGATAGGAAAAGAACTGTTTCGTAACAACAGAAGACAACAAAAGTACGCAAGTGATCCAATATCTGCAAGCAAAGAAGATCCGGGGAAGATTCATTCCATGGCAGATAATAATGTTATAAATGATAGTATCTTTTCATTGTCAGACATGACTGACGCTCATTCAGAGACTACTAAAACCAATATAAGCCTGGAAAATGTAAGAAAAGGCAATGTCCGCGGATTGGCACACAATCGACCACATGATACAAAAGTAGTGCAAAGTACAATACTGATGATTGTGATAACCATGGTATTCGTCATCAGTTTTTTACCTTATCTAGCGTTGGTAATATGGCGGACCATTATTGGAGGTTATGAGGTTGACGTGTTGTCTGATGGCGAGTTAGTAGGGTTTCAGATTGGAATCCGCTCGGTTATGCTAAACTCAGCAATTAACCCACTCATATACGGGCTATTCAATTCTATGTTCAGAAACTTTTTTTACAAGTCCTTTTGTCGTTGGTGTCCAAAAACAGTCGTTAGAGGTTATCAGTCCTCTGTGTCCTTAAACAGCCGTTAGATGTTATACATAGAGTATACCATATGCTATTTGTTTTTTAATATGAAATTGTATATCTGGTTAAAGAGAAATATTTATATACTGTACTTCTGCAAATATAACTGCTTATATATGTCATGTGCAAAGGTATTGTGAACTGTATGTATAATGATGAGAAACCGTAAGTTTAAGTCAATAAAATATGTCCATATGGCTAGCATCCAGTTTTCAATATCCCCAATATCTTTTTGCAAAGCTGCATGGTAATCTTTTAAGCGGTGTGCGCGTGCGAATTATTGAATTGGCAAGGTTAAAGACTCATTAAATTCTCTCTCTCTCTCTCTCTCTCTCTCTCTCTCTGTCTCTCTCTCTCTCTCTCTCTGCAATACTGGACGGACAATTTATATACATGAACTGATAGCTTTATATGTGTAGGATCCAGTTAAGGATTCAGGACAACTCTCATAAAGATAAAGAACATACATAGAAACCCGTTGGATCGTGAAGATAGTCATTTCACTGTATTAGTAATCTGTTAAATAATTGGTAAATGAAAACTTTTCCCGAGTTAACGAGTCTTACATTCGTGCTCATTTATTACTGAATTTATTAAACTCTTTGGGGAAAAATATAATGCTTGGCAGAGCATGGCAAATTATATTTTTTCCAACTCGTTTAATAAATTCAATAATAAATAAGAACGAATGTAGGATTCTCTATTTATGTTATGTAACTCCTCAATATCAACTTTGTGTATAATCGCAAAATCAAACCCAAGGTTAAGTTCCGTGTGTGTGTTGGTTCGGGACGTTTAACTTTTTTCCAGGTGTATATGTGCTACAAATGCTGTGTATGCGTCCTAACTGAAACTTTAAAATTGCTTCATTAGAAAACAATAGTCAATCAACGAACCTGATATATCTCGAATCAGGTTTTTAACCCCCCAATGAAAAACCAGGAAATTTCATGCCTGTCCCACAATTTATAGCAACTGAACGCTTAGTAAACCGCGACGTCATCCAAACTTTCAGTTGAAGCAATTGACCAATCAACGTGCTCAAATGCGACTTTCCCAACAATCAGATCGGGAGAACTCTAAAGCAATTAAATATAAGTAAACTTATATGTATTTTAAACGCTATACGTTTGACTAACAATCCAGGGGTCGTGAGTTTGAATCCCCGCCCGGCCACAGTCTCCGTGATGATTGATATACGACATTGGG
Organism: Panopea generosa; assembly: GCA_029582155.1. Taxonomy (NCBI): domain Eukaryota; kingdom Metazoa; phylum Mollusca; class Bivalvia; order Adapedonta; family Hiatellidae; genus Panopea; species Panopea generosa. Next base: position 21,226,954 of record CM055904.1, read on the forward strand.
TCTCCTTATCATTCGTCTCTCACCGCTGATTCATGTGGGGAAGTTATCAGTTACTTGCAGAGATGGGTGTGCTCGAGTACTGGTTAATCTTCCAGAATCCCAGGAAACAGCGGTTACGTTAATTGATCGTCTGTTAGCCCTCGATGGCATAAAAATTACGCTTAATATTCAGTCAATCAATCAATTTACACGCTATGCTACATACGCTTCGTTGCAAGTGTAGAGTAACAAAACTTTATAAAATATTTGATTTTTGTTGCGATTGGCTAGAAATTAAAATGTTCCCGGAAACAAGATGTCGGATGTTAGTTCAAATAATCATCAAATCGGATCGATATGCGTTTCCGTAGTTTATATGTATATACTAGATGTATGCAAGACATGACAGAGAGATACGTAGGTGCTGTTTGTGAAAAGTGTATTTGGAATGTTTTATTTTCTCCGATATGGTTACAAAGTGATACAATTCATTAATTTATTCGAGTTAAAAACTAATTGCTTGAATAAAGGGGAATATATAGATAAATCTAAAATGATATGGTGTGATTTTTTCAAAATAGTGTATGCATAAAAATATATAATACAGTGCGCGAAAGAACTGGTGGAAATCATGAATACTTCGCGTATAAACAAGGACATACTTCTGGAAGAGTTAAATAATGAGAAGACCGTACTTATGACACCTGTGAAAGTTTACATATGTATATTAATGGTGGTCGGACTGGTTGGTAACACCATGGTTTGCGTGTTTTACGGATGTAAGACAAGGCAGACCTCTAACACCACTTTTATTGTAACCCTGGCGGTATTTGATCTGATGTCATGTTTATTCATAATGCCTATTGAGATTGCGGAACTTTCTTTATTTTATTTGTTTTCCAATGGTGCAGCGTGTAAACTCGTCACATTTCTAAATCATATCGCTCCTATTGGCAGTACGGCAGTTTTGATCGCCACAGCAACCGATCGCTTTCGGCGTTTATACCATCCTTCAAAAAAGCAGTTAAGTCTCAAACAGGCCAAAGTAGTGTGCATTACTACCCTCGGGATTGCTATTTTCTTTTCATGGCCCACAATTGTGCTATACGACGCCATTACAGTTGATGTTAAAAACGACTTTGGACTAGCAATTAAAGGGTATGACTGTACGACAATACGCGACGGGTCATACACAGTCTATAAATTGGCGTTTAACATCATAGAACTTTTATTATTTATGACAACAACTCTCTCTATGATTGTGCTCTACTCCTTGATTGGAAAAGTTCTTTTTCAGAACAACCAAACACAAAATGTACACGCCACTGGTTTAAATACAACGGGGATATCCAATCCAGCCAATGAGTCTATCGATCATGACCGGACAAGTATTGGTTCCGATGTCGATAACATAATTGCAGACAAGACGCAATTTGAACTTGAGAAAACTAATAAAGAACATATATATACGACAAAAGCTAATATCGCGGACTCGCGTTTGCATCGTATTGATAAAAAAGTAGTCCAGAGTGCGGTTCTTATGTTTGTTATAACCGTAGCTTTCGTCGCAAGTTTTCTACCCTATTTGGCGCTAATAATATGGAGAACCGTTATTGGCAGCTATGAAGTGGATGTCTTATCTGATGGCGAGTTGGTTGGTTTCAATATAGGTCTTCGCTCAGTGTTCATTAACTCGGCAATCAACCCGCTCATATATGGACTCTTCTATTCTAAATTTAGACGATTCTTCTTCATGACAATTTGCCGTCGATGCGCCAAACAACCTGCGAATACGGACCTGCAGTCAAGTACCAGTAACATGGATTAATGAGTGCAGACGTTTCTGAATAGACAATACATGTAGTTTGTAACTCATAACTTCAACATTCCCCAAAATTAAGTCCGAGATATTGAGACGTTCAGTAGGTGTAACCTTGCTTTACTCGGATGTTACCTTAGATATATAGAGGCAGGTGGGACTGTATGCAGCGAAAAAAACAACAACAAAAAAAAACAACAATAAATAAAACCCACAAAAAAACTTTTGATTACATATTGTATGTTTAAATATTTCAATCACAAAGTTTGAATAGCGAACGACACACACAAAAAAAAGTTCGAAACAGATCATTTTGTAAAAGTTAAACATTATGTTTGGTTGAATACTTAGGATAAAACTAAGTTCTCAACATTTTTTATCAAATGTTTAATTTCACAAAGAATGAACGGTATACGCATATATAAATAACTTCACTATTATAATGTGTAAACGAAACACAGGCCATCATGACAACATTGATTACAAACGTACACAAATGAAACGTCAAACTCGCAATATTTTTATCAAACAACAGTTTACCATAGTTTCCAACAGTTTACCATAAGAACAAAAAGAAGGTGTTGTCCTAGTTCCCTAACATACATCATCTTTCCGAAACAAAATGCAAGTCAGCTTGTTAAGATACAACACGCACGCACGCACGCACGCACGCACGCACGCACGCACGCACGCACGCACGCACGCACGCACGCACGCACGCACGCACGCACGCACAATGACACACAACAATGACACACACACAATGAGACATACACACACACACACACACACACACACACACACACACACACACACACACACACACACACACACACACACACACACACACACACACACACACAAACACACACACACACACACACACACACACACACACACACACACACACACACACACACACACACACACACCGACCCACCCACACCCACGAGTTAGTAGGGTTTCAGATTGGAATCCGCTCGGTTATGCTAAACTCAGCAATTAACCCACTCATATACGGGCTATTCAATTCTATGTTCAGAAACTTTTTTTACAAGTCCTTTTGTCGTTGGTGTCCAAAAACAGTCGTTAGAGGTTATCAGTCCTCTGTGTCCTTAAACAGCCGTTAGATGTTATACATAGAGTATACCATATGCTATTTGTTTTTTAATATGAAATTGTATATCTGGTTAAAGAGAAACATTTATATACTGTACTTTTGCAAATATAACTGCTTATATATGTCATGTGCAAAGGTATTGTGAACTGTATGTATAATGATGAGAAACCGCAAGTTTAAGTCAATAAAATATGTCCATATGGCTAGCATCCAGTTTTCAATATCCCCAACATCTTTTTGCACAGCTGCATGGTAATCTTTTAAGCGATGTGCGCGTGCGAATTATTGAATTGGCAAGGTTAAAGACTCATTAAATTCTCTCTCTCTCTCTCTCTCTCTCTCTCTCTCTCTCTCTCTCTCTCTCTCTCTCTATATATATATATATATATATATATATGCAATACATCTGTACTGGACGGACAATTTATATACATGTACTGATAGCTTTATATGTGTATGATCCAGTTAAGGATTCAGGACAACTCTCATAAAGATAAAGAACATACATAGAAACCCGTTGGATCGTGAAGATAGTCATTTCACTGTATTAGTAATCTGTTAAATAATTGGTAAATGTAAACTTTTCCCGAGTTAACGAGTCTTACATTCGTGCTCATTTATTACTGAATTTATTAAACTCTTTGGGGAAAAAATATAATGCTTGGCAGAGCATGGCAAATTATATTTTTTCCAACTCGCTTAATAAATTCAATAATAAATAAGAACGAATGTAGGATTCTCTATTTATGTTATGTAACTCCTCAATATCGACTTTGTGTATAATCGCAAAATCAAACCCAAGGTTAAGTTCCGTGTGTGTGTGGGTTCGGGGCGCTTAACTTTTTTCCAGGTGTATATGTGCTTCAAATGCTGTGTATGCGTCCTAACTGAAACTTTAAAATTGCTTCATTAGAAAACAATAGTCAATCAACGAACCTGATATATCTCGAATCAGGTTTTTTAACCCCCCCAATGAAAAACCAGGAAATTTCATGCCTGTCCCATAATTTATAGCAACTGAACGCTTAGTAAACCGCGACGTCATCCAAACTTTCAGTTGAAGCAACTGACCAATCAACGTGCTCAAATGCAACTTTCCCAACAATCAGATCGGGAGAACTCTAAAGCAATTAAATATAAGTAAACGTACATGTATTTTAAACGCTATACGTTTGACTAACAATCCAGGGGTCGTGAGTTTGAATCCCCGCCCGGCCACAGTCTCCGTGATGATTGATATACGACATTGGGTCTCCTTATCATTCGTCTCTCACCGCTGATTCATGTGGGGAAGTTATCAGTTACTTGCAGAGATGGGTGTGCTCGAGTACTGGTTAATCTTCCAGAATCCCAGGAAACAGCGGTTACGTTAATTGATCGTCTGTTAGCCCTCGATGGCATAAAAATTACGCTTAATATTCAGTCAATCAATCAATTTACACGCTATGCTACATACGCTTCGTTGCAAGTGTAGAGTAACACAACTTTATAAAATATTTGATTTTTGATGCGATTAACTAGAAATTAAAATGTTCCCGGAAACAAGATGTCGGATGTTAGTTCAAATAATCATCAAATCGGATCGATATGCGTTTCCGTAGTTTATATGTATATACTAGATGTATGCAAGACATGACAGAGAGATACGTAGGTGCTGTTTGTGAAAAGTGTATTTGGAATGTTTTATTTTCTCCGATATGGTCACAAAGTGATACAATTCATTAATTTATTCGAGTTAAAAACTAATTGCTTGAATACAGGAGAATATATAGATAAATCTAAAATGATTTGGTGTGATTTTTTAAAAATAGTGTATGCATAAAAATATATAATACAGTGCGCGAAAAAACTGGTGGAAATCATGAATACTTCGCGTATAAACAAGGACATACTTCTGGAAGAGTTAAATAATGAGAAGACCGTACTTATGACACCTGTGATAGTTTACATATGTATATTAATGGTGGTCGGACTGGTTGGTAACACAATGACTTGCGTGTTTTACGGGTGTAAGACAAGGCAGACCTCTAACACCACTTTTATTGTAACCCTGGCGGTAATTGATCTGATGTCATGTTTATTCATAATGCCTATTGAGATTGCGGAACTTTCTTTATTTTATTTGTTTTCCAATGGTGCAGCGTGTAAACTCGTCGCATTTCTAAATCATATCGCTCCTATTGGCAGTGCGGCAGTTTTGATCGCCATAGCAACCGATCGCTTTCGGCGTTTATACTATCCTTCAAAAAAACAGTTAAGTCTCAAACAGGCCAAAGTAGTGTGCATTATTACCCTCGGGATTGCTATTTTCTTTTCATGGCCCACAATTGTGCTATACGACGCCATTACAGTTGATGTTAAAAACGACTTTGGACTAGCAATTAAAGGGTATGACTGTACGACAATACTCGACGGGTCATACACAGTCTATAAATTGGCGTATAACATCATAGAACTTTTATTATTTATGACAACAACTCTCTCTATGATTGTGCTCTACTCCTTGATTGGAAAAGTTCTTTTTCAGAACAACCAAACACAAAATGTATACGCCACTGGTTTAAATACAACGGGGATATCCAATCCAGCCAATGAGTCTATCGATCATGACCGGACAAGTATTGGTTCCGATGTCGATAACATAATTGCAGACAAGACGCAATTTGAACTTGAGAAAACTAATAAAGAACATATATATACGACAAAAGCTAATATCGCGGACTCGCGTTTGCATCATATTGATAAAAAAGTAGTCCAGAGTGCGGTTCTTATGTTTGTTATAACCGTAGCTTTCGTCGCAAGTTTTCTACCCTATTTGGCGCTAATAATATGGAGAACCGTTATTGGCAGCTATGAAGTGGATGTCTTATCTGATGGCGAGTTGGTTGGTTTCAATATAGGTCTTCGCTCAGTGTTCATTAACTCGGCAATCAACCCGCTCATATATGGACTCTTCTATTCTAAATTTAGACGATTCTTCTTCATGACAATTTGCCGTCGGTGCGCTAAACAACCAGCGAATACGGACCTGCAGTCCGGTACCAGTAACGTGGATTAATGAGTGCGGACGTTTCTGAATAGACAATACATGTAGTTTGTAACTCATAATTTCAACATTCCCGAAAAGTAAGTCCGAGATATTGAGACGTTCAGTAGGTGTAACCTTGCTTTACTCGGATGTTACCTTAGATATACATAGGCAGGTGGGATTGTATGCAGCACAAAGACAACAACAACAAAAACAAAACAAATAAATAAAACAAAATAAAAAACAACTTTTGATTACATATTGTATGTTTAAATATTTCAATCACAAAGTTTGAATAGCGAACGACACACACAAAAAAAGTTCGAAACAGATCATTTTGTAAAAGTTAAACATGTTTGGTTGAATACTTAGGATAAAACTAAGTTCTCAACATTTTTTATCAAATGTTTAATTTCACAAAGAGTGAACGGTATACGCATATATGAATAACTTCACTATTATAATGTGTAAACGAAACACAGGCCATCATGACAACATTGATTACAAACGTACACAAATGAAACGTCAAACTCGCAATATTTTTATCAAACAACAGTTTACCATAGTCTCCAACAGTTAAAACAAGGTTTTGTCCTAGTTCCCTAACATACATCATCTTACCGAAACAAAATGCAAGTCAGCTAGTTAAGATACAATGTAACACACACACACACACACACACACACACACACACACACACACACACACAATGACACACACAAGGTATGCATTATAAGTTCATATACGACAAACATTATTTAATTAGTAGTACGAGCAGTTTGAAAAATGCTTATAATCTAATAACCTTGGTTCTGTCTTCAAGCAAGGAACTATATATGTTTGGATATCGTCACCAGTTGCGATTATGTTTTTCTCTAATTCCTTGCTTTAATGTGCAATTGTAAAAAATATGCTTAGTTTATTCATATTTACAGTGTTAAATAGTTGTATAAACTTTGAAATAGTAGGTCTTGTATAATAGAATTTTTTAAGATTTACTCTGCTATCGTCACTAAACAGTGGAATACTAACATATATCGTCAATTATATCATTAAACTTTCATGTGCAGGTACATCTCTCCACCTACCTGTTTCTATAGATGAGTTTTCTCGTTATAAATGCAAGCGACTTTTACAATTATACGAAGGCAGTAACTTAATTTTTACGCTTTGTTTATAATTTGATTTTTCAATACATATATATGGTGCCGTCACCTGTTTCCGATCATGACCTGAATTCGATCACTTCCGAAAATTATGAATACCGCGCACACGTATTTCAACTTCATGAACAACTAGAATACATCACTAAGAGTTCATGTATCGTGTGATTATCGTAATAAAAACGTGTACAAGAAGCAGTGGTGAAAATGAAGATAGAATACATTACTAAAAGTTCATTTATCGTGTGATTTTCTGTAATAAGATTGTGTCTTCCTGTTTAATGATACAAGAAGCAGTGGTGAAAATGAAGATAGAAAACATTACTAAGAGTTCATGTATCGTGGGATTATCGTAGTAAGATCGTGTCTTCCTGTTAAATGATACAAGAAGCAGTGGTGAAAATGAAGATAAAACACATTACTAAGAGTTCATGTATCGTGTGATTTTCTGTAATAAGATCGTGTCTTCCTGTTAAATAGTACAAGAAGCAGTGGTGAAAATGAATATAAAATACATTACTAAGAGTTCATGTATCGTGTGGTTTTCTGTAATAAGATCTTGACTTCCTGTAAAATGATACAAGAAACAGTGGTGAAAATGAAAGAAGATTAGCTTACTAAGAGTTCATGTATCGTGTGATTATCTGTAAATGATACAAGAAGCAGTGGTGAAAATGAATATAAAATACATTACTAAGAGTTCATGTATCGTGTGATTTTCTGTAAATGATATAAGAAGCAGTGGTGAAAATGAATATAAAATACATTACTAAGAGTACATGTATCGTGTGATTTTCTGTAATAAGATCTTGACTTCCTGTTAAATGATACAAGAAGCAGTGGTGAAAATGAAGATAACATACATTACTAAGAGTTCATGTATCGTGTGATTATTTGTAATAAGATCGTTTCTTCCTGTTAAATGATACAAGAAGCAGTGGTGAAAATGAAGATAGAATACATTACTAAGAGTTCATGTATCGTGTGATTATGGTCATAAGATCGTGTCTTCCTGTTAAATGATACAAGAAGCAGTGATGAAAATGAAGGAAGAATACATAACTAAGAGTTCATGTATCGTGTAATTATCTGTAATAAGATCGTGTCTTCCTGTTTAATGATACAAGAAGCAGTGGTGAAAATGAAGATAGAATACATTACTAAGAGCTCTTGTATCGTGTAATTATCTGTAATTATATCGTGTCTTCCTGTTAAATGATACAAGAAGCAGTGGTGAAAATGAAGATAAAAAACATTACTAAGAGTTCATGTATCGTGTGATTTTCTGTAATAAGATCGTGTCTTCCTGTTAAATAGTACAAGAAGCAGTGGTGAAAATGAATATAAAATACATTACTAAGAGTTCATGTATCGTGTGGTTTTCTGTAATAAGATCTTGACTTCCTGTTAAATGATACAAGAAACAGTGGTGAAAATGAAAGAAGATTAGCTTACTAAGAGTTCATGTATCGTGTGATTATCTGTAAATGATACAAGAAGCAGTGGTGAAAATGAATATAAAATACATTACTAAGAGTTCATGTATCGTGTGATTTTCTGTAAATGATATAAGAAGCAGTGGTGAAAATGAATATAAAATACATTACTAAGAGTACATGTATCGTGTGATTTTCTGTAATAAGATCTTGACTTCCTGTTAAATGATACAAGAAGCAGTGGTGAAAATGAAGATAACATACATTACTAAGAGTTCATGTATCGTGTGATTATTTGTAATAAGATCGTTTCTTCCTGTTAAATGATACAAGAAGCAGTGGTGAAAATGAAGATAGAATACATTACTAAAAGTTCATGTATCGTGTGATTATGGTCATAAGATCGTGTCTTCCTGTTAAATGATACAAGAAGCAGTGATGAAAATGAAGGAAGAATACATAACTAAGAGTTCATGTATCGTGTAATTATCTGTAATAAGATCGTGTCTTCCTGTTTAATGATACAAGAAGCAGTGGTGAAAATGAAGATAGAATACATTACTAAGAGCTCTTGTATCGTGTGATTATCTGTAATTATATCGTGTCTTCCTGTTAAATGATACAAGAAGCAGTGGTGAAAATGAAGATATAATACATAACTTAGAGTTCATGTATCGTGTGATTATCTGTAATAAGATCGTGTCTTTCTGTTAAATAGTACAAGAAACAGTGGTAAAAATAAATATAGAAAACATCACTAAGAGTTCATAGTAGTGGTAGTGGTATGAGTGATTGTAGTGGTAATGGTTGTGGTGGTAGATTATGGCTAAAATTCAATATTGATAACGAGTTGAAGAATAAAAAGAAACACTTTCATTTAATAGATGATAGACCAGTTATCCAATATGCACTGTAAATTCACATAGTAAAACAAGACAAATATTATATAACTGTTCCCATGTGCTTACATGATTGCAGGGCCAGCACAACAACGGAAGATATCCCAGATCTCATCCCTTCGCAAACTGAATATTTACTACTTCTCTTTAGGGAAAATCAGTCACCAGATATCTCCTTTAAATCTTATAAAGGCGCGTGGTCCAGTGGTAGAGCACCGAACCCAGGATCGGAAGGTGGTGGGTTCGATCCTCCCCACGGCCATGCGTGGTTTCCTTGAGCAAGACACCTTTTCGCATATGTTAAGAACTGGTTATACACGGGAAGACTTCGAGTGTAATTTGTATAAATTGTAAGAAAATTAAATCTGCTCGTGTCTTGTATATATATGGAAAATATTCGCATTATAAATCATTACTCCCATCTAAAAACAGGATGTTTTAATTATATACAGGATGTTTTATCTATAAAAACAGGATGTTTTATCTATATACATGATGTTTTATCTATAAAAAAACAGGATGTTTACATCGGATCCGTTTCTTAAGTATTCTGGAAATTTGATAAAAAGTCAGATAAGCTTGGTGACATTGCAATACACATTCAAGTATCACGCATCCATGTGCGCACCCATGTACGCACATGCTTTACAATAATAATATATCACGGAAGTTAAGAATCATGGCAGCACTGCATGTTGTTGATACAAATATATACGTGACTCAAAACTAAAAATATAATTAACGTATAATTATGCTGAATGTAAATACGAGAAAAAACATATATCAGGTTGACAACGTTATCAAAATTATGTATGTTTTGTTATCTAAAATAGAATCTTTAGCATTTGTTTACAATATGTTCTATGTTTGTATTTTAATATAAAAATAAATTTCATATCAACAATATGTTAAGATGTGTTTATTTCTAATATGTGTAAACTCCACGTCCGGACAGCCCACATATCTAAGTGGGGTCTTTAGAAAGTCGTTTATATCCATGTTAGAATCAGTATGAAATATCAGGTTTAATTTATTTAGTTATGCATTAATTTTATGTAAACTTAACTACATAATCATGTTTTTATTATCCATCCTATATATAAATAGTGTAGCAAATACCAGGACTGCATTCAGTTCGGTTAAACGTTAGCCAACATATTTTTTCTGGAAACTTGCTCAACCTCAAATTAGCACACAACACGCAACACATTATGGGAACCCGTTATTAACGTGTTTGCTGTTTGACGGTGCTGAACTTAGCCTAGTTTCTAAAATACTCTGGGAATTTGAAAAAAAAATCAGTTAAGCTTTGTGACATTGCAATATACATTCAGGTGTGTATTGCCACCCATAAAAATAAAATTAAATACAATATCGAGCTGTAGTGAGGCCGAAATAACGATAATATCATTCGCCATGTTAAAATGCTGTTGATGTTTAAACTTCACTGCATTATAAACCAACCGCTTTCTGGCTGTTTTGTTAATCGCGTGTAATTTGTTATTGCTGTCTCTTTTTATTTCAAATTTTCAACACATTGCTACATGTTTCACAAATTGTATTTACAGCATGTATCATATAGCTTTCAACAGTTATTAAAATATTCTGTTTGGTCTCATCTGAACAATCCTCCAGTAACATTCGGTAATTTTCGGTTATCTCTAATAACAAAAAGTCGCTAAGCTGATTGGATGCAGGGAAGATTCCGGACCGTTACGTTATACGTACTCCGCCTATGACAACAGCGTCAACAGAGGTTCAGAATAATTTCTTGTGGTTTTGTTGTACTAGGGAGTACTATAGTAATACTGTATTATAATTTATTTAGTTGCAACAAAAATATTAAATATAGTGCCTCAAAGTTTTTTCGTACCAAGCACTAAATACAGAGAGGTCTCCCTGTGCCTCAGAGTAGCTACGGGCCTGAAAAGAGATAGGCAACTGAAGGCACTTGTCTAAATTTCAGGGGGCACATTTGGCGTTATTTAGTTTAGGTTTAAACTTATTTATTTTACTTCGATTGTGAAACAAGTTCTTATAACTTAGACAAATCACGCTCGAAATCTTCCTGGGTATAACCAGTACTAAACATTATGGAAAAAGTGTCTTGCTCAAGGACACCACACATAGCTGTGGCAGAGGATCGAAGCCACGTCCCTCCGATCATGGGGTCGGTGCTCTACCACAAGACCACACGGTGTTTTCTAGATCATGGAAGCACAAATTAAACAACATATTTTTATGATTATGGTATCAAACGAAAGGGCTATGTTTGGTGTCTTTGAGCAAGACACTTTTCCGCTTATGCTTAGTACTGTTCTAACCAGGAAGACGACGAGCGTGATTTGCCTAAGTTCTAAGAACTTGTTTCACAATCGAAGTAAAATAAATAAGTTTAAACTGAACGAAAGGGCTTGATTGTAAGTTTTTGAGATTCATTTTTTTTTTAAATTTAAAGAAATGAGGAATTTTTACGCTTAAAGTTATTTTTTTTGTGATAATTTTCTCTTTTTAGCCCTTTTTTAAACTATTTTTTTCATCTTCTGCATATTATATTTCTATTTTTATTGTGTGTTGTTTAATAAACATATTTGTTAAATCAAGACTCCTTTTTTTCGTGAAAATCAACATATTTTGTTTTCAATCCGTAATAATTTGAAATCAGAAGAAAAATATTAAATAATTGATAACTGGAATTGGTCATCATTTTTATCAGTTTTACTTTGGTATCAACTTTATTTAATTCAGACAAATATTCGAAGAGTTATTAAAGAACTACTAAAAGTGCCGTGCACATTTTATTGCTATTAGCTGCCAGTCTCTGTAATTAAACACTGCTTTTAAGTATACTTTCTTTACTGAACACAATTTACTTTGAAAATGAGATGTTGACTGCTTGAAACAGATTTTGACAGCTTTGGAGGTGGTTTCTGACAACGTGTTAGTCTCGGACCCTGTCCAACTTCATTCCATAATTGTATGTACCCGAAATAAATTTTTGATGGTAATTCCTAACTAAGATATATTTACAGTTTTGATGGTAACGGGCAGAATTGTAGAGTGGTTATTATCGTCGATCTTAAGGACTGGTGTTCAATCCCAATCGGCATCTAACTTTTTTTTCAATCCCACTCGGTATCTTACTTTTTTTCCTTTATTAGATCGTGTTTACACAATAAAGTCAATCATTTATGTTTATATATTGCCTTTTGAAAATAAACCTTTCTGCTGCTAAAAAATTATTTTGTCTCTTCTGTCCTTCCCTCGATCTCTTCTTTGACTGTACTTGCAAAAGGCCAGCAGGGCTTATGTCGTGGTAAAGTGTCCGTCGGTTAACCCTTTTCTTGTAGATGCGATAGAATCCCCACGTCATGTTTCAACGAATACTGACCAAACTTGCACAGCATTTATATAACCACAAAATTTCTTGAACCAGCGTGATTGAACCACAAATGCCCCCTGCTATAGAACTTACAAGCACATTTTTTAAGGAAACTTAAAAAACCCATTTACTCTGAAAGTTCAAGCCATAGACGTAGATATTTAACATGAAGCAAACAAAAGCATTGTTACTATGGGGATCTTCTGAAACGGTTGTAGAAGTTGGGTTCCTGGGGTCAAATTTGGGCATTTCACCTGAAGATATCCAATGTGTCCTCTCTAGTTAAGTCAAACATGATTTCATTGAATTTGATGATGAGGATTACATACATATTCAACCCTTGTCAAGACGTTTGACATACAGAGACAACAGATGCAGAGGGTGAGCAAGAAAGGGAAAGGAAAGGAAGTGCATGGATTTTGCTGAATCATAGAGAAGACTATAGTAGACGTTTCACTTAAGGGAACACTATTTGGTACTTTCAGGGAACTATGTTTAAAACTTTTTGAGATCTAGGGAACAGTGGAAATACTTTTAGAGATCTGGGAAACATGGACAAAATACTTTTGTGGAACTTATGCAAATACTTTTGGAGATCTGGGGGACAATAGGCATTACTTCAAGAGATCCAGGGAACAGGGACCCCCCCCCCCCCTCCCACTGGGAGGACCGCAATAACAGTGTCTTCATTTGTGAATAGGTCAGCCCGATTCCTTTCGTTTACAATCCTGCTTTCTTCAAATGTTTGGTTATGGAAGCCAAAACTTCTCGTGCATGTTTAGATATTGAACTGTTCAGGTTATCAGTGTTACGGGTAATTTTGAAAACCTAAATAACAATGCACACTATTTATGTTTAGTTTAAACTGATTTATTTTACTTCGATTGTGAAACAAGTTCTTACAACTAAAGCAAATCACACTCGAAGTCTTCCTGGTTAGAACCAGTATTAAGCATATGCGGATAAAGTGTCTTGTTTAAGGACACCACACATAGCCGTGTCGGAGGATCGGACCCACGACTCTCCGATCATGGGTTCGGTGCTCTACCACTGGACCACGCACTTCCCGCTATTTTGACGAATCGTACTCTTTATTTGTTTTTGTTTTTGGTTTACTTAAAAAAGCCTAGTTCCTTGCCAGTAATTGCTTGATATTTCTGGTTTAGCAGTTTTCTCGGAGCCATGACAGAAATTTGTTCAGGTCAGATTTTGCCTTCCGTTCTGTGCTGCAGTTTCTTTTACTTTCTACGAAATGAAAGGTGTATTCATGTGTTATTTGCTTGGTTTCCTTAAGCGGTAAGAAATTGTTTCAAAATCGATTTAAAATATAAAAAAAAGACCGAAGAGGTCCTGAATCGTTCTTTTGTTAACAAACCGCCAGAAGAAATATTTTTGGTAATTGTCCCCTGAGATCTTGTGGTTATATAACTGTTGCGCAAGTTTTGGTACGATTCCATGAAAAATGAGGTTGATATCGCGTCTACAAAATAAAGGTTAACAAACAGACGGATAATTTACAATGGCATTTGCCCTACTGGTCTCTGGCCAGTAGAGCCAAAAATATGGGGTGCAATTAACCTTTTTAGGGAAACTCTACATAATGCTACAAATATTTAAGGTCTATGGCTTGTGCTTTCAAAGGAAATGTTAATTAAAGTTCTGCTTAAACTATGCTTATCAGCCGTGTCGCGGTTGCAGTTGTTGCTTAATCATGCTTATTCAAAAACTAATCAGAGATCTTGTGGTTACTTATCTACTGTGCAAGTTTGGTTAAAAAATGTTGAAAAATGGAAATGCTATAACGTTTACTCAAACGTTTTAAGATTGTCCCTATACTCGTATAACTATATGTAAAACGGTGACCCCTTGATGCGGCCCTAATTTAACCACGGGAACCTCCCTTCGACAACTTTTTAAGGCCCCTATAAAAATGCTACATATAAAATATCTATGGTTTATGGTGTACCATCGTGGCATTTTTTTTTTAATTGAATCAAGTCGAAACAAAAAAAACTTTTCACCATCGTAGTTTCGTTGTTTTGACTTTCCACGTTGGTTCGATTTTTCACCAACTTAGTTTCGACTTTTCACCATCGTAGTTTTTCGTTTTCACCATCGTTGTTTCGACTTTTCACCATCGTTTTTTCGACTTTTTACCATCGCAGTTTCGTTGTTTTGTTTTGTTTTTCCACATCGTTGTTTCGTTGTTTCGACTTTTCAACATCGTAGTTTCGACTTTTTACCATCGTCGTTTCGTTTTTTCACCATCGTAGTTTCGACTTCTTATCATTGTATGTTCGACTTTTCACCAGCGTAGTTTCGACTTCTTACCATCGTTGTGTCGGCTTTTTAACATCGTAATTTCGCGTTTTCACAATCGTTGTTTCGACTTTTCACTATGATCGTTGTTTTTGCCTCCTTGTGTTGCTCATGCGCGATGATGTAAAACAAACGACCGACGTCACCTAATTAAGCTACACTTACAAAAACATAGGTTTCAATAACGATGAACATTAGATTCTAATTCGCGAATCATTTGTGAACGATAAGAAATAACACGCGGTTATGCATGGAGGTTATTCGTTGTCAAAAAAAACTCTCCATATCGACAATCTGCATTGTGCCAGATGTAATTCTGAACATTTCATTTTAAAATTAAAATAAATATGAATACTTGAAAGCGTTACGCATACATGTAATTCTATATTTGATTAAGGTAAACATTTAGTTAACAACATAATGATCTACATGCATAATGACTTAAAGTGTAAGGTGTAACGTTAAGGTCATCACGGCATATTTTTTTAATTGAGTCAAGTCGAAACAACGAAATAACTTCTTACCCTCGTTGTTTCGTTGTTTCGACTTTTCACCATCATTGTTTCGGTGTTTCGACTTAACTTAATTTAATAAATAAATGTATGCCCAAACATGTGCTAATAAGCCCTGTGGTGGTGCATTTGTTGTTGTCAAGAACTCGTCTTATATAACAACTGTGCAAGTTTGGTTAAGATTTGTTAATAATTGGGGTGGAATCACCGGGCATTGTGCGGGTATCACCGGGCTTTGTGAGTGTATCACCGAGCTTTATGAGGGTATCACCGGACTTTGTGAGGGAATCGTGGTATCGGTATTGCGATGTTATTAATGGGTCATGGGGTGTAATCACTCGTCATTGTGAAGTTTACATCTGATCTTGTAAGTCTGCCGCCAGGCCTTGTGATATTACCAACGGACAAAATAATGCAACCACCGGGCCTCGTGAAGGTACCATCGGGCATTTGCAGCTTAAATGTGTAGTTTTTTTTTAATTTGCAATGTGCAGTTGGTCAAAAGCTGTTTATTTGATTGCAGTTTGGTGTTAGTAGAGATAACGGGGCATGTACGAGTAATTGCTGCGGCTATGTGCTCAGTAAGGGTATTTAAACAAGTGGAATTCGTCGCCATTATCTGAGAAACAAAGTGTACAGCGCCTTAGGCTGCAAGCAACATTTTCATATATTCCTTGTTTCAAATGGGAACCCACGGTTTGTTGTCCTAAATTTGAATAAAATGTAAGTAGTTGCGTTTCGGTAATTTAAGGGAGTTTCAATCAAAATGTCATCATTCGCTTAAACTTATTTACTTTACCTCGATTGTGAAAAACGTTATTACAACTTGTATAAGCACATTCGAAGTCTTCCAGGGCAAAACTAGTACTAACCGTATACGGAAAATGTTTTGCTCAATGACACCACACAAAGTCGTGGCAGAGGATCGAATCCACGGCCATCTGATCATGGTACCGATGGTCTACCGATGGTCTACCGATGGTCTACTACTGAACCGCACGCTCATGTTTAAATTGATTTTTCCTTTTAATGACTTTTGGCGGTCGGTTATTT
This sequence comes from Panopea generosa, assembly GCA_029582155.1. Classification (NCBI taxonomy): domain Eukaryota; kingdom Metazoa; phylum Mollusca; class Bivalvia; order Adapedonta; family Hiatellidae; genus Panopea; species Panopea generosa. The sequence continues at coordinate 21,243,664 of CM055904.1, forward strand.
TGGTGTTATGTCACAAAAGTAACTGCTTGATAAATGTAAATATATGTTTATTGTTACCCTGATTTATATCTTTGTATTATTTTGATATATGATTAATTGTGTACGTGTGTTGGTGAACTATTTTTTAATTGGGTGCAGGTAACCGTCAGCTGTTTTCGCATTCGACGTATTTGTGAATTATTGGCTTCCATAAAAAATATTAAGTTCTTTGTAAGTCACTCAATACAAAATTTGGCAATGACAAGTTGTTTATTACCACTTTACATAATGCTACAAGTAGTATTTTTCTACAATATCCAGCACCTCTGCTGCTTTAATCAATATTCATATATTTTATAAATCTCAGTTTTGTCACCTGCCTGGACGTCATTTATACACTGAACAAAACTAAACAAAACAATCCGATTATGAGTGTTTCCGGTAACCAATGTCGGTAAGCGCTTATAAGGCACAACATAAAATCGCGCGATGCATTCTCGGTCACTCTGCTTTGTAACATTTGAAATCCAGATCTAAATAAATAAAAAGGCTAAATGGTAAAAAGACGATAGAACCCATCCAAATAACTGAAAGGGGCCGAGTGTAGGGCATTACCACCAAATGAAGCACAACATTTTGAAATGTTATCAGAAGCCACCATTTTTACCTTTGTTTCTCAAAATATCCCAGGTGAAGACGTCTCATCCCCCGCCATCGAAAGTGAGACTCCCGCCCCGCACTTAATCCCTAAGTAACTTTCAAATCTATGATACTACGCCCCTGATAATTAACCTTGATTCAAGGTTTTCAAAATCATTATTTAAACAGTCAGGTATGCAGCGGTCAATGGTTGTAGTTTGAATCCCCAGTTTTACGTACACACAAGGACGTGGTGCAGTCTGTGCGTTTTTAATGACAGTTATACATGTATGTTGCAATGCGAAGGAAACAGTTCAAATTTTCAGATTGCATTTTATTTTGACACAATTACACATCCAAGAATTCCGAAACATTTAAGAGAACGAGCAAGTCGGCATCTGACATCGACTTTAGGCATAGTACCACCATTGGAAAAAGGAAGTGCTTCCGCATAATTGCGGTTATAAATAATCCTCGTTTCTTCTTCTTTAAAAATGTATTTTCCTTATTTTAATGCTCTTTTTTTTATTTGAATGGCATTATTGAAGTAGTTCGAACAGTTTGATAGCATTGTCAAGTTTGAATTGTGAATTTAGAAAAAAACTTGGAAATTGGGGTATGAATACATGATTTCGGAAGTCTACTTTCACTTTGTCAACAGTGTACACACTGAGCAGAAAAAAATCTCTTATATGACACATGACCCCTACTTTTCACATCATATTTTGATAGTGCAGAGGTTGACAAACAGTAAAATGTAGGTTTCACTTCTTTAATTTGGGATTCTCTATGAATGACAAGCCTTCAAACGTTTATTATTTACTATAGAATAAAGAACAAAAATCAATGGTGGGTTTACACCTATATCTACTGCAGCTGGTACACCTGGCACCAGCATCACCGACATATACTTAGTCTTAGAATATGTTGGGTAACATATTTGCAAAAGCTTAGTCTTGGTCATAAAAAAGCAAGGGTCGCCTATGATCAAGACTAGTAAAGGCTTAAATAAAAGTAAAGCAGTCAGGTAATCATGATCTTAGACTGGTTCTAGTAAAACTGCAAATGGTTACATTGATATTGATTATATACCAGATCAATAATCAGTCAAAAATCCGATACGTTTTTAAGTATTAAAGTAAAATGTAAAAGCCGGATTAACAGAAGCCTGGATCACATAACAGTCGAAACAGAAAAAAAAAAAACAATATTGATTCCTTTCCTACGTTTTATGACAATATTGATTCCTTTCCTGCGTTTTGTAACACTATTGATACCTTTACTGCGTTTTGTAACACTATTGGTTCCTTTACTGCGTTTTATGACATCTTCAGGTAATCCGTATTTATATTTATCGATCGCTTCCTGATTTGTTCTTTGTAATATGAACTCGTTAGTCATCGTCTCTAAAACAACAGCAAATGTAACAAATCAAATCATAGACGATTAGAAACAGCCATTTTGTAATAGAAAATAAAACAATTAATACAAGTGAGTAGGCACCTGTACCCCCAAACAACGAAGCTGACACATCCAGGTTTTTGAATGTATTAGAAGCAGTGGTTACAGCCATCAACTCTGAAGAAGAAGAAGAAGAAAAGGAGAATAAAACATTTTTATGTTGATCTGAATTAAAATTTGACTTGAAAATATATATTCGAATTTGTAAAAGTATTGACAGCATACCGTTCTGATATAGTCTATGCGTTTCTAACAATACTAAAACAGCTTCCTTTGGTTTTGCTCTTGTTATATATTAGACATTTACCCTTATAATCGTGTATTTGGCCATTTATTTAATATTCTTAGTTCTAAAGTAGTGTTAATTGCTACCATTAATAGATGTTACGTATTTTAAACCACAAACGACACATGACGAAGATGACTTACGTCCAACTACGAATGCGTAAAACAGAATGGTTCTCAAATTAAACACATCTCTTTTCCACGATCGGAAGTTTTCACCAAGTATGGAGAAACAAAATCGAAATACAAAAGGTAAGAACATCTTAATCCTTCCAGATCTTCTAATTTGAAGCGCAAATAAGATCATCGTCGGGACAACCGCCACCACCGTTAATGCTAGGCTTATACTGCTTACGGTCAAAAGCCGATAATCTGCAACTGAAATGTTTAAAAATGGTAAATATTCAAAATTCAAAATAGATAGTTAAATCCGTGATTCGTTGTTGTTCGGATAGTTTCCCCCTAGATATGTAATGACAAAATAGTTTGCACATGTTATAAAATTAAACATGTGTCAAGAATATTAATTCTCCGTTATTACGTTATCATTGTTTGAATATCTAACATAAAAGTGATACCATCGAAGGCTAACAGACAATCAGATAACCTGGCCACTCTTTCTCATGATCCATTTTTCAAGTATTTAGTATGAACCGACAGGGGGTCGAACCTTTCCAATGTGAGGCGGACGCTTTACTACTACAATACCGCTGGTTCAAATAAACTGTCAGAAAAAATCTACTTACCTTCGTATTCACAGGATCTGTCAGGTGTACAATAGTAAAACAAGCCTCTGTTTCGAAGACAGCTCGTGCTGTTGACCCCCTTCCATGAAAGGTCACATTCCCAGTACGGGGTGATGAATCCAAAAAACTAAAAGTCAAGATCAATTTTAGTCTTTGTTATTATATGATTTAAAGGATAACAAATAAATTCATGGTGGTAAATAAAAACACTAACACACGCTCGCACGAATGCGCGCACGAACGCACGTATGCACGTACACAAGTTCCTGTTTTAGATCCAAAAACGTTATATGAGAAAGTTTGCCTGTTGCTTTCGGAAGGGCAGTGGTTCTACTCAGTTTGACTCAGTCCGAGGTCTTCTTCTACCGGTTAAATTGGATATGCAATATATAGTCTGAAATGTGTTAAAAATGGCTTAAAACCCCATTCAAAGAAAAATAAATAAATAGAAATATCTGGGTGTGACGGGGTGGTAAAAATGTCAATGGTGAGAGGGTAACCGTGCTAAGTGTGAGAATTTTAACAATGTCAATGATGAGGAGGTAACAGTGTTGTGTGTGAGAATATAACAATGTTAAAGGTGAGAAGGTAACAGTGCTTAGTGTGAGAATGATAACAATGTCAAAGGTGAGAGAGTAACAGAGCTTCAATTGAGAATGGTAACAAAGTCAGTGAAGAGGTGGTAACAGTGTGAGAATATAACAATATCAAAGGTGAGATGGTAACAGTGCTCAGTGTGAAAATAGTAACAATTTCAAAGGTAAGAGGGTAGCAGTGCTTAGTTTGAGAATATAACAATGTCAAAGGTGAGAGAGTAACAGTGCTTAATTTGACAATGGTAACAATGTCAAAGGTGTGAGGGTACGGCTTAGTTTAAGAATATAACAATGTCAAAAGTGAGAAGGTAACAGAGCTTCAATTGAGAATGGTTACAAAGTCAGTGATGAAGTAACAGTGCTAATTGTGAGAACATAACAATGTCAAAGGTGAGAGGGTATCAGTGCTCAGTGTGAGAATAGTAACAATTTCAAAGGTAAGAGGGTAACAGTACTTAGTTTGAGAATATAACAATGCAAAAGGTGAGAGGATCACAATTCTCAGTGTGAGAATAATAACAATTTCAAAGGTGAGAGGGTAACATTGCTTAATTTGAGAATGGTAACATTGTCAAGGGTGAGAAGGTAACAGTGCTATGTGTGAGAATATAACAATGTCAAATGTGAGAGAGTAACAGTGTTTAGTTTGAGAATATAACAGTGTCAAAGGTGAGAGGGTAACAGTGCTTAATTTGAGAATGGTAACAATGTCAACGGTGAGGAGGTAACAGTGCTTAGTGTGAGAATGGTAACAATGTCAATGGTTAGGATGTAACAGTGCTAAGTTTGAGAATATAACAATGTCAATGGTTAGGATGTAACAGTATTAAGTGTGATAATGGTAACAATGTCAAAGGTGAGAGGATAACAGTGCGAAGTTTGAGAATGGTAGCAATGTCAAAGGTGAGAGGATAACAGTGCAAAGTTTGAGAATATAACAATGTCAATGGTTAGGATGTAACAGTATTAAGTGTGATAATGGTAACAATGTCAAAGGTGAGAGGATAACAGTACAAAGTTTGAGAATGGTAGCAATGTCAAAGGTGAGAGAGTAACAGTGGTATGTGTGAGACTGTTAATAGGCTCAGTGGTGAGAGGGTAACAGTGTTAAGGTCGATCGAGAATGGTAACAATGCGAAAGGTGATGTGTGAGAATGTAACAATGTAAAAGGTGAGAGTGTAACAGTGTTTAGTACAAGAATGTATACAATGTCAGAGGTGAGAGGGTATCAGTGCTTAGATTGAGAACATTACACTGTCAAAGGTGAGAGGGTAACAGTGCGTAGTGTGAGAATAGTAACACTGTCAATGGTTAGGAGGTAACAGTGCTATTAGTGAGAAAATAACAATGTCAAAGGTAAGAGGGTAACAGTACTAAGTGTGTTAATGATCACAATATAAAAGATGAAAAGGTAACAGTGCTTATTGTCAGAATGGTAACTGTGTCAATAGTAAGAGTGTTAAAGTGCTAAATGTAACAATGAAAACAGTGTCAGTGGTGCGAGGGTAACAGTGCAAAATGTGAGAATGTCAACAGTGTCAATGGTGAGAGAGTAACAGTACTAAGTGTGAGAATGGTAACAATGTCAATGGTGAGAGGGTAACAATAATAAGTGTGATAATGGTAACAATGTCAAAGGTAAGAGGGTAACAGTGTTAAGTGTGAGAATAGTAATAATGTCAATGGTGAGAGGGTGACAGTGTTTAGTGTGAGAATGGTAATAATGTCAAAGGTGAGAGGATGACAGTGTTAAGTGTGAGAATGGTAATAATGTCAAAGGTGAGAGGGTGACAGTGTTCAGTGTGAGAATGGTAACAATGTCAAAGGTGAGAGGGTGACAGTGTTAAGTGTGAGAATGGTAACAATGTCAAAGGTGAGAGGTAAACAGTGTTAAGTGTGAGAATGGTAATAATGCCAAAGGTGAGAGAATGACAGTGTTAAGTGTGAGAATGGTAATAATGTCAAAGGTGAGAGGGTGACAGTGTTAAGTGTGAGAATGGTTACAATGTCAAAGGTGAGAAGATGACAGTGTTAAGTGTGAGAATGGTTACAATGTCAAAGGTGAGAAGATGACAGTGTTAAGTGTGAGAATGGTAACAATGTCAAAGGTGATAGGGTGACAGTGTTAAGTGTGAGATTGATAACAATGTCAATAGTGTGAGGGTTACAGTGCTAAATGTGTTAATGATCACAATATAAAAGATGAAAAGGCAGCAGTGCTATTGTCAGAATGGTAACTGTGTCAATAGTAAGAGTGTTAAAGTGCTAAAAGTAACAATGAAAACAGTGTCAGTGGTGCGAGGGTAACAGTGCAAAATGTGAGAATGTCAACAGTGTCAATTGTGAGAGAGTAACAGTACTAAGTGTGAGAATGGTAGCCATGTCAATAGTGAGAGAGAACAATAATCAGTGTGATAATGGTAACAATGTCAAAGGTGAGAAGGTAACAGTGTTAAGTGTGAGAATGGTAACAATGTCAAAGGTGAGAAGTTGACAGTGTTAAGTGTAAGAATGGTAACAATGTCAAAGGTGACAGGGTGACAGTGTTTAGTGTGAGAATGGTAATAATATTAAAGGTGAGAGGGTGGCAGTGTTAAGTGTGAGAATGGTAACAATGTCAATAGTGTGAGGGTAACAGTGTTAAGTGTGAGAATGGTAACAATGTCAAAGGTTATAGGGTGACAGTGTTAAGTGTGAGAATGGTAACAATATCAAAGGTGAGAGGGTAACAGTGTTAAGTGTGAGAATGGTAACACTGTCAAAGGTGAGAGGTTGACAGTGTTAAGTGTAAGAATGGTAACAATGTCAAAGGTGACAGGGTGATAGTGTTTAGTGTGAGAATGGTAATAATATCAAAGGTGAGAGGGTGGCAGTGCTAAGTGTGAGAATGGTAACAATGTCAAAGGTGAGTGGGTAACAGTGTTAAGTGTGAGAATGGTAACAATGTCAAAGGTGAGAGGGTTATGGTAATAATGTCAAATGTGAGAGGGTAATAGTGTTTAGTGTGAAAATTGTAACAATGTCAAAGGTGAGAGGGTGACAATATTAAGTGTGAGAATGGTAACAATGTCAAAGGTATGAGGGTGACAGTGTTTTGTGTGCGAATGGTATCAATGTCAAAGGTGAGATGGTGACAGTGTTAAGTGTGAGAATGGTAACAATGTCAATGGTGAGAGGGTAACAGTGTAAAGTGTGAGAATGGTAACAATGTCAAAGGTGAGAGGGTAACAGTGTTAAGTGTGAGAATGGTAACAATGTCAAAGGTGAGAGGGTTATGGTAATAATGTCAAATGTGAGAGGGTAACAGTGTTAACTGTGAGAATGGTAACAATGTCAAAGGTGAGAGGGTGACAGTGTTATGTGTGATAATTGTTACAATGTCAATAGTGAGAAGGTGACAGTGTTACGTGTGAGAATGGTAACAATGTCAAAGGTGAGAGGGTGACAGTGTTATGTGTTAGAATGGTAACAATGTCAAAGGTATGAGGGTGACCGTGTTATGTGTGAGAATGGTAACAATGTCAAAGGTGAGAGGGTGACAGTGTTAAGTGTGAGAATGGTAACAATGTCAATGGTGAGAGGGTAACAGTGTAAAGTGTGAGAATGGTAACAATGTAAAAGGTGAGAGGGTTATGGTAATAATGTCAAATGTGAGAGGGTAACAGTGTTAACTGTGAGAATGGTTACAATGTCAAAGGTGAAAGGGTGACAATATTAAGTGTGATAATTGTAACAATGTCAAAGGTGAGAGGACGACAGTGTTATGTGTGAGAATTGTTACAATGTCAATAGTGAGAGTGTGACAGTGTTAAGTGTGAGAATGGTAACAATGTCAATACTGTGAGGGTGACAGTGTTAAGTGTGAGAATGGTAACAATGCCAATAGTGAGAGGGTGACAGTGTTAAGTGTGAGAATGGTAACAAAGTCAAAGGTGAGAGGGTGACAGTGCTAAGTGTGAGAATGATAAAAATGTCAATGGTTAGATGGTAACAGTGCTATATGTGAGAATTGTAACAATAACAATGGTAAGATGGTAACAGTGCTTTGTCTGAGAATGGTAACAAAACAAAAGGTGATAGGGTTACAATGCTAATTTTGAAAATGGTAACAATTTCAATGGTATGAGGGTAAAACCGCTATTTTTGAGAATGGTCACAATACCAAAGATGAGTGGGTTACAATGCTAAGTGACGGAATGGTAACAATGTCAATGGTAAGAAAGTTACAGTTCTAAGAGTAAGAATGGTAACAGTGTCAATTATTAGAGAGTAAAAGTGCTATATGTGAGAATAGTAACAGTGTCAATGTTGAGAGGGTAACAGTGCTAAATGTATTAGTGAGCCATATCAGGCCGAAAAGTGTTTGATCAGTAATGTCTTTGATCCACAAGCCGTGTTACGTGAAAGCCATATCGGACCGAAAATGTAGAATGCATAAAAGTGTAAATGGCGAGATGGTAACAGAGCAAAATGTGAGATGCATAACAATGTCAATGTTGAAATGGTAACATAGCTAAATGTGAGGTGGATAACAGGGGCAATGGTGAGATGGTAACAGAGCTAAATGTGAGATGTATAACAGTGTCAATGGTGTGATGGTAAAATAGCTAAATGTGAGATGGATAACAGTGTCAATGGTGAAATGGTAACAGAGCTAAATGTGAGATGTATAACAGTGTCAATGGTGTGATGGTAAAATAGCTAAATGTGAGATGTATAACAGTGTCAATGGTATTATGGTAACAGAGCTAAATGTGAGATTGTTAACAGTGTCAATGGTAAGATGGTAACATATGAATGTGAGATGTATAAAAGTATCAATGGTGAAATGGTAACAGAGCTAAATGTGAGATGCATAACAGTATCAATGGTGAAATGGTAACAGAGCTAAATATGAGATGGATAATAGTGTCAGTGGTGAAATGGTTAAACAGCTAAATATCAGATGGATAACAGCATCAATGGTGAGATGGTAACAAAGCTTAATATGAGATGGATAACAGTGTCAATGGTGAGATGGTAACAGAGATAAATGTGAGACGCATAACAGTGTCAATGGTGAAATGGTTACAGAGATAAATGTGATATGCATAACAGTGTCAATGGTGAGATGGTAACAGAGCTAAAATTAGATGGATAACAGTGTCAATGGTGAGATGGTAACATAGCTAAATGTGAGATGCATAAAAGTATAAATGGTGAAATGGTAACAGAGCTTAATATGAGATGGTTAACAGTGTCAATGGTTAGATGGTAACAAAGCTAAATGTCAGATAAATAACAGTGTCATTGGTGAGATGGTAACATATGAATGTGAGATGTATGATAGTATCAATTGTGAGATGGTAACAGTGTCATTGGTGATACGGTAACAGTGTCAAGGGTGAGATGGTAACAGAGCAAAATGTGAGATGGATAACAGTGTCAATGGTGAAATGGTAATAGAGCTAACTGTGAGATGCATAACAGCATCAATGGTGAGATGGTACCAGAGCTAAATGTGAGATTGATAACAGTATCAAAGTTGAGATGGTAACAGAGCTAAATGTGAGATGGATAATAGTATCAATGATGAGACGGTAACAGAGCTAAATGTGAGATGCATAACAGTATCAGTGGTGAGACGATAACAGAGAAAAATGTGAGATGGATAACAGTGTCAATGGTGAGACGGTTACAGAGCTAAATGTGAAATGCATAACAGTGTCAGTGATGAGACGGTAACAGAGCTAAATGTGAAATGCATAACAGTGTCAATGGTGAGATAATAACAGAGCTAAATGTGAGATGGATAACAGTGTCAATGGTGAGACGGTAACAGAGCTAAATGTGAGATGCATAACTGTTTCGATGGTGAAATGGTATCAGCTAAATGTGAGATGCATAACAGTTCCAATGGTGAGATAATAACAGAGCTAAATGTGAGATGGATAACAGTGTCAATGGTGAGACGGTAACAGAGCTAAATGTGAGATGCATAACTGTTTTGATGGTGAAATGGTATCAGCTAAATGTGAGATGCATAACAGTGTCAATGGTGAGATGGTAACAGAGCTAAAATGGAGATGGATAAAAGTATTAATGGTGAAATGGAAGCAGATATAAATGTGAGATGCATAACGGTATCAATGGTGATATGGTAACAGAGATAAATATGAGATGGATAACAGTGTCAATGTGAGATGGTAACATATCTAAATGTGAGATGTATAACAGTTTCATTGGTGAGATGGTAACAGAGCTAAATGTGACATGCATAACAGTGTCAATGGTGAGATGGTAACAGAGCTGAATGTGAGATGTATAACAGTGTCGCTGGTGAGATGGTAACAGAGCTAAATGTGAAATGGATAACAGAGGCAATGGTGAGATGGTAACAAAGCTAAATCTAAGATGGAAAACAGTATCAATGGTGAGATGGTAACAGAGCTAAATGTGAGATGGATAACATTGACAATGGTGAGATGGTAACAGAGCTGAATGTGAGATGTATAACAGTGTCGCTGGTGAGATGGTAACAGAGCTAAATGTGAAATGGATAACAGAGGCAATGGTGAGATGGTAACAGAGCTAAATCTTAGATGGAAAACAGTATCAATGCTGAGATGGTTACACAGCTAAATGTAAGATGCATAACAGTGTCGATGGTGAGATGGTAACAGAGCTAAATGTGAGATGCATAACAATATCAATGGTGAGATGGTTACAGAGCTAAAAATGAGATAGATAACAGTGTCAATGGTGAGATGGTAACAGAGATAAATGTGAGATGGATAACAGAGGCAATGGTGAGATGGTAACAGAGCTAAATGTGAGATGCATAACAGTCTGACGCGTTACCAAGTGAGCTGACCGGGCCCAGTTATTTTAAATGTAAGTGCCTCATTAGAAATATTACAATAAACTATCATATTTTTAAAAACAGGCCCCACCTTAAGTTCACGATTAGCATATTTATTTGTATATTTTTAAACAGGAGTAGGAAATCGAATCTACTGATATAATAAGCGTAAATGTAAAAATTTAAATACTTTAATTGTTGGGATTAAAGTTATTCTTGTCAATTCATGGCTTTTAGACCAATTTTACAAATATTTCTTAATACATAATTGACGTATTAAAAAGACAGAATACAGTACAACGTGGTTTTCCCATATTTTAAGCTGGAATAATTACAAAAAGCAAAGTCACTGTCAGCTTTCTCAATAGTCTGCTCAAATCGTTTGTTAAGTGAAAAGCTCGTCACTTAAACCCACATGACAGCTTTCTGTTTTGTAGCGTGATTTAAAATAATTGAGTTTCATTTAAAATATATAGATATATTACTATATCTCAGGAATACAAAATGTAATTTAAGTTAAATTTGCTACAGTATTTAGCGAAAACGTAAACACAAATTTTGCAAGTTTGTTAGGTTTCTAAGTTGAACGTAAATACGAGATGTGTGACAGCTATAAAATGGCACCCCGTACTGTGAAACAAAGTTGTCATTATTTTTGCTCCTTTTTGATCGTTGAGTTCATTCAGTATAAGAGCCGGTGTCATTAAACAGCTAGTCTATATACAGAACATCATTTCTCCCGAATCAGGTCTATTCACTCCCAAAGAAAAAATCAGGAAAGTCCATGCATGTGCCGCAGATCATAGCGATTGAACGATTACTAAACTATGACGTCATTTTAACTTTCCCTAATGCAGCTGACCAATCAACGTGCTTAAATGGTAATGCAGCTGACCAATCAACGTGCTTAAATGGTAATGCTGCCAACCAATCAGGAGAGCCGGGTTTGTTAACAGCTCAAGATGAGATTTTCCTAAACTCAAAAATCTTAAGTTCTCTGATTGCTAACTTGAACTCATAGCAAATTAAATAACCACACATATAATTTAAGTTGATACATGTTGATTCATTAGATAAATATAACATGCAAAATTTATAAATAATGTTAATTAAGTTACAGCATTTAAAAAAATGATTTGAATAAAATCTCATGTTTAGATGTTTAAGAAAAGTAGTGCCTGATAATTCTGGACTCATATTACACACCTGGTGGATACTGGCCAGTAGCATCATGGATCCATAGACTACTGCATTCACCTCATATCTTGAAGTGCAGAGACAGCGGTAACATTCGCCCATGTTACTCAAGTACACAAGCTGTATATTGCTGACAATAAATCGATTGATTAACATCATTATTATATCAATATAGAAATGAAATATTGTTATTTAATCTTTTTTTTCCCTGAAACTATATATCTTAATTTTAAATTGATTATAAAACGATATATATGTAAAATTTGGATAGACATATATAAAATCTAAAAACAACAACTTGAATCTACATTGCTAACTAGACAGACATTGGTCTACTCTAATAGGACACTGACTTAAACAGGGACGTAGCTTGGCTGAAAACGATGTGTAGGCACAGTTGTAGGTAATCCGGGGGCATGCTCCCTCTATCCTTTTCCAGCTTGACTGTCGTTGGAGGTACAATTTGACGTATATTTCTTATGATTTTAGGAGCCTTGTTGCTTTATTGAATTCACTGTTTTATAACCACATATATTGATAAAATGATGATAAATATCTGGATCACATTCAATGATTTTTTGTTATGAATTATTAGTTGACCCCACTACCACCATAGGGGTCTGATATTTATTGCATTTTGAGCATTTTTATTTTTTCAATAAAGTGTAGGCACGTGTCTACAGTGCCTATAGGAAGCTATGCCACTGTTAGAATAGTGTTTTCGAAAGCAAACAGCATCTTATGTAATTTGTGGACAGGTTAAGTTTTGTGTAAAGCGCATAGTTCTGTATTTTCAATTGTTCTTTGTATTTGTGGGGAAACAACGTGATACATTGTGGGTAGCATGCTACGTTTACTATTTATGTTGCACAACAATCGTTCATCTATCATAATTCAATTAACATGCTATGTTTTCCACTTATGTTGCACAACAATCGTTCATCTATCATAATTCCATTAACATGCTATATTTTCCATTAATGTTGCACTAATCGTTCATCTATGAAAATTCATTTCACATGCTATATTTACCATTTATGTTGCACAACAATCGTTCATCGATCATAATTCCAATAACATGCTATGTTTACCATTTATGTTGCACAACAATCGTTCATCTATCATTCCATTAACATGCTATGTTTTCCATTTATGTTTTTTTTTTTCCATTTAAATTGCACTAATCGTTCATCTATGAAAATTCATTTCACATGCTATATTTTCCATTAACGTTGCACTAACCGTTTATCTATGATAATTCATTTCACATGCTTTATTTACCATTTTAGTTGCATTATAATCATTCATCTATGATCAATCATTTCACATGCTTTATTTACCATTTAAGTTGCACAATAATCGTTCATCTATGATAATTCATGTCATATGCTTTATTTACCATTTAAGCTGCACAATAATCGTTCATCTAATGATAATTCATTTCACATGTTTTATTTACCATTTAAGTTGCATTATAATCTTTCATCTATGATAATTCATTTCACATGTTTTATTTACCATTTAAGTTGCATTATAATCGTTCATCTATGGTAATTCATTTCACATGCTTTATTTACCATTTAAGTTGCACAATAATCGTTCATCTAATGATAATTTATTTCACATGCTATATTTGCCATTTAAGTTGAATTATAATCGTTTATCTATAATAATTCATTTCATATGCTTTATTTACCATTTAAGTTGCACAATAATCGTTCATCTATGATAATTCATGTCATATGCTTAATTTACCATTAAGTTGCACAATAATCGTTCATCTAATGATAATTCATTTCACATGCTTTATTTACCATTTAAGTTGAATTATAACCGTTTATCTATGATAATTCATTTCATATGCTTTATTTACCATTTAAGCTGCACAATAATCGTTCATCTATGATAATTCATGTCATATGCTTTATTTACCATTTAAGCTGCACAATAATCGTTCATCTATGATAATTCATTTCACATGCTTTATTTACCATTTAAGTTGCATTATACTCGTTTATCTATGATAATTCATTTCACATGTTTTATTTACCATTTAAGTTGCATTATAATCGTTCATCTAATGATAATTCATTTCACATGCTTTATTTACCATTTAAGCTGCACAATAATCGTTCATCTAATGATAATTCATTTCACATGCTATATATACCATTTAAGTTGAATTATAATCGTTTATCTATGATAATTCATTTCATATGCTTTATTTACCATTAAAGTTGCACTATAATCGTTCATCTAATGATAATTCATGTCACATGCTATATTTGCCATTTAAGTTGAATTATAATCGTTTATCTATGATAATTCATTTCTTATGCTTTATTTACCATTTAAGTTGCACTATAATCGTTCATCTAATGATAATTCATGTCACATGCTATATTTGCCATTTAAGTTGAATTATAATCGTTTATTGATGATAATTCATTTCATATGCTTTATTTACCATTTAAGTTGCATTATAAACGTTAATCCATGATAATTCATGTCACATTCTTTATTTATCATTTAAGCTGCACAATAATCGTTCATCTCATGATAATTCATGTCGCATGCTATATTTGCCATTTAAGTTGCACAATACTCGTTCATCTAATGATAATTCATGTCACATGCTATATTTGCCATTTAAGTTGAATTATAATCGTTTATCTATGATAATTCATTTCATATGCTTTATTTACCATTTAAGTTGCATTATAATCGTTTATCTATGATAATTCATTTCACATGCTTTATTTACCATTTAAGTTGCACAATAATCGTTCATCTATGATAATTCATGTCACATGCTTTATTTACCATTTAAGTTGCACAATAATCGTTCATCTATGATAATTCATGTCACATGCTTTATTTACCATTTAAGTTGCACAATAATCGTTCATCTATGATAATTCATTTCACATGCTTTATTTACCATTTAAGTTGCACAATAATCGTTCATCTATGATAATTCATTTCACATGCTTTATTTACCATTTAAGTTGCACAATAATCGTTCATCTATGATAATTCATTTCACATGCTATATTTACCATTTTAGTTGCATTATAATCGTTCATCTATGATAATTCATTTCACATGCTTTATTTACCATTTAAGTTGCACAATAATCGTCCATCTATGATAATTAATTTCACATGCTTTATTTACCATTTAAGTTGCACAATAATCGTCCATCTATGATAATTCATGTCACATGCTATGTTTACCATTTAATTGCACAATAAGCGTTCATCTATGATGATTCATGTCACATGCTATGTTTGCCAATAACCTCCTTGAGCGGCCAACACACCATCAAGTTAATCACCATTAAAAAGCGAAACAAAACTGTAACGTATAATCTAAATTATAAAATAGATTGATATCTTACCTGTGTAGGAAACGAGTTACGTTGAAAACTGGTAAAAAACACACTTTCAAGAGTAATCAGTGTATGACATCAGTGGCCGATTTAAATCAATATTTCCACCTCTTTTTTAAAGGCACTGGTGAACTAGGATGATGTCAGCAATATGACTAGTACGAGTATATTCCTGGATGTTTTCAGAAAACAACTTATTGCGATTTTGTTTTCTTAAAACGTATACACGTTAATTGCGTTTTACACATAAGTCAATAGTATATAACATCCTTAAGCGTCTTCAATATTTTAAATTACCTTAGTTTATGTAAATCTTGAATTCCAATACGGTTGCAAGATATCCTACATAGGTTTAGTTTATGTCGTTGAACGATATGATACAATCATATCTGTTAAACAGCCAATTAAATAGACCCTTATATATAATTACGATTGATGATATTGTTGTATTACCAATAGAACTGCCAAATTGTCACTTGATCTGAGGACAACATACATACATACATTGTTCAAAGTTCATTTGCTTATAAAACAGCTCGATGTTTAAATTCTAACAACTACCACCTGTAGTATAGGTGTAAAAAAAACAATCTATAATATTTAGCATAACGCATTGTTAAAAACCTTTCATGTGCATACAGTCGATCAAACTATACAATTTGGATTTGTTCTCACGCATATTTGATATCTGATTACATCAGTGTTATGCAATTTTAAATATTCAGCAATTTATATCAAATAAAAGAAAATATACCAATGCATTGGTATTGATAACTTATTATACGTCTTTAATGACTTTGTCTGTTTTATACAGTCATCTGAAATTATCAACAGTGTTTATGTTTTTGGTATTATTTGGACATTATAGATAATGTAATTAATAATATAATCGTATATAATTAAAAGCGGTTATCTTAAACTTTAAACATAAACGTGCACGTGACATTTAGGAATATCATAACGTTGAGAATATTCGGCGTTATACGGAACATAACACCACCATGCATATATGTTGGGAATTCACTGCGATTTTGACTATTATGTGTATAACATCTGGTAAGTTAATTTATTTGATTTTATGCTCTTCTTTTTTAATGGGATTTAGCGCCATTTTCAACATATTTCACATTATATGACATAGTTCACATTATATGACATAGTTCACATTATATGACATAGCCAGTTTTATTGGTGTCGAAATCTGAGTAGAACCACCGTCTTTCCTTGTTGGAAGATGAAAACCTCAGAATGTATTTGAGTAGAACACCGTCTGTCATCAAGTTACTGGCAAACATGCTCACATAAAGTTTTTTGAGCGAGCAGGACTCGAGCCTACGACTTAAGCAATGAGAGGTAAGTGATCTTGAGAACATCTTAAACCTTTCGGCCACGGAGGATCCTCGGCGATGTTCTTCTTTCCGGTCTATAATCTGTTCACTTACAGCGATATTTGGGTTTCTTCGTATTCGGTGCACAAAAATGTGTCGATTCCAAAATGTGTGACCTAATTATGTTCAAACATTTTAAAAGCATATTAATGACAAAAAATCTACACAAATTCAAAACGGTGTTAGCTCCTGATTCCTATTTATGATAGTGAATAAACATATAACAATTTATAAATGTATGTGTAGTGCTGAATGTGATAGAAGAGTTCGTCTAAAACTTCAACGAATTTTCTACATATAAAACATATACAAAATTTGCCTACAATCTAAATGGATTGATCCCTCTTGGCCCCTTCAGTCCCCTTTATGGTAGTATATACACTCATGGTGTTTCTTTGAAGTATAAGCAGTGATTACTCAGATATATGGATATGCCTCAAAGAGTTAAGCAAAAAGCATGGACGAGCGTTTTCAAAGGTCTGTCTAAAGCGGCTGAAAGTGTAATCTGTTGTATTCTCGGTATGACCCTCTCTTATAAAACATATTGCTGTGACCATTATTCAAAATGTATATAACAAATTTATTGACATCTATCAAATAATTATAACTTAAACCGTTTCTCAAATATCTATTTTAACAATTTGTTTCTAATGAAATACAGTGTCACAATGCGAGCTCTTTTTTCGTGCTTTTACAAGATTTCAACTTTAGTATTTCAGAATTGAACTATGCACATGCACTCTTTATTAATAATTACATGCACATTAATGCACGATTATTATTAAATGAACATATTCATTAAACATATTGTATACAATATACATATTGTGATAATATTAGCTCTAATAGATTCCTCGTTCTTCTTTATAACAGAACAACATCCCAATATCTCGAACATTTCATTTTCTAATAATTGACATATAAATTGTCCTACTTTAGAATATCAGTAATTAAAACAAATGACAATTTACATCTCAAAATGGATACCACACGCTGCTTTGAAGGCGTGATAAGCCAACGCCTGTCACTCACATGAAATATTACCATGGTTAATTTAACTTTAATTGCAGAGGCACAGACGTCAGAAGATGAAACTGAAAGTACAGCGACGTATACGTCACGGGCTGGAGCACAACTAATCAGCTACTATTTCATTTTTTTATTTTTTGTCCTGGGTTATTACCTGTTTGTGAAACCGTGCTTTATTGGCAAAGTGCATCCTGAAGCAAATAACTGTAAGTTAATGTTATGGATATGGGTGGGGTGCATATTTTCAGTAAAGCTTAATTTTCAAAACGTTGGGGTAAAGGTGCAAATGATGACCTAAAGAATGAGAATAAACAATTTAAGGAGGGTGTAATTTCATATTTGTTCAAGTTTACGAGGAACTGGAATTTGATATACATGTACAACGGTTCTAGAGCCAAGGTATCAATTATTTTAAATATATTTAGGTGAATGAATTCGCTGGTGTTGATTTTGATTTTAACATAAATTATGGGCCCGCATTGAATTCCATGCTTTTTCATTGGGGCTAAATCTGATTTTGGTGTTGCCAGGGATTTGAGTGAAAGAATTCACGGTAAAGTTCAGCTGTGGCAGCTCAAAGCTATTTAAGTGCTGTCTAGTTTTAGAATGGGGATTTCGTTTTAAGTGTATTCGGATTTATAAGTAGTAACCATTACATGTTTATTTAAAGCTCTTGGTTACACGCAACTTTGAAACGTTAAGTAATGGCTCCTTAAAATATACACATACATATAATACAATAATACAAACAAACAAATACTTTGTTAGGCATAAAACAGCACTTGCATGTTCAATTGCAAACTCAAATATTACAACGGTATAGTGAATACAAAAGTTATTAAAGAAGTAATAAAATATATATATATTTCATTCAAAGAATTCAACACTCTTAGTTACTGTTATGTTATTGATAAGGCTGATTATGATGTTTGAAAGCTAAACATTTACTCTTAGTAGGAAGGCAAAATATATATGTAAATTGTTAATTGTTTTTGTACATTTGGAGGACATAAACATAAAAAATCAGATTTATTCCAATCCGATTTATCGTTTAAACATTCTTTATCACTGCAGTGCCATCATATTGGGAGAATAATGGTACAATGTTTGTACCACTTTGCGAAGATTCACAGACCGATAAGCATGCCATTGACGCTATAAAAACACTTATGTACAACTTATGGAAACCTCGCTCCATCTTTAATAACAGTCTCGACATAAACATAACAAACATCGAAAGAGTTGAAAATGAAGCAGTATTTAAGGCTTATGCTGCGGAACGCGCCAAAGTGTTTCAGATGGAAAAGAAGCACGGTCATTTTCTTGTTAACAAACGCCTCACGTTTTTCCCGGTAGAAACTACAAATTTTATTCAAGACCACCTGAGCGACTCCTGCCTAGAGCAACAAGTATACCACAATGTCGACGAGCATTATATGTTCCACGGAACAGGTAGAGATGTAGTTTATAAGATATGTAAGGAAGGATTTTGCATTGAACTTGCACATGCAGGATTTTTTGGGACAGGGGCGTATTTTGCAGAGGACCCATCAAAATCCGATCAATACACAGGTAAGGAGCGTTAACTGTTGGAGAAAATTATAATTTATGCTGTATGTATGGTTTATTCACGTGACACAATGTTGTTGTCAGATCTATGCATTAGTAAAAGTGAAATACGTGTAGGTGTAGTTGATTTAAATGATAACTCATTTATACCAAAATAATTTATATAAAAATATTCTAATTTCTGTAGATCGATGCATTTGTGTAGAAGTGTGAAATGTGGAGCACACGAATACTTAATGAACTGCCTGGGAGTATGTGGTCAATAATACTGTTTACATACGCTCGGACATTCCTAGCTATTCCATACACCCGGAGTTCTAGGACAGATAAATCGGTGTGTGAAACGATGTTGGGAGCTAGTAGGAATGTTATAACTGTTTTACAGCAGTTTTATGGCTATTAAATAGATTTAAAATAATGATTTTAATATCACGCTTATATGTAGTCAGTGTAAATAAAGATAAAAATCATGTATAACGGAAGTTAAACGAGATAAATAGAAGGGTATACATGGGTTTGTATGTAATAGGTTGGTACTGCGGCCATGTAATAAATATGTGTCACTTGAAAACGCATTTTATTATTGTTTCATAGTCAAAATATAAGAAAGATTTTGTTTCAGAACATACAAACATTGCCCTAATTCACGATAGAATTTACACCCAATGTATAATAAATCACGTACGTACCTTTTTAATATAGCTCCCTCCCTCCCTCCTTCCACCGCCTCTGTCTGTCTGTCTGTCTGTCTGTCTGTCTGATAACGTATACATAGTATTGCTCTGCCAACACACGACAGTTTAGATCCTCTCCAAAAGTTAAAATAGCTTTACAGTATTTCGCCCAAACAAGGCACTATGGAACTGCGATTGAAACTCCAATTGGAATCGAACCGGAAAAACTGGACATTGAAGCAAACAAACTAACCACCAGATAACACGGCAACTCTAAATGTTAATGTTCGATCTATTTACAGATCGTACCGACTGTGATCAGAAAATGTTGCTGGTCCGTGTCTGTGTTGGAGAGGTTTTTATACTGAAGGAAAAGGGATATTATAATATACGATCTCCTCCATGTACAAAGCCTGGCTGCAATACATTCGGCTGCAATTACCATACCGGGGACAAGCAAACATTCGACGCTGTTGTCTTCGCCAATAAAAATATTGGATTCAGAGAATATATCGTTTACAAGAACTGCAAAGCGTATCCGGAATACGTTATTACATATGAAAGAAAGACGTCTGATTTGGCCAGAAGGCCTTACAAGATTAACCCTTTAAAAAGATGGTGTTGCTCGTCTTAACGTGTAAACCGGGTAATTTACACTCACCTACATTGTTTACACTCAGAACTAAGGTGAAAAGTGACTTTTAGTTAGGTTTAAAGCTATAACACTAATCATCTACTTTTATAGTTCAGGACAGTGTGTCTGCCTTAATGGCATGTGACTTATATTTCTGTCTGGTGAAATTTAAAAACACTTCTAATATGCAAGCATACTAGGAATTTGTTGGTGTGTTTTGTTTTTTTCTAAATCGATACATGACCCCAAATATTGGAAATACCGTTGCTGTGATTTCAAATTGTATGAAATAAAATTATTATGAGTTCACTGTATCTTCATGATCCAATAGGTATGAGATATGATAGATATGAGTAGTTATGAATTCTTAACTGGATCTTACTCATAAAACACTATCAATTCATGTATGTTAATTGTCCCTCCAGTCCGGTTGTGTTGCATGTAAAACCATAGTACATAATATATACATCATGGTTGAAACCAATTCTATTTTGGTTGGTAGGTGCCATGGTTTTATGTCATTGGTTTGCACTTGGCTATGAGCACTCGCTATAATCTGATCTGTAGATTTATGTCTGGTTGTTCACACATAATTATCTGAAAATAATAAAATACATGTATTTTGTAAATTGGTAACATGCGTGTACAATAAAATAGGTTGTAAGTTGGTAACATACATAGATAGTGAAATAGGTTGTAAATCGGTGATACACGTACGTGATGAAATAGGTTGTATATTGGTGACATTCGAACATAATGAAATATGGTGTAAATTGGTTACATACGAACATAATGAAATATGTTGTAAATTGGTGACATACGAACATAATGAAATATGTTGTAAATTGGTAGCATACGTACATAATGAAATAGGTTGCAAATTAGTAACATACGTAGATAATGAAATAAATTGTAAATTGGTAACACACGTGTAGTTGGGGTAGAACGTATAAACAAAAGCATTCAAACGAATGATCCAAAACGTACAATATTAAATAGAGAAAAGGGCCGATAAACTGGTCATATCGGACAACAGATGTGTGGCTTTATGAATTAAGTGTCGCCGTTGTCTGATGTCGGCGAAAAAATAAACACTTATTTTAAATCCTAAATCTCTTTGCAAAAAATAACAAACCGGAAGCAAGAAATGAAGTGAGACGACACAGCCAAATTTTACGAAGCATAAAGAGTATATACATTGTGTTGTGTTCTACTTTTTAAAAATAGTTATTATTTAATTAATGTCCAAAAAATATTTGTTATCAATTAGAAACACCGATACTAATTGGAACTCTCCAATTATATTCATTGTTATTGTGTTCTTTTAAAAAAAAAAAATTATTTAATTAATCTCAAAATAAATATGTGTTATCAATTGGAAGATCACAATTCCAATTGAACAATTCTAAAAATAGATTTTCGTTTCCAATTGTCCAGCTTCAAGAACTTTCAATCTTGCTATTAATATGCTGTTCTACAGCTCATAGTAAAAGGGCAAATATCATCGTTCCCAATTGTCTGTATTTTTGACTCGGCATAACTTAACTTCTGCGTGTGTAAACTCGTAGATTTGTTTAAACCCATGTCTGTGTCTCGGATTCATCACCATTACTGCACACTTCAGCGGGTTATAAATGCATCGCCATTTATTTGTGTACGTCACAGTTGCATATATTCAATAATGATATCATCGGCTTGCGTTGGAGTACTGAATGACAATTTGTATATTTTGAAGCCATAGCCTGGTGAATCTAGGTTATGTCATTATTTATAATGGTGAATGTTTCAAAGTTAATTTTCACAAGAATAAATAGCTTGTAAGAGTTTGTTAATATAAAGATATTTCGGCAGATCTGATCTTCCAGTACTTTGTCCAGAAGGTCGGTGACAACGCCGTCAAGCTTCAATGATTTGCCTTCTCCAAACTCAGAGGTTCTGTGCTTTTTTTTATTTGTACAAAATTTACATCTTCCACATGTTTATTAGTTTATAAGGTTGACCACACTGTATGATGTCATCCTTTTCAGTAAGGGATGATACTCGTTCAGACGTTTTATCAGAATGGTGTAGATCATTTCGACATAATGACACTGCCATTAGTATTGGTTGAAATGGGCTGCTCTTGAGTGTTTTTACAAAGGTTTCTTCTTGATTATACAGATGGTGGTGGTACGATAGTACGAAAGCACGATGGCAATAGAGCGATGACACGATGGTGATGGAACGATGGCACGGCAACGAAGACGCAATGCCTCGATGACACGATGGTAATTGAGCGTCTTCGTCATCGCTCTATCACCATCGTGCTATCGTACTGTCGTGCTATCACCAACCATTGTGTTATCGTGGCATCGCGTGTGCCTGTTGACAAAGCAGCAGCATGA
Organism: Panopea generosa; assembly: GCA_029582155.1. Taxonomy (NCBI): domain Eukaryota; kingdom Metazoa; phylum Mollusca; class Bivalvia; order Adapedonta; family Hiatellidae; genus Panopea; species Panopea generosa. The sequence goes on from CM055904.1 coordinate 21,266,478, forward strand.
TGAATTTAACGGAACACCATAGTTAATGTTTCTACACTTGAGAGTTGGGCTTCAATTGAGGTTTTCTCAAGTTTTTTGAACATCTATATCTTTATCTACAATTGTCGTTTCCCATGAAGTTATTTTACCCATGAGTGTTATGACCTCAATTATGTGTTGTGCGATGAGTAGTTACCATTCAGAGAATTCGAGATTTTTTTTAGGAAAATCTTAGCTTGATATGTTAAGTGAAACCGGGTCCAGATTGACAGTGTATCAATATGTAGAATATATGTTAATATAATGAAATTTCTCTTATCAACTTTGTAGATAATCACAAAATTAAACCAAAAGTTAACTATGTGCTCCAAATAGCGGTTCCATATTTACAAAACACTTCAACTAGAGAATGAGCTCTAGCTGAGACTTTACATCAGCTTCATTAGAAAAATCATTCGAAGTAGTTTGTTGATTTTAAAGTTCTAGAGACAAATATAGATAAAGAAAATAATACACATGCATGATTAACGTATTAAGCGACAATTTATCCAAAACCATTTATCCATTTATCCAAAAGTTATAACAGACGACATGGAAACCGACTCCTCCTTCGGGGGTCTACCCATCCCACCCATTATAACGACACGAAAGCCCAACACCACAAATACTCTAAAAAAGAAATCGGTCTCCTTTACTGACATTAATAAAAAACTGAAATATGACACGGACCGGGCCGTATCTCCGAGACGTTCAAATCCCAAGAACATTTTAACGGTACCAGTCCACCAAGACACTAGGTTCGGGACTAAACAAAGTAGTCCCAGCGTAGCAGTAACATCTCCGGACGGAACATATGTGTCACATGTGTCGACAAATAAACCCTCAGGATTTGATGCTAATGATGATGATTTTACACAGTATGTGCGACGTCGCACAAAGCGCTTTTATGTAGGTGGTTTCCGACCAACGATAACGGAAGCCAAAATAGCAAATTTTGTTCAGGGCAAGGGACCGACTGTTACAAAAATTTCTATATTTCGAAATAAGAAATATAGGACCACAGTTGTTCGCCTTAATGTTGAAGACGACAACAACGCTGACCTACTTAACAGTGACCCATATTTCTGGCCCAGGGGGATAACATGTAGACCTTGGTTATCTTGCAACTATTACAAAAACCGCAGTGTTGGTGATACTTCCAATCACAAATCGCTCACAAATGAAAATCACGAATACCCGAATGACTCGTGGAATCATGTTAACAGGCGTGATCGATACAATCATGCTAATTACCATGATTATAATCCGTATTGTTCATTAGACGTTGACGTCGAATAGAAATCTCGTAAACAATGAAAGTGTTCTCAGATACAGGTAAACTTAATATTGCTACATGGAATGCAACAGGCATTATGTCTAGTGCTAGCTATCTGGCTGACTTTCTCAATAAATATAAAATAGATGTTTGTGGAATATCAGAACACTGGCTCTTTAGAAAAGATCTCCGCTTTTTGGATAGTATAAACACTGACTACAGTAGTTATGCTTTATCTGACCCCTGATCTAGACATCGTATCGGGTAGAAAAGTCGGTAAAGGTGGTCTTGCTTTATTATGGCATAGAGATTTGAACCCTATTGTGACCCCTTTAGACCTTAACTGTGATACTTTTATTGGTATTCAAATCATGACAGCTCCCGGTCGTTACACATATATAGTTCAAGTATACTTGCCATGTAAAAACCACCCTATGCGGTTGTATAATCAATACCTTGAAGAATTAGAAAATATCATTTGTACATATCAAGATAAGGGTTCTCTGTTTGTTATAGGTGATTACAATACTGAACTTAAATCTAAACGCATAGCAACAAACTTTAATTTAGATTCAAGAGGTAAATTACTATTACAGCTTACAAACAAATTTGATCTTTAATCAGTTAATACACTTGCCTTATGCAGAGGATCGAAGTTCAGTAATGTTCCCTATAACAGTGACAGAGAAACACTTATAGATCATATTTTTGTTCAGGAGCTGCTATTACCAACTATTACTGACTGTCAAATATTTGATGAACTTGCATTGAATGTATCCACACACCGCCCCATTGTTTGCACGTATTCTATAAAAACTGTTACAGAAACGAAAACATTAAATACCCGTATTATAAATTGGCGAAATGTGAAAAAGGTACAGTTAGATGCTTACAAACAATTCTTAGAAAATAGTGATGTGTTAAAATGCGCAAAAAAACTGGATATATGTGATACTAGAGAAATTGACGATTTGTACTCGGCTATTGTGCTAATAGTTAACCTAGCAACAGACTTATATATTCCAAAGGTACGTTTTAAACCATACATAAAACCATATTGGAATAACGAACTGACGTACCTACATAATGAAATGAAAGCAAAACGCTACATATGGTTAAACGAAAATAAGCCAAATGACACCAATTCACTTTCATATCAAAATTATAAAAAATCAAAATGTTCTTTTCGACGTTTCCACAGAGAAGCAGTGTTAATGTTTTTAGAGAGCCAGGATGCAGAAATTGATTCTGCAGCGGAATGTGACAACAATGAATTCTGGAAGCTAATAAATAATCGTCGAAACAAAAAGTCATATGCCTCGGGTTTCGAAATGAATTTTAACGGTACTATCCTAAAAGAGCCGGAGCTAATTAACACGGGTTGGAAAAACTATTTTAGTGAGCTTTACTCACCTAGTCAAGACGCATCATTCAATCCAACTTACAAATCGGAAGTGGAATGCGAACTTACTAAGCTAAAAGAAAATTTATCTCATAAATATGGTAGACAACATATTATTAACTAGAAAATGACGTTAATTGCATTGAGTAACTGTAAAAAACTTAAAGCCTGCGAGAACGATAAAGTATTTTACGAAAATATCATGCATGGCGGTGTTTTACTGCAGCAGGTGATAATTAAACTGTTTAACTGTATACTTGCTTTTTCACATACGCCCGCAGAAATGAAAAAAAGTATAATTATAACACTATTTAAAGGCGGAAACAAAAAGAAAAATGACCCAAATAGCTATAGAGCCATCTCATTGTATTCATGCATATTAAAACTTTATGAAAAAATCCTAATTCAGCTGATTGAAAAGGATGGAAAATTGAGCTTTAATCCCTCGCAAGGAGGTTTTCAGAAAAATGTCAACTGTCTCATGACATCATATATGTTACGTGAATGCATAAACTATGCAGATGAAAACAATTCACAAATCTACACCTGTTTCTTAGACGCAAAACAAGCGTTCGATCGGGCATGGATTTCCCTGTTGCTACTTAAATTATTTAAAACTGGCATCGATATTTCACTTTTCAAGTCGATTGCATCATTTTTCGTAGAATGCTCTAGTTGTGTAAAGTCACAAGGCTATACATCGGACTGGTTCCCCATATTACAAGGAACCCGCCAGGGCCGGTGTCTTAGTCCCTACCTCTATATCGTATTCATTAATCACCTGATGTACGAAATTGAAAAAAGTGAATATTGTTTTAAGATATATGATATACATTGTGGATGTCCAACTTCAGCAGATGACATGGTAGTTATTTCAAACGTCAAACGCGGACTAGACAGCCTCCTCAAGTTGTGTTATGTGAATTCACAAAACGAACAATACATATACAATGCCAGTAAATGCAAAGTCGTTGTTTTTAATGAAAAAGTGCACACACAACGCAAATGGAAACTAGGCAATGATGAAGTTGCAGAAACGGATAGCTATCTACATCTACGGGTACCATGCCACAAATCCCTATCATTAAATGAAAACATAAAAGAAAGTAGTACTAAATTAAGAAAAACATTTTTCAGTATTGCTGACTGTGGAAGTACACGCCCTAACATCAAAGCGTATATATGAATCGGTTGTTCTTCCCAAAGCACTATATGGGAGTGAACTGTGGAATGATCTCACAGACAATCAGTTATGTCCCCTAGAACGGGCTCATCGACAGTGCGTTAAGCGTATTCAAAATATACCGACAGGATCAAGAACAGATATTGCCTTAAGCTGTCTGGGTATTTACCCTATTAAACATATTATTGACAAGAGAAAATTACTGTTACTTGGGCAATTGTGTCGGCTTAACTCAAAATTCAAAATTAAACAAGTATTTTCCCGTAGACTTACATCATACTTTTCCATACCCCTAAAAATGAAAGGATTCATGCCTGATATATATAGATTATTAGGTCGGTACGGCTTAACCAAGTATCTAATAGACTATTCAAAAACCGGAGAATTCCCTTCTCAAAATATATGGAAAAAATCGATAAAAATCGCAATCCATAAAACGGTAGAGTTTGATTGGACAAACAGACTCTTATGCGACGCTACCTTAAGCCAATTTTTGCTTGTTCATTCAAAATATGAACCATGTACTCTGTGGAAATTTAATCAAAAATTTAAAATATGCAAAATACAATGCTCTTCAGCATTCATATTGTTCTCTAAATTCTTTTCTAAAAAATATGAAGAAATATGTAAAACTTGTAACCTAGCAACTGAATTATTGCACTTCATATAATTTTGTTTTGCAATCATAAATACTATATACGGTCTAAGTTATGGGTTAACCTGTCACGAATGTTGGGCCCGGAAAATTATGCAAAAGTGTGTGCTTATACACCGGAATTACAACTACTCGAAATGTTCAGTGGGTTTGTCTCCTTTAACATAGATGATAAAACTAGGGTGAAATGCTTCAAAACTTTCTTGAAGACGGTCCACACTGTTATGACATAATATGTATTAATTTCCTAGGATACAAGAGGATATAGAATGAGAATGAAAATGAAATCATGTAAACATAAATTGTTGCAAGCTTGCTGTAATTAACATATTCATTATTTGATATATATCTATATAATTATTGCATATGTGTTTTTACATGTATGTGTATGTATTTGTGTGTATATACATTTATATGTATATGTGTGTGTGTGTGTGTGTGTCTGTGTGTCTGTCTGTCTGTCTGTCTGTCTGTCTGTCTGTCCGTGGGATCATGTGTGCGTGCGAACGAGAGACTTGTGAGCTCATCTTAGTTGTCTTGCTGTTTCGTTTCGATTAAGGCTGTCTAATATGATGTGCTCAGTATGTATTATCAATGTGAATTTTAATAAACAATAAGACATGTAAATATTTTTCTCTAACAATATATAACTATGACTATTATCCTTATCATATATGTAAGTCAAATATGTTTGTGTTGTTGTTGTCATTAATGTTAATAGCTATCGTACAATCATTACTTACCTGCCTCATTTTTCATATGGTCCTTAACTAGTTCTATATATGAAATCAATATGTTGAAATGTAAAAACTGATTGTTAGACAATATTGATATTGTAACTACATGTATTTATAAATCTTTTCAAATAATTGCCATTATATCATGTTTGCATAATATGTATTATCTCTTCATATATGGAGGAAATAAAGATTATATATATAAAAGGTCAAATTGTCGTGAAAACTCTTGACTCGGTATTGACTTTGGAAGAATTAATGCAAATTTGAGGTAGAAAGTTGCCAGTTTTAACATAAATGGCATATTTTGATAGACCGAGTACATTCGTTTTTTTACTTGACCTTAAGTTCTTGAGTTGAGCATGGGACACAGTATTAGAACGTTGGAATCAGGGCTAATTGATTATTAACAGGTTTTATTGAACACAATTTGTGTTATTGTTCAGTAAATAAAGAGGTATAAATACCTTCTTCTATGAAAATGCACTAACTTTGATGAAGCGCTAAAAGGCCGTGCCAAACACATATTTAACTGTTTTTCTCTGAAAATACTAGACCAACTGAGGTCACATTTTCTAAAGTAAATCCTGCGGGTCTTACCAAAGGCAACATACAATACCGTGTAAAACATATTAACTGTCTCTGAATGACATTTATAAATATAACATACAATGTCTGATATTTTTATCCTCAAAATTTTACCTCAGTCGATAATTGTTATGGTGATAGCCATGGTGGAGTTATTGTATATTAAAAATATAACTTTACATACAAACGTAGGGTAAATCTCGAATTAAACCGTTTAAAAAGTATCTGGATCGATATATCAGTTAATAATGAACATATACTCCTTGGTGTATTTTACAGACCTCCAAACGCCGATATGATTTATTACAACATGATAGAAGACTCTATAAATTTAGCAGTTGATTCAGGAATTAATGATATTATAATTACCGGAGATTTAAACTTAAATATGCTAAACTCTCAAAGTGCTCAAAAAATTACATCGCTATGCATTCAGTTTGGTTTAATCAAATTATAAATGAACCTACCCATTTTACTGAAAATTCGTCTTCTCTCATTGATATTATGCTAGTTAGTAATAGTGCTAATATAATATTAAGTGGCGTGGATGATCCTTTCCTTGATCAAGTACAAACATCATTGTCCAATATTTGCCATATTTAAGTTTACAAAACCGAAATTCAAATCTTACACTAAAAAATATGGAAATATGACCAGGGTGATTTTAATCTATTGTGAAGGAAAGTTCAAGAAATAAATTGGCAAGAATTGTCGAATAATAATATTAATGTTTATGCAAAAAATATTACTGACACTATTATATCTTTAACAGAACAATGCATTCCCAACTTGACTGTTCGTATTAGACCATATGAGCCTCCTTGGATAAATACTTTGATAAAGCTTAAAATCAGATATAGAAAAAGATTATACAGAAAAGCCAAACATACAAACCTTAAACACCACTGGGATAAATTTCGAAATACCTGAAATGAAATAATAACATTAATACGTCAATCAAAACAAGATATTGTAACAATCTTTCCTACAACCTCAAAACATCAGATATTTTTTGCAGGGACTGATGGAAAACTCTTAAGACATTTATTTCTCCAAATGCCAAACAAACACTACCACCTCTTATTAGTAACGATATGACAGTTTCTGACGAGACAGACAAGGCAAATTTATTAAACGACTTTTTCAAAAGCCAGACAGTTTTAAACGACAATAATACTGAACTACCTGTTATGCCCGACAGAAATACAGTTATGCAATTATTTTAATTAACTCCAGAAGAAGTCAAGTCTGTTTTAGCATGTCTTACAATAGGTAAAGCAACGGGCCCTGATGAAATAAATAATCGAATACTACGTGAACTCTCTAATGAGTTGTCCACTTATCTTTGTAATATTTTTAACAAATCTTGAACTGGTGGAAAAGTTCCAAATATTTGGAAAGAAGCGCATGTGTGCCGTTTTCAAAAAAGGGGATGTTTTTAACTTTCTTCATAAAACCAACTTCCTATCACCTCTTCAGTCAGGTTTTATGCTAGGCGACTCGACCGTCAATCAACTTACCTATCTTTATAATACTTTCTGCCAAGCATTAGATGCTGGAAAAGAGGTCAGAGTAGTCTTCTTTGATATAAATAAAGCCTTTGGTCGAGTATGGCATAAAGGTCTCCTAGTAAAACTTAAATATGCTGGTATTTCTGATTCATTTATTAAATGGTTCAAAGATTACCTTGGTAATCGACGTCAGTGTGTAGTTATTCCTGGTGCTAAATCCAGATGGAATTCAATAAATGCAGGTGTTCCACAAGGCTCTATCCTAGGACCGCTTCTCTTCCTAATTTACATCAATGATATTGTTACGGATATCAATTCAAACATTCGTCTATTTGCTGATGATACAAGTCTTTATATTAATGTAGATCATGTAAATGTTGCTGCAGACATTCTTAACTCTGATATAGCTAAAATTACAGATTGGAGTAATAAGTGGTTAGTCAGTTTTAACCCCACGAAAACAGAATCGCTATTGATATCTCGTAAACATAAGAAACCTGCACACCCACCCCTAAATATGCTCAATCAAAACATTTTAGAAGTGAAATCTCACAAACACCTAGGCGTCACGTTTTCGGATGACTGTAACTGGTTAAAGAGTGGAAAAGAATCAATATAATGCGGAAACTCAAATTTCAACTTAATCGAAAATCTTTAGAAATAATATACACTACTTTTATTAGATCTATTTTAGAATACGCAGATGTTATTTGGGATAATTGCACACACTATGAAAAACTTGAACTGGATAAAATCCAAAAAGAAGCAGCTCGAATCGCATCGGGAACTACTAAACTGATATCGTTACACAATTTGTACACTGAAATTAACTGGAAAAAGTAAGAAGGCAAAAGCATAAACTTATTCTGTTTTACAAAATAGTCCATAATATGTCACCTGCATATCTTTCAGCACTGGTGCCTCGTCAAGTAGGTCACGAGTCTCAATACAGATTAAGGAATGATAACAACTTACAAACAATTCGTTCACGAACAAGCAATTATTTTAATTTATTTCTACCCTCTGTAGTTCGGGAATGGAATTCACTACCATATGAGGCTCGTTGTTTGGAATCGGTATATACTTTTAAACGTTTTCTGAATATAGATAGAGTGTACGCCCCCAAATACTATTATTCGGGGAGTGGAAAGGCACAAACTCTCCATGCGCGCCTTAGAACAAATTGTAGTTCACTCAATCAGCACTTGTATCTAAAAATATAACTGAATCCCCATTATGTCATTGTGGTAGCATCGAGGACACTTATCACTACTTCTTCACATGTCCAGCCTATCATAGCATAAGATTGGAATTTTTAAATACACTGTCGTCCTTGTGTACTGTTTCTACAGAAATTATCTTATATGGAGATTCCAGACTAAGTTATGAATTAAACTCGTCGATTTTTAAAGCCATGCACGAATTTATCATTAAAAGCAAACGATTCTAATCAGCAGCCAGGAGCAACTTATGTCAAATATTTCAAATTGAATTTCAAAATACTGAAATAACCCCCACCCCCTTATCCGGTTCGCCGCCGTGCCTTCTGATTTCTAATTGCCTCTTCTGAGTATTGAAGTTGTATATATTATCAAGATACATCATATATGCCTGTAATTTGTTGTTGTTGGTTTTTTTGTGTTTTTTTCTTGATGCTTCATTTCTGCTACGTTTTTCTAAATATTTTTTTTATCTTTTTTATTATATTGTCAGTACTGTCTAAAATATTTCTACAATTATGTATTTAAACCAGTTATATATATACACTGTACGTCTGCCATTTCAATGTTAAAATAGACTTCAAAGGAAAGGAGCCCAATAAGCATTATGCTTTCGTTTCAATCCTAATATGTGTTGTCACTGTATATACATGCAAACGTTGTAAATATCATGAATAAAAGTATATTTAAACTAATTGTATCTCCCGATTCAGGTCTATTAACAACCAATGAAAAGGCAGATAATTCTATGTTTTTCCCACAATTCATAGCAATTGAACGCTTACTACACTGTTACGTCTTCAAACTCAGACTGGTGATCATCGCTAAAGCATATTTTCCTGGCCACTGGCTTAACATCATATTAGCACGCAGTCCGCGATGCTTTTATGGAAATAGGCATCAACGTATTTGCTTATAATTGTGCTGAACGCAGCCCTGATAAAATATTGGTGATCTTATATGTATTTACACGCTCTGCTACATACGCTTCAGTGTAAGTGTAGAGTAACAAAGTTTTATCAAATATTTGATTTTTGATGCGATTGTCTAGAAATGAACATGTTCCCGAAAACAAGATGTATATATAAGAAGATATATAGATAAATAACTGTGAAACATAAACATTTAAAACACTGATCATGTCATATATTGAATCAGTGATGAAATCTAGTGTCGTGTCAACATAAAACAGTCGTACTGTGTTCAACATATATTTTAACTACATGGTGCTTACATCATATCAAATAAACATTGATCAGCTGAAATGTCAACACGAGATTCCATTCATTTCAAACATATTAAACATGTTTTATTTTACTACGGCCATACAACAATCATCAACTAAAGTGTGTGAACTCATGTGTTGAATATAACCTTCAGATTTACCGTATAATTGATGATTTTTGTATTATAAACATGGAAAACATTCTTCTTAGAAAACCTCCGCGAAAGATTCTCTCAGGAACAGTAACTCTTGTTGAAGATACCTGGTATGCTTACACTAATAGTTCAATACAGTAACTTACTGAGCAGTGATTGAATCAAGTGATTTTTCTAGTGAACATTATTCAACAGAGATATTTGGACATTCGTGTGACAAGTGTTGACTTTCATCTCTACAGTTCAAAATATGGCGACTCGTCGACTTCCTGATGCGCGAACTACTTTCATGGTGTTTTTGATGAATATGTATTTTTCTGATTGTTAAACTGTCATTAGGTTATAAATATGTAAAAAGACTGATAAGCCAGATAAAAACCTGTGTCATTACAATTGATTTAATATCTAATTCATTGTGGACTTTATGTTGAGCGCGTAGGTTATTTCGTCTGCTTGATAAATGCGCACACTTAATTTGACTCTGGCTTTTAAATTTGTATGTACTTTATTACTATATTAGTATACATTTCTGTCTTTTCATAAAAGCCTTCACTTGAACATGTGAGCCTACTATATTATGTGATTTGTAACTTGTCTCAGTGATTTATAAGTATGGGCAAATCACTAAGGGTTGTTGAAATCAAATGCATTGATTGGGCGTTGTAATCACGTGGTACGTTCCCATAAGGTATATCTACAGGAGCAGATCGACATTTGGTCATCTTCTTCATTGATCGTATACTCAGTGAAGTTTCATTACAGTCAAGCTACAAAAGTTATTTGACTCAATCAGATTTGAATTTCCATTTGAGAACCTATATATCATATAGACACTTCAGGGTAGATATACGATAATACAATACTAATTCTACTACTTTTAAACAAGTCCATTTACAGTAGGCCTACCAATATGTCAGTCCGGAGTCGGTATCACGTTGTTACAAGTCCAAGACGATACATTGCTCTTAAAGCGAAAACACGCATACGGATATTTAGATATATATGTACTTAGAGAATTGTATAAATACTAAAATGGGGAAGATCCCATTACAGACGGAGTTCGGTTTTTTAATATACCAATATATACCCGCAGATCAAATACTATAGATGTAGTAATATTTATTTCATTAACTTCTATCATTTACAAAATGTATATATCTGCATGATAGAATAAACCATGTATATATTATGTACAACTGTGTTCGACTGTTCCATCCAGTACCTTCCTACATGTATGTGAGTATTGAGACGTAATAACTACATTCTGACAAATGTAGAGATGACGGAAACCTCAGCATTCTGAACTATAGGGTAGCCTACAGGTGCAGGTACCTTACAGTATATTATATATGTATGCAGGACATAACAGAGACGTCCGTGCTGTTTGTGAAAAGTGTATTTGGAATATTTTGATTTCTCCGATATAGTTACAAAGTGATACAATTCATACATTTATTCGAGTTAAACTAATAGCTTGAATACAGGAGAATATATAGACAAATCTAAAATGATATGGTGTGATTTTTAAAAAATAGTGTTTGAATAAAAATATATAATGCAGTGCGCGAAAGAACTGGTGGGAATCATGAATAATTCGCATATAAACAAGGACAAACTTCCGGAAGAGTTGAATAATGAGAAGACCGTACTTATGACACCTGTGATAGTTTATATAGGTATATTAATGGTGGTCGGACTGGTTGGTAACACCATGGTTTGCATGTTTTACGGGTGTAAGACAAGACAGACCTCTAACATCACTTTCATTGTAACCCTGGCGGTATTTATCTAATGTTTATTCATAATGCCTATTGAGATTGCGGAACTTTCTTTATTTTATTTGTTTTCCAATGGTGCAGCGTGTAAACTCGTCACATTTCTGAATCACATCGCTCCTTTTGGCAGTGCGGCAGTTCTGATCGCCAAAGCAAGTAGTGTGCATTATTACCCTCGGGATTGCTGTTTTCTTCTCATGGCTCACAATTGTGCTATACAACGCCATTAAAGTTGATGTTAAAAACGACTTTGGAATAGCAATTTAAGGATATGACTGTTCGACAATACGCGACGGGTCATACACAGTCTATAAATTGGTGTATAACATCATAGAACTTTTATTATTTATGACAACAACTCTCTCTATGATTGTGCTCTACTCCTTGATTGGAAAAGTTCTTTTTCAGAACAACCAAACACAGAATGTACACGCCACTGGTTTAAATACAACGGGGATATCCAATCCAGCCAATGAGTCTACCGATCATGACCGGACAAGTATTGGTTCCGATGTCGATAACCTAATTGCAGACAAGACGCAATATGAAATTGAGAAAACTAATAAAGAACACATATATATACGACAAAAGCTAACATTGCGGGCTCGCGTTTGCATCAAATTGATAAAAAAAAAAGTAGTCAAGAGTGCGGTACTTATGTTTGTGATAACTGATGGCGAGTTGGTTGGCTTCAATAAAGGTCTCCGCTCAGTGTTCATTAACTCGGCAATCAACCCGCTCATATATTGACTCTTCTATTCTAAATTACGACGATTCTTCTTCATGTCAATTTGCCGTCGGTGCGCTAAACAACCAGCGAACACGGACCTGCAGTCCAGTACCAGTAACGTGGTTTAACGTGTGCGGACGTTTCTGAATAGACAATACATGTAGTTTGTAACTCATAATTTCAGTATTCGCCAAAAGTAAGTCCGAGATATTGAGACGTTCAGTAGGTGTAACCTTGCTTTACTCGGATGTTACCTTAGATATATAGAGGCAGATGGGATTGTATGCAGCACAAAGACAACAACAACAAAACAACAAAAAAACAACATTTAATTACATATTGTATGTTTAAGTTTGCATAGCGAGCGACACAAAAACAAAAATAGTTCGAAACAGATCATTTTGTAAAAGTCTTCAGTGATGCATAATGTTTGGTTGAACACTTAGTATAAAAGTATGTTTTATTTAATGTTTAATTTCACAAAGAATGAACGGTATACGCATATACAAATAATTTCTCTATTACAATGTGTAAACGAAACATCATGACGACATTGGTTACACACGTACACAAATGAAACGACAAACTCGTATAAAAAGAAGGTGTTGTCATACTTAGTTACCTAACATACATCATCTTACCGAAACAAAATGCAAGTCAGCTAGTTAAGCAACAATGTCTGATTGACAAAACGTTGTTATAATAGATAAACACTCACTCACGCATGCCAGCACGCACACATACCCAGCATGTGACACAAAATCATAAATACATGTACATACACATGAACACGTACACATTATTTAATTAATAGTACGAGCAGTCTGAAAAATGCTTATAATCTAATAACCTCGGTTCTGTCTTCAAACAGGGAACTATATATTTTTGGATATCGGCACCAGTTGCGATTCCTTTTATCTCGTGCAAATTTTAGTAATATGCTTAGTTTATTTTTTTTTACTTTGTTCAGTTTACAGTGATAAAGAGTTGTATAAACTTTAAAATAGTAGATCTTGTTTAATAGAATTTGTTAAGATTTACTCTGCTATCTCACTAAACAGTGGAATACTAACATATAATGAAACTCGTCAAGTATATCTCTAAAATTTCATCTGCAGGTACATTTCACGACCTGTTCCATAGACAAGTTTTCTCGTTATAAATGCAACCAGTCTTTTACAATTATACAAAGGCAGTAACTAAATTATTATGCTTTGTTTATAATTTGATTTATTTAATATATATATGGTACAGTCACCTGTTTCCGATCATAACCTGAATTCGACCACTTCTGAAAATTATGAATACTGCGTATGCGTATTTCAACTTCCTGGACAATTGGCAATATTTACAAAGAGTGTCCACGTGCTCATTGAATGTAATGGAAACTATAAAACAATAATGTTTCCATTTTTCAGTTGACATGAAACCTTGACAAACGCTGGGTTTGTTTACGAAAATCGATTTCAAAACACGTCTACTGAAAACTGATGCAATACAGGTCAATATCAAAAGTTATTAAAAGTTTTACGTTTGCGCATGCCAGAAATTATAGAGGTTCCGGATGAGTAACCTTCTTATAGATTTTTTTTTTAAAAAAAGAGTTAGTATACGTATGTTTTATTATTACTTTTTTACTAAACGATGACTGTGCAACATTATTTATTAACTCCGTAAACGTTGTAACACAATTATTAACAATTATCTCTTTTATTAAAATCAATATCCTGGGTAATTGAATTCAAGAGTGGAAGTTTAGATATAATTCCTCGCCTAAAATTGCCTATTAAATTATCATTCCATTTAATACTGGAAAAAATATAATCATAATTTTCCTTTGCCATTGCTGAATTACATACAATTTTAAAATTAAACGCTGCATGATCGGACCATTCACAAAGTGGTTCAATATAAAAATTACCAATACTTGTAAAATCATGTTCATGTAACAATAAATAATCAAATACATTTGATACCATATACTTAACATAATCGCATTTTAACAAGAGGCCCATAAGCCTTAACGGCCACCTGATTGTCATTGAAGACAAACAGCTATATGGATCTATTTTCCAACTTTCAGTGTCCTTCGGGAAACGACAAAATCCAAGGATTTTGAATGTAATATATACATTAAGAAGTCACATCATTTCCTCTTATACAGATTAAGTTAAGTAGCCGCCCCGAGTATCAAACCGTGAGACCCAGAGGCATGAAATTCACAATTTTTATGACGGCCTTATACAATATGTTATTTACACAGACATGCACATGAATCTGTAGGACTGGAGTTCGAATCTCCACCCTGCTAGTTTACATGACGATTAATATACGACATTGTATCTCTTGTCATTCAACGTTCATTTCTGCACTGATTCAAGTGGGAAAGTTTCAGTTACTAACGACGATGGCTGTGATCGATTACTGTTTAGCCTTCCAGGGTCTCAGGAAGAGTGGTAAGTTCGCGCGATGGCATAAAATGATACTAAACATTCAATCAATCAATCTTAGATAATGCGATATTGTGTTTAAACCCATTCGTGCATTCGCGCTGTTATAATGGAAAATATTCAAAAGAACTCTATATTGTTAAAATTCAGTCATACAAGATTACGCGATCTGTTTTAATCTGCACTATTGATTACATTATCATAAAGTCAGGGGCTTGGCGTGACAAATTTGGAAGTTACTTGTTGGTGGAAGGGGAAGTGGCTTTCCTTTTCTGTGGGTTGGGGTCCGTTGAAGATTTTAAAAATAGAAGTAAAATGGTGGCTTCTTAGGTGACTTTTTAAACTTCAATGCTTCATTGGACTAGAACACATTAGTATCTAAAACAAAATATTTACCTGCGAATTTGATTTCAAATGTTACTCAGAAGAGCGAGTATGCTACGCTACGCGCCTGAACGTGAAGAGTTGTGTTGAATACATTGTTTTTTCTACATACAAGTATTATTGTGACGGTCATTTTGTTAATATACCTACTCAAAAGGAAACTACTATACATGGTTTTGATTTGCAATATTTTCATTAAGGAGTTATGAAATGACTTATAATTTTATATATTGTGTAACCAAGGACTTATATAGGATAAGAAACTGGCATCTCCTGACTAAATGTTGATAAAATAGCACATAAAGGTTTAATTATTTGGCAAATTACACAAGCAACCACAACCGCAACCGCAACCGTTTATATTTGTACATAAAATGTAAGTTGTATGCAATCGTAATTGTTTAATATGTTTTTATCACGCAAAATGATCTTAAATTAAAGATATTAAAGTACAATTTCTTGCAATTTTGTTATTATTTTAGCTGCAGTATACACATTTTGTAATCAGAAGAACTTCAACAATTTTAAACACAAACTGCTGGGAATGGTTTTGTTTTAATGAGAATTTCATTCTGTAATGTAAGAATTTTGATTTGTGTTCCTAAGATGAATGGAAATTAAGATAATTGAAAACAAGATATTGCGAGATTTTTTGCGTTAATACGCGAGCGTTCACAAAATCTCCATTAGTTGCCTTTCTTTCTCTATATAATTCCTTGGTTTTACATGTTTTTTATCTATGATCGGCAGAGAAAAAAAGTTCATTGACGTGAGGTTAAGGAAGCACCGCGGTACACGCAGTGAGGTGTAATTCCATAATCAGCAAGCCGGTAGCGAACTCTTTGTAGGTTGATTTGTTAGTTTGTCCATCCGCATGTAACTGCTGCTGTTGCTGTCACAAAGTGGTTGAGTAAGGAGTTTTATGATGGTCTTGATCAGGCTTTGTAGGGCATGGACGTCCAGACGGGGGAAGATCATTTGTACTCTCAGTTGTCCGGTAGTGTCTACCGAACTGCCCTATGGACGAATGCGACACGTCGAACGTATTTGCGACGTCTTCTTGACGTAACCCCACTTCTAACATTTCAATGGCTTCAAATCTGATTTTCAGACAGTCTAAGCATGTGTCACATAAATATGTGAAGAATAAACCTGTGTTTTTGTTATTGTCACTATATACCTGTATATACCTCTTCTTTGCATCTCATCTTATCAAATAGCTAGTTATTAACATCAAATTTTGAATTAGTTTTTCAACGTACAAGACTTATTGAATAACGTATGCTCATACACACACTACAAATATTTGCACAGTAAGGTTAAGTTGTGTCTCATGGCATTTTGAATCGTTAACATTACGTACCCAAATCACGCGACTGTCTGCTGAACATTGAACTAAATGTCTATTGAACATTATGATATTATGATACTACACGATATAGAAAAATACCCGATATTTTTTCTGTCATATTGACACAAAGGCGAAATTCAAATAAGATTGACAATTTTGTCTCAGATTACCACAAATATACAAAAAAGAATGCACTTCAATCATTTAAAAATATCTTTGAAACTAAAGACGCATTTAAAGGTTTGCATAAATACATGCTATTTTACAAACCAACCTTACTCAAGATGACACACTCAATAGATATCAACAGGATACAGTGGTGACATTATTTCCTTTATATCAGGAATACTTGATCCCGTTAAGATGTTGACGTTGCTATTCACTAAAATTAATTGCATACTACCGTGTTACTGTTTCCTGATAACAGGCGATCCATTTTTTCCTTGTCTTCTTTCAAGAAATTGTAATGATTAATGACAAACTTATAACCGATATCAGAGAGAGAGAGAGAGAGAGAGATATCAGAGAGAGAGAGAGAGAGAGAGAGAGAGAGAGAGAGAGAGAGAGAGAGAGAGAGAGAGAGAGAGAGAGAGAGAGATATGAATATATATTTATTGTTTTTAATATAGTTTTTGTGTTGATTTTTTCCTGTATTTATCTTTTTTAAAAGTATCGTCTTGAGAGATAGAACGAGGGAGAGAGATGTATATAATGATATTCATTGTTTATGATTATATTAATTAAAAAATTATTAAATTGAATTATAAATCATACATGTTTAATTCCCCAAAATAGCTACTTTTCATTAACAGTCATTGGTTATTGTATGCACTATATAATTCCCGTTATGAGTAATATTTCAATAACAATCCCGCAGTAAATAATATGTGCGTTTCAAACTATCTAATAACTTTCCAATATTTCATTAGAAATACCAAATAATAAATAATATTATTTTTAAAATTAATGTTGGAGCAGATTTTCCATGCTAAATGGGGCCGGATATTCCAAGAACGTTTCATCCAGGGGCTGGATTAATAACGGGGCAGGATTTACATGGGGCCGGATATTCCATAACTCATTATAACACGTGGTTCTTGAAAAAAGTTTAAGTGTTAAAAAAGAATTATGGTAAACTACCGTTTTAGGCTTTATTGAAAACATATGTGCTAATATACAGATGTCTGTTTCAAACAAAAATTTTATATAACCGTAATAATCTGACTATCAACCCTCGGGTCGTGAGTTCGAATCCCCGCCCGGCACCAGTCACTTTGATTAGTGGAGGCGTGGTCCAGTGATAGAGAACCGAACCATGATCGGAGGGTCGTGGATTCGATCTTCCGCTACGGCTATGTGTGGTGTCCTTGAGCAAGACGGCTTTTCCGCATATGCTTAGTACTGGTCATACCCGAGAAGACTTCGAACGTGATTTGCCTAAGTTGTAAGAACTTGTTTCACAATCGAAGAAAAATAAATAAGTTTAAAAATAACGTCTCTGTGATGGTTGATTTACGACATTATGTCTCATTGTCATCTGTCTAATTAACCGTAATAATTTTATTTATTTATAGTAACACAAAATAATCAATCTTTATCTGTTGATTGATAATAAAATAAACTATATCAAATTATATTGAAATTTGTAATTAAAATCATTAATCTATGTTATATTTTTACACATTAATTTAATCAAATGATTTTAGCGTTTAAGTCAAATTCAATAATTTCTTTTTTATACTACACATCAAAATGACCAAAACGTGCTTATCAAAACAAGGACATATATAAGATCCTGTCAAATTGTACCCGAGGGCATATATAACACGTCTGGCCTACTTAATTTTAGTGTCGGGGCGGAACGATACCTGTATGTTTTATCCTGGTCTAAGGGAAGTAATTGGATTCATCTCCAATATCATCAAACTCAGTAGGGGCAATTATCGGATAACTCTTGGGAAATGTCTGAAATAGTCCAGTATGATGTACGGTGTTAGCCAGAGCATGTGCTGTATATGCGAACTAGAAGTGGGATTTACTGTCCATTTGTTAAGTGAAAAAAAACAATCTTTGTATTATAGATTAATCATTTAAGGAGGAATATACCTTTTAAATTATTTTCAAAATCATTGGTATAATTAGTATATTATGAAACTAGACGTAATTTCCAATGTGATTGTGTATTTTTTGCAGCGGTAAATAGAATATATATTTATATGTGACGTCGTAAACATGGCCATGTTAAGCCTTTTTGACGTCCCAGTTTATAGCAGCAAAACTTTTTGCTTGGAATCAGCAGTGAGAGACGAATGACAATTAGACGCATTGTAGTACATGTAGTACTATATAATTCATCACGGAGATTTTCGCCGGCCGTTGATTCGAAGATTGTAATTTTAACAAGTGAAGCCATGATAGTTTTGATTGTACCTGTAAAATGATATTTCTCTGGATTTTTTTTTATACTGAAGTATTTAATTCCATATTTGATAAGGCCAAAAAAAAACCCATAAGTTTCCGGTTGGTTGACCGTCCTTAATCCTTACTGCCAATCTTATTTTTCCCAAATTAAAAAAAAATCAAAAACATTATATTCTTATTTGTATTTATTTTTTATTTAAATCATATCCGTTACACAGCCACTGTATTATACTTAACAAAATGTGGATTTTTTTATATTCTAATGTGTGTGCTGCACGATATCAAACATGGTCGCCCAGAGAGACAGAGAATACTGCCCAGAACAAATGGTTATTATGTTATTCAGGACAGTACAGTGAATCTTTAATGTACCTATCTTAATAATATAACTTGGTTAACATACAACTACAACCAATGATCGGCTTGCTCTGAACATTACTAGTACCTCGGGAGAGAAAAAAAAGAATACGTGATATACACTATTTTTTTACGACTAACCAGAAACGGATATATTATTTTGGCCTTTTTAGAAATTGCTTTAAGTGAAAATGTGTTAAAATAGCAATGTGTCCCTTTAAAATAATTAAATTTTATAATTGAACTAATTTTCTAGATTTACAGTGAAGTGTACGCTTTTTGGCCGCACAAAAATAGAAATACGTCAAATTTTGTCAACATAACACCTTTTTCTGCAGAAAAATTAGGACAATGTTGAGTTCTGTCCGCATCGAGACAAAAGTCGACGTATTTCGATTTCTTCATGTGGATAAAAAGCGTTTCGAACAAAAAAACTAATATTTACATAATACTGGTGATATTTCAGAGAAAACAGATATGATCAAATTAAAATGTTTTGGTTGATGGAAATACGTAGTAATGGATCTAGAGCGTGTTGAAAATGATGCTAATACAAAATCTTTTACCTCTATTCATTCCATACAAAATGAAAGCTAAATGGTGTAAATATTTCTATGAGCAGAGTTGGGGAGTGAAAATATACAAATATTATTCTTGGAAAATCTTTTTTTTATTTTTCCACATCATTTAATAAATGTACACACCATATCATAAACTTTTACATAGTGTACATGTGTAATGTATGCAATAAACTGACTAAAGAAACAAATTTAAATGTGCATGTATCAGAATACATGAACATTTTCCACATGATATACAATTTCTTAAATAAAACTTAGAACCAGGTCCTGTCTCCGTGTCTACTCGTATAAATGAAAGAATGAGTCAACATACAGAAGTATTCTGTTTACTCGTACAAATGAAGCAATGAGTTACCATTAAGAAGTATTCTGTGTCCACACAAAACACATTTTAACTTTGTTTTCAAGTTATTCATAAAATTATAGCAAAGAATATCGGTAATATAAAGTAGCAAATAAAGAAAAATTAAAATAAAACAAGTACAACAATAACATATAACTCACGCACGACAGTGATCAAGTGTTGAACATTATTAAAATTATCAATATGCAAGATGATCTTTTGATATGAATAATCAAGCAATATTAAAATCTACCTGCGTCTCAATACGGAAAACATTTAAATGCAGAATTATATAGTACCCAACATAAGTAAAGGACCCATGTTTTTGCATTGCTGTTTTTTATAATTGTTTTGAGTGTATAGTGTAACAGGACAAGAAAAATATGCAGCCTGTCCAAAAATCGATCCTGGGACCCTTCGCTTACAGGGCGAATGCTCTACAGACTGAGCTAACTGGACCGCCTACATACATTATCTCCTAGTAGGTTACGTGCACATATTCCCTCACAAATTTGTAATTCATCCCAAAATTTCCATAGAGACCAGAGAATCATGCGAATGTTTCTTGCAGTATATATATCACAGTCCCTCGTTGGGCGCCAATGTAACAGAATGAGAAAAACCCAGGACCCTTCACTTAGTGTGAATGCTCTACCGACTGAGCTAATCGGACTGCTTACAAACAGTTCTCTCCTAGTAGGTAACATACACACTGTGACATAGTACTCAAAATGAATTAAGGACCATGCTTTTGCTTTGATGTTACATTAGGCTCTGTTATTTTTGTCATTTTTTTTCTTTTATAATTGTTATAAAGGATCTATTATCTTTCATGTAAAGTGTATACTTAATCTAATTATTAAAACTGATGAATTGTATCAGTTCAATAATGTGCACCCAGCAGTATAAATCAGACAGTTAAGCGTTTGAGTTTAAGCAAGTACTACTGCTCAAGATATAAACAGGCTGTTTGACGATCACCAATGCAACCAGGTTCAAATCCCTTTCTGGCAACTTTAAGTGTCAAAGGTGACTACCCAATTGGACAAGTGGAATTTCTTCTGTTCCCTTCTACATCAGGATCACAATAACCCTATCATCCGTGCCACCAAGAGTAAATGAGCTTTATAAAGCTTAATTAAAACAATGAGCTTTGTAAAGCTTGTTACATAAACAATAAGCTTTGTAAAGCGAGTTACATAAAAAATAAGCTTTGTAAAGTTTGTTACATAAACAATAAGCTGTGTAAAGCTGAATTTTTATAAGTTTTCTGATAAGTCATCTTTATGTCATCAAAGGCTAACACAATACCAATTAATATAACCACTCTGGGATCGCGGAAGGTTAACATGTACTCGGGCACACCCATCTCGTTATGTAACTGATAACTTTCCCACCTGAAGTTGAATCAGCAGTGAGAGACAACTGACAATGAAATGCAATGTCACATATCAATCATCACAGAGACAGTGGCCTGGCAGGAACTTGAACTCATGACCCCTGGATTGAACATCAGATGCACCAACAAATCTAACCCGTCCCAACTAGAGCCGGGCTGGAAAATTCCACTCATCCCCTCGCCATGACGAGTGAACATTTGGTCAGGACGAGTAATATTTAATAAACTGACATTAATATTTCTTTGATTTTAAGCATTCAATTTAAAAATGTTGGAAAGGCAGGACGAGTAGCTTTTATAAGAAATTTCAAGCCCTGTAGAGCAAGATCCGATGATTATTTACTTTATTTAGAATTGCCAGGTCCAATTTGGTTGCAAATATTGGCAAACCAATCAAGCAAGAAGAAAGCTGATATTTCATTACCACTGGACAACTTGTCAATTTTCACGATTTTATGCTACTATCGAAGAACATGTATCACTGTAACAACCAGGGTTAAAGCAAAAAAAACAACAACTGGGTACCATATAATAAATCTGCAACCATACCATATTGGCTGTTCCCCCATTCAGTTACACTAATCACATACATATGTACACATACATTCTGAACACATTTTTTTTTCTATCATTCATTATGACAGAACAAAATAAAAGTTTTCATTTATGTTTCCCCACCTCCCATAAATTAAAAAGACAAAAATGCCTTTTTTAAAAATACCTTAATACAACTTGATCATTTAAGTAAATTTTTTTGTAAATATTCAAAAATATTATTTTGGTAATCCTTGTACTCTCTCAGATAAAGAACATATTCAATTTTGCATTATTCCTGTGTAATAAATTAAATGCATTTAGAAATTATCTATCATTTTCCCTACACAGTTCTGTTTGAAACACAAATCACCAATTTATATACATGTATCTACATGTTTATATAACTACATCTGAAAGAGTCAGTGCAAAAAACATAAGAAAGAAGATAAATGACACATATTATGACATATATCTGTAGCACCTTTCGACAGCGATCCATCAATATGAAACTGTTACGATGTGCACACAACTCTCGATGGTCTGGTCCAGTCACATCACATGGGGAACACGTTTTTATTATTTGTCCAATGTGTTAAACACGCCAATCACTTCATCATCTGAGATCTCCAGTATTAGAATCAAATAATCACAGGTGTGAATTTTACAAGAATGTTCCCATCACATGAAACTTAATTATCTTACAAATATCCTCCCTGGATAAACAGTCTTGGCATAAAACCATAAAACATTTTGCTATTTAATCATCACCAATGTTTTTTTAAGATTCCGCCTATGCAGCATAGCAATACCAAACAATCCAATGACTGATAATTAAAGTGTTTTTTTTTAAAAAGCTTCAACTGATTTGCTTTGAATCCAATATGTTAGTTTAAAACATACAGACTGTAATCAAGGACTTAAATAGAGAAGGCAAAGCAACTGATCCGGGATGTTATGAATGCTCACCTATTCACACAAATTCTCGCGAAATCTCCTTTTCAAATATCCTAACTTCCATTCACCTCAGATAAACAAATCAAATCTTTCTTTGCACAATGGAATCTTCTACAAAATGAGACCATTCCCAGCAAATTGTGTTTACAATTGTTGAAGTATTTTTGATTACAAATTTCTATACTGCAACTAAAAAATCAAGTAAAATGCTTGAAATTATACTTCAAATTGCAGTATCTTAAATTCATGATCATTTTGTGTGTTTAAAATATTATAAAAACATCTAAGGTTACACACACCTTACATTTTATGTAAAAGAAATCAGTTGCCTGTGAAATTTGAAAAATTAATTTGCCAAATTATTAATTCCTCGCATGCTGTTTTATCAACATTTAGTAGAGAGATGCAAGCTTCCTATCCTTCTATATAAGTCCTTGCTTTAATTAAGTTTTTTTTAACAAAGTCTTGCTCCCATGAACTCCGTGAATTTGTCACCCCCTTCTTGTACACTGTTTCAATATAGTTATTTTATCTCAAATAACATTACCTTGTCTAAATGTGGTGGTAAATACCACCCAATTGTCAAAATGTTTCAATCTTATTCAGCAATGTTAAACAACATTTTGTAAAGCTGAATGCAACATAAATTTATACATCTATGCTGAAAAAAGAGGCATGCACATGTATTTTCATTTGCTTTGTTATTCATCGATAAACAGAACGCCTTCCACTTAAAATCTCGCCACATAAAATGATGTCCTATCACAATGTATTCATCCCCACTCATACAAAACCAAAAGCTTTGGTCTTGATGGCGAGTAGCAGTTTAGTTTTCAGAATGAGTTTAGAGGAGTACAGGGGTATATACAGTCTAGATATGCAGGTGTTGGCGGTCGGCAGGTGGTCATCATCTGCTGGGCGGATAGTGATACTCGGCATTGGCTGGAATCCTTCCTCGCTGGCCGGTAGGGCTGGACTTGAAGTCCAAAAATACACCTGAGAAAAAAAAAAAGTACAAACGTTCAGAACAAATTATTACAAATTGAACAAAGGGTGGGGTCATAGTGCAGTAGACAGAGTTTTGGGTGCTCATACTAGAGGTTGTGGGTTTCACCCCCCCCCCCCCACCCACCCACCCACTCAACATGTTAGCTTCACAAATACAACACTCAGTAGTGGTTCTACTCTGGACAGTGACACGAGAGCAATTAGTAACATGTAAGTTCTAAACTTACTTTGCAATCAAACCAAAAAAAAAATGATATAAACTAAACTGAATAAATGGAAAAACAATACAACCAAGAGGGCTACAATGGTGGCTCAACTGACAACAGTGGTGGCTTAAAACTGTGCCTAACAAAGTAATATTTGATCACTCAAGGGTCAAAACTAGGACCTTGATGACCAAAACAGGTTTATTTAAGAACCTGCCCAAAATCTTTATTGTTATATAACTACTGTGAATGCTTGATCATGAAAATACACAAAGACAATAATTGACAAGGCCCGTAATTCAAACATACATTATCCAATATGGCCAGTTCTAATACTGGTTACAGGTTTAATGCTTATTTATCTACTGGATATATTTGGTAAACATTTAATAATAAATACAGATGGTACAGTGCGAAAAAATGGTAAAAAAGCTACTTTTAACCCATCAAGGGATGTAACTCCGACTTAAATTATAAGTGTTGGCCAATTCAGACTGCATGAGATCTCACAGTTGTCCTTTGTAAGTATGTTGACAGTCCAAGTACATATTTAGTGGCCAAGCTCTGTTTACTCAGTCAGGTGCACATCTGACTTATCAATCCAGGGGTTATGAGTTGGAATCCCAGCCAGGCCAGTCTCCATGATAATTGGTTTACAACATTGCATCTCATTGTCATTTGTCTCTAACCACTGATTCAAGTGAGAAAGTTGTCAGTTACTTGCGGAGATGGGTGTCCTTGGGTACTGGCTAACCTTTAAGGATCCCAGAAAAGAATAGTTAGGTTAACTGATTGACTGTTAGCCCTTGATGGCATAAAATTATGCTAAATATTCAAACAAACAAAATCAGTGCCTCTTGACAAGTAACCCAAGATGTAAAACATACCAGATCTTGTCGCTCGTGATTGCTCATTTTCTCTACAACAGACCAGAACCACCGCTTGAACCTCTGAACTTTCTCATTTCCCTCTCCTGTTAAATATACATGAATGATAATAAACTGTACAAAAAACTATATCAACTACTACATGCACATACAGTGACAAGAAGTGCATATCAGATAAGGATATCTGCATTTTAACACGCTTAGATTATTAGTACATGTATCTGTCATGGGTATGAGGTGCGAATGTAAAATTCCAACCCGAAAGGCAACTGTTTTCGCGGTAATGAGTCTCTGTCGAGTTATTCAGAATGACAAAAATTTCAATCCATACTGAAAAACCCATGGAAAATACTATTTCTTGAATACAACCTTTAGAACCATGCAATTTTTTAAGGTTTGTATTCTGGTTTATTTTTTATAGTATTGCAAGAATACCAAAGTATTTATGAATGAATATGTCATACATGTAGCAAAAGGATCTTATGAATGGCGTTACGTCATAGAGCAAGGAATTTGTCATTGCAAAGATTTTACGAATGGCATTACATCACAGTGCGAGAATTTTATCTTGGCCCAAGGTGAGAACAGAAAATTCCATCACTCAGCAGAGCCTCGTTCTAGCCAAAAAAGTTATCCCTTGGGACAGAATTTTTTATCCGAACCTCAAACCTTTCTAAGATTAATATAATTGCACATCAGATAAGGATATCTGCATTTTTACTGAGGTTAGATATTTCTATGTCATCCTAGGGCCAACATAAAGTTCTAGCACTATGACATTAAGACTCATTTCTGACGCACATATATTTGACGTAAATCATAGAATCTTATATACGACTTTCGTAAAAAATATAATGATAAAATAAGCTAAAATAATTATTTAATATGTTTGGTATGCAAGATAAAGAATCATTCATGTCTTTCCAAGCCTGGATAGAAAATACTGTCATTTAAGATATCAGCTTTCGCGATAACTCAACAAAGCCTCATTTTAGCCAAAAAAGTTATCTCTTAACAGAGAATTTTCTATCCGATCCTCAAACCCAAGTAAGATTCTTATAATATGCAGTAACCCAAATAACCTTACCCATTGTGCCAATCATTCAATGACAATAAAAATATTTGATAACATATCAACATTAATTTTAGTGATGTCCAAATATATATACATAATTAACTTTTGCAGGATTATTAAAGGAGTATCTATGAAATTTTCTAAGATCAAACAAATAACTTGGGAGTAACGGAAAGGAAGCATAAGAGGTTATACCCCATTTTTAACACTTCACCCTTTTTGCATATGCAATCTTTCATATAGTTATGATGATTAGGATAAACTTCAAATTAGATCTGAGTCCTTCTGCAAGTAAATGTTACAACCTCAAATCATTATTTGGACCAAGCTGGGCTTACGTCGCAAGAGACAAATGATTCTGAGCCAGCGCTGTAGACTGCAGAGGATCCCCTTATTTTTTTTTTAATGCGGTTTTAACACCTTCAAATACATTTCAGGTTATATATGGCATGTCCAGTTTTACTGGTGGAGGAAGACCTCAGAATGAATCTGAGCAGAACCACCTTCCTTCTGCAAGTAACTGGCGAACTTTCTCACATAAAGTTTTTGGAGCGAGCAGGACTCGAACCTACGACCTTGTCTGTGAGATGCAAATGGTTTTGAGATGCCGCCTTAGACCATTCCGCCACAGAGGATTCTCCCTCACGAGTTAAATCCCATACTTGTAAATCTAATCTCTTCATTCCTCAATGGCCAAGTGGTCTAAGTCACTATCTCAAGATCTCTTACAAGATTTGTCAGAAGACAACAAAGCTCGACTATGAAATAAAACTCATCACCCATGCAAAGAATGAGATTGGGGGCAAACACCAAAACTTAAATGCAGCTAAACGCAAAAGTTTAACCTGGGTGTCAATAGAGGCCGCCAACGACAACGCCGGGGTCATAGCAATAGCTCTTCTTGACATTCGTCCCGATGAGCTTAAAATCTCTAAAAATCATTGCTGAGGTCATGAGGATACATCCTAGCTCGGTTAAAAGTTTGTCAGTTACATGCAGAGAAGACAGTGCTTAGATGTTTTCTCCAACAAATAAAAGTTGATATCATATATTCCACTCCAGACACCTGTATTGTGTTTGAATTGGTGTCAACCTCTGTGCATCATCCATATCAAATGAAAGACGTACCACTTTCATCATTGAAGGATGTATAACTGATGAGTGTCTGTACATTAATACTGCCTACACCATTCAGGAGTAGTCGTAAATCTTCCCCTGTCAAGCCTTCCAGTGAATTGGATGGAATCACATCAAACACGCCCATACGCAGCCTCTGTAAAATTTAAATTAATGATTAGCATAGCAGATATTAAAACTGAAATCAGAAAGAAGCATATTTCAATGTTCAGTGTGGGATACAACTGTTGTTAACATGTTAGATACGTACACATGGTTTAAAGTATATTTACATCAGTTTGATCTGTTGGTCTGTCCTTGGACAGACTGGTTCAAATAATACTTTATGGAGTATGATGTTTAAACTGGTCTATTTTATACTTAGACTGCCCCAAGTAAGGTTCAAACTTGTATAGTTGAGACTTAGACCAGTCATACTGATGCTTAGACTGGTCTATTGGAAACTTAGACTGGTCAACTGATAATTACACTGGTATATTAGAAGCTCAAATTGGTCTATTTGATACTTAGACTGGTCAACTGATGATTACACTAGTATATTAGAAGCTCAAACTGGTCTATTTGATGCTAAGACTGGTCTAATGAATGTTTAGTCTGGTCAACTGATGATTTAACTATTTTATTAGATACTTAGACTGGTTTGTGTTGCGATTAGACTGTCAGATGCTTAGACTGGTCCAGCTGATGCTATCATTGGTCTATAAGATGAAGCTCAGACTGGTACATTTCATAATGTATCATTAAACAACATTGCCTTTTTTGGACATTATCTAGTAAACAGGGGCCCATTTCACTAACATTCATAAGTTTACGAACGTCCTAGCGTACAAACTGAAGTTAAGGAAAAAAGTCAGGAAATTCATTTTAATAGTGCTTCACTGACATCATTTTACAAACTTTCTTTAGCCTTGTAAATAGTATTCTATTTAAAATTTGAAAAAAAATACGGCTCAAATAAAATGTTTCAAGGGGCCACAATTTGTTCATATGAAAATCTTATAAAAGACTTACGGGCCCCCAGTTTATTAAGAGGTATATATAGGTATATATACAAGTGAGTTAAACATTTTGATTCCAAGTAGCGTATGTTGTGCAATCCATCTAGGGACATTTGTTTTTACTTTGAACACATCAACCATATGCAATTTTATTTTTTATATTTTGATGTTTAATAATATAAAATTATGTAGCTTGAACATGCAGAACTGGAAAAATTTCACTTGTCCGCTCGCCACGAGTGAACATTTGGTCATGACATGTAAAATTTAAGTAACTGATCTTAACATTTCTTTGATTTTAAGCATTCTAGAAACATTTTAGAAAGGGAGGATGAATATCTTTCATAAGAAATTTCAAGTCCTGACATTATCAGCAAATTTATGTGTATCTTCATATACATACTTTCTAGCTCCGACTGAAGGCTTACACACTCAGTTGGTTCATATTTCAACCTCGTTACCTGGCTCAATATAACACAAACCATGAAAGATACAAATGAACAGCTTGTCTTAAAACACCACATTACCTTAAGCGCCTTCTCTGCCTGACGGACCATCCTGTACTCTGCATACCGGCGCACATAGTCATGTACATTCTGGGCTGTCACCTCCATCTCTGTCCCCCCAGGTACCAGCTCCACTTGCTCCCCACCCTGCTTACAAATACAAGTTATAAGTACAAATAAAGCTGGTAACAAGTACAAACAATTTATTTGGCTTCTGTTTCACAAACATTTTTACATGTATTCATATACTTAAAAAGTTAACCTAATTTTGACTGGTTATGTAAATATTCTTTGGTTAATATAACTGAAACCAAATGTAATTTTTCTGGAGCCAGCCTACAACCATGATCACCTGGATGCTTTTCTTATATCCAGTTTATTATACTTATAATTATTATACTTAAACACGTCGATGAAGCAGTAGCAAGTACTAATAAATCAGACACCTTTCATCTTCATTGAAAGGAAGTTGTTAGTTGACAGTCTTTTGACTGACAACTTATTGCTATCATAAAACCAAACATAAAATTTCGGCTCAGGAGATCTGACAAAGTTACATATGTACTAACAGCATTGTCAGTCACTATCCCCCTTCTTGTCAATAGCGCATCTGACTATCAATCCAGGAGTCCCCGCCTGGCAACAGTCTCCGTGTTGATTGATATACGACACTGCATCTCATTATCATTCATCTCTCATCGCTGATTCAAGTGGGAAAGTTACTTGCGGATATGGGGTGTGCTCGAGTACTGGTTAACCTTTCAGGATCCCAGGAAACAGTTATTAGGTTAACTGATCATCTGTTAGTTGTCAATGGCACAAAAACTACACTAAATATTCAATCAATCTTCTCATCAAGGTAACCAAGGTATGAATCACAGCCACCGTTTTTTGTATAGTGAATGAACAGGTCCGACACACTGGACATAGCACATGGCATTCCTACCATATATTTCCGTATATAGGTCCCACTACACAGTTGAATTTTGTTCTTTGTTCTATATAATTGATTGACTGATTGAATATTTAGCGTCATTTTTATGCCATCAAGGGCTAACAGACGATTAGTTAACCTAACAACTGTTTCCTGGGATTAACCAGTACTCAAGCACACCCCATCTCCGCAAGTAACTGATAACTTTCCCCTGCCCATACACCACCACAGAGCTGGCCATATTCATTTATAGTAGTTCCCCACCCTGCCCATACACCACCACAGAGCTGGCCATATTCATTTATAGTAGTTCCCCACCCTGCCCATACACCACCACAGAGCTGGCCATATCATTTATAGTAGTTCACCACCCTACCCATACACCACCACAGAGCTGGCCATATTCATTTATAGTAGTTCCCCACCCTGCCCATACACCACCACAGAGCTGGCCATATCATTTATAGTAGTTCCCCACCCTGCCCATACACAATGACAGAGCTGGCCACATTCATTTATAGTAGTTCCCCACCCTACCCATACACCACTACAGAGCTGGCCATATTCAATAAACAGCAACTCACCTCCTCGGCACACAGTTCTACACAGAAGTTCATGTCTAGGGCCTGGAACATCAGGGAGGCATCTTTAGTTTCAGAGTCCATCACAAGCTGGCGCAAACTCTCGTACATGACTGGGTCAAAGAATGCCAGGTCATGCCAGCCAATCTTCCGTCCCAGAATATACTTGAGAACATGACGATTCAGGAACAATGGACACATTTCATTCTGGAGCAGACACAAACCTATCAGCCTGGAAAGCAAAAAAATTCATGTGAGGTAAACACGCAGTTAAAATATTCAAGAGAGGTAAACATGCAGTTAAAACATTCAAGGGAGGTAAACACGCAGTTAAAATATTCAAGAGAGGTAAACACACAGTTAAAATATTCAAGAGAGGTAAACACGCAGTTTAGATTGAAGAGAGGTTAAAGGGTACCGCACGTCAGAATATAAATGGCTATTTATCGTTAAATAGACATGTAAATAACACAAAAATCAACAAATTTTAATTGTACGAAATTTATCAAATGAGAAAAATGACATTAAATATCATGATTTCAAGCGTTTCCTAAATGCTATGGGCGCCGCCATTTTGTAGCTCTTTTGTGATGGAGGTATTCGGTGACGTCATAACTGCACTTCCGTTCTAGTTATCGCGCAAATTGTTTTGTGTCGTTAGTGACTGCTCTCTACTGAAACTCTTATGTATATACACTAATATACGTAATCAGTTTATATACAGATATACAGTGCATTAGTGAACATCGAAGGTAGACAATTAAACGCGAAAACGATTCTGAATTGAAGGACTTAACCCATTAAACATTGTTTTCTCCAGCGGAATAAGTGGGTGGAGTAATGCGATATGTTTTGTGGGCAGCATTGTTTTTTGTTTTCCTAATATGTGATTTCACATTGCCTCAGTGTCAAGCTTCTGGTGACATCACGCGCAAAACGCCTTTATACTTTGGGGTAGGACTTAAGATTGCAGAATGAAGCGTACCAATGCCTTGGCGTACTACTATCCAAGCTGCAATTTCTGATGATTTCAGTACGAAGATGACCATATGCGACATACATATAGACTAAGTGTATATTATCCAGTGGGAAGCTCTTAAAAATGTGCTAATAACATATAGCTCAACTGATTTCTGAAATTTAATTTGTAATTTTATATACTCTTCCAAAATATTGCGAAATTGATATAGCAAACTTTCACAATCTTATAATTGCAGGCTGTTTGAACAGGTGTAATAAACCAATTAACAATAAAAACAAGAGGTTAATGCCAAAACATAAGGTGTGAAAACGACATGGTATCTAAAAGTTATTATTAAAATACAAATTAAGGCTAATTAATTGTGACAGGCCCGATTAGCTCAGTCAGTTAAGTG
The DNA here is from genome assembly GCA_029582155.1 of Panopea generosa. Taxonomy (NCBI): domain Eukaryota; kingdom Metazoa; phylum Mollusca; class Bivalvia; order Adapedonta; family Hiatellidae; genus Panopea; species Panopea generosa. Next base: position 21,298,438 of record CM055904.1, read on the forward strand.
TCTAACAATCAATCCAGGTGTCTCGAGTTTGAAGCCCCACCCGGCGACAGTCTCTGTGATGATTGACATACAAAATTGTGTCTCAATATCATTTGTCTCTCACTGCTGATTCGAGTGGGAAAATTATCAGTTACTTGCGGTTGTTGGGTGTGCTCGAGTACTGGTTAACTTTTCAGGAAACAGTGGTTAGGTTAACTGAACATCTGTACAGTAAGCCCTCGATGGCAAAAAATGATGCTTAATATTCAGTCAACATTTAATTGGTCATAAAATCATTTTATTAATTTTATAATTAATAGGCAATTTAGTTTATTGATATATGGCTTTTTCACAGTCAACAAGGTCATTATTCGTGAATAGACATTTGAACTACCTCTACTTCGTAATGAAAAAAGATAAAGTAAAACCTTTGTTCCTTTATTTATTCAAAAATTCATGAAAAGTTTTTTTTTACTGTTAAAAAAGTGTTCTGGTATACAATTTATGAAAAATATTCATAAAATCATATAACATAATTTTATTACTTGTAAGTTTGCATTGATATTGAAACCCTAATTAACTGAAAATGTTTTAATCGGTAGTAAGGCATAATACTATGTGATATAACATCCTGTCATAAACCCTGGGGTCATTAAACCTGGGGTGATTACGCTTATTAGGGTACAATATGCACACTGTGGCAGGGTATTTCTCATTACCACATGGTGTGAATGTGGTGTTGGTGAATTATGAAAGCTCAGCAGGGTGCCAGTAGCTGGACAGTAACATACACTTTGTGCAATATGCCTGTAGACATTATATTCCATATGACACTCCCTATAAGGAACAACATTCATACATGTTCAGGGAACTGGTAGAATAGATAATCATCAAATATCAAATTGGGTAGTAACACCATTTGAATAACCAAAAGACAGTGCCAGTTATGTAAAACAACACAAAAAAAAACCCAACTCATTCATGCTTCATATAAATTTACTAAAATGGGTATGAAATCAAAATTTTATCAGCCATTTCTCAGTACGCAACAATGGCCGCACCAGCTAAACACGATAAGAAAAGAGATATAATATTATTTCTTATTCCCTCTTAGACAGGTAAATATATGTAACAAACATTTCCCTTAAATTTCATTCCTGGTCTAAATAGTGTTTTTGTTTTTTTTGATAATGTATTGACTGTATATACCCTGATAGTACAGCATGAATGTGCAGGCTCGTCTGGATCTTCATCATCACTGACGGCAATAATTACTTTTTTTTATCAAACTAAGGGTAATTTTACTATTTTGAAAAATTCAATCATCAATGTCAGGCTACATGATAAGAGTCAGACTCGTGATTGATAAGTTTCGGGTTTGATCTCTGGTTCATGATCGGTGTGACTGTTTAACAGTTGTCATCTTTTTGGGTGAAATATTCATAAGACATTTCTGTGTTTCTCTGTATTATTTCTGTGATACATTCTAAATCTTCTAAATTTCCATTAGTATGGTCATTGCATCTGCAGCACGTATTTTCGTCGGACGAAAGCATCCTTACACAGTTTTTGCAGCTGCAAAAATCTTTCACATATGTGAACAACTGTGCCGTCTCACTATTTCTTTCGTTTTCTAATTCATTTAACTCTGTTTCCGAAAATTCTGGTTCAAAGTTGTAGGCCACAAGTACTTCTCCGTTACTAAAATCCATTTTATCATTCTTGCGAGTACTTTTGCCGGTGACTATAATTCCACGTTTCTATATCTGCTATAGCGTATAAATCAATTATGTTTTAAACCGGAAGTGCAGTTATGACGTCACGCAGGTATCCAATATGGCGACTTCCACCACAAAGTCGATGTGCGAAAATGACCGTTACAAAACGAGCTGATTTATCTTTATGGACTCGAATTTATGCATAAAAATACTATTAATAGAAAGCTGAACTCATAGCTATTCATATTATCCTGTTTTATACACAGGGTTGCGTTCCCCTTTAATGCAAATTTAAAATCTTTAACACACAGGTAAAAGATTGAAGAGCAAAAACACCAGGTAAAGATACTATATAAGTTAACACAAGATAAAAGATTTAAGGGGGGTAAACACAAGATTAAAAGATTAAAGAGAAGTAAATGCAAGGTTAAAAGATTTAAGGAGGTCAACACAAGGTTAAAAGGTTGAAGAGAGGTTAACAAGGCTAAAAGATTGAAGAGAGGTAAACACATGGTTAAAAGATTGAAGAGAGGTAAGCACAAGGTTAAAAGATTGAAGAGAAGTTAACACATGGTTAAAAGATTTAAGGGAGGTAAACATAAGGTTAAAACATTGAAGAGAGGTAAACACAAGGCTTAAAGATTGAAGATAGGTAAACACAAGGTTAAAAGATTGAAGAGAGGTAAACACGGGTTAAAATTTTCATGAGAGATAAACACAAGGTTAAAGATTGAACAGAGGTAAACACAAGGTCAAAATAATACAGGTGAATGTCAATTCAGGATAACTTTCTGTATTTTCAACAACAAACAATATAAACAGAAGACAATACCCTACCTGCCAACATTTCTAAAGGCATTAAGCCTCTCTTGAGACCCCTTCCCAGGTCGCGGAGAGTAATATCCCCGCTTCCCCGGCTGCCAGAACAAGGGCGAGTTGTCTTCAAGGTCATCATCATCGTCAATATCGCTACGGCGATCAGATGTGGATGCTGGTTTCTTCTTCTTGGCAGAGCTTCCAGTGGCAGACAAGTTGAAAATGTCTAGGTCTAACAAGGCTTCCGCATTTAACTCTCTTTGTTCTCTGTAAAAGAATTGAGATTATTCTATACCTGTACATGAACAGCCAATCACCTGCTCCAGATGTTACCATGTGACCGTACAATATGAAGAAGTTTACTGGATTCAATAAAATATCTCATATTGTACATTTCAGAAATTCAATATGGCAATTAAAATAAAACGATATAAAATTAGTAGAGATTTCAAATAACCTTACATTATCAACACTTTAATTTTAGATCCAGTTTCTGTTCACTCATGCAGTGTCCATGATAAGCATACTTTCCCTGTGTTTGGTAATTTATTGGATCTGTATCATTACAGAAGAAATTGTGTTTTGTTTTGCCTGTCAAGAAACACACCTATATCGAAGGATAGTGCATCAAACTTTAGAAAGTATGCCTCAAAATGTCTTTTGTTACAGTAAGTTTGAAGTATAACCAGTACAAGAACCGTCTGATGACAGAGTCTAAGCAAGCGTTTCACAAAAAAAAGGTACGAGAAAAATCGTCGTAAATGTAAACCAACACTTATTGATATTAGTTTTAATATTCATCGAAATGAATTCAAAATTGCTATAACTGTGCAGAAAATGATATATTTTCTGAAAATACTATCAATTTAAATGTCGTTAAAAACTTAAACCACATAGTAATTGTCAAAACGACTTATGGCGATTTTTATTGTAAGTTATTTTGTGAAACGCAGCCCTGGACTATAATATAAAAGCCTGTCTCAAAAATTACTCCATACAATGACTAGTGATAATTTGAGAAGAATCTTCCACATGTAACTGGTAAACTGATTTTGAACTGAGGTAAGCATTTTTTACTTATAAATCCACACCTTTAGGCTGTTTTCATTTCAATTTATTTAACAGTTCAAATCAATATTATACACAATTTATACAGAAATTCAGAATAATTTTATTCATCAATGCAACCATAAATTCTTTCCACTTTCTATTCCATCAATAACAAAATTTAATATGAAACAAGACTTGCACCAGAAAATGATTTTTTTGGCATTTGGGTTTTCCCCTAGACACAGACAATCACACTGTGTCTGACAGCAAACAGCCCTATACATGTATCACACTGTGTCTGACAGCAAACAGATGTGATATCTGGGCTATACTGATTACAAAATAACAACAAACCTTGGTACACTGGATACGTACCTGCTATGTGACATACATATATCCACAGCCTCGTCCACGCGTTGTCTCAGTGTCTCGTCAGATGTCAGCATCACCAACAGCTGGGCTGGCGACAGTTCCAGTAACATGCCAGTAATCTTCGGTGCCAACGCCTACAATAGGAAAGTTATTCAATCAGAACAGGGTCAAAAATGCTGAAGTTACATACATTTGTTTAAATTGATAATTTTTTATATGTCTCCTGATGTTGTCTTTCAAAGTTATGAACTTTTGTAGATCTCAAGTAGTTATAATTCATTATGAATTGGTTTTCATGTCATTCATATATAAACTTTCTTTGTTTTTCATTTATTTCAAAACAACTCTGGTTCATCGAGAAGGAAGTTTTAGATAAATCAAACGAGAGACGTAATAGAGTCTGTATTGCTCTACTGGTTCATTCTGCTCAAAATTCTAGAGTACAAAAATAGTTTGAGATTTTGGTAATCATAAACATCCCTGACAAATCTGTAATACAGGTTTGTATAAATTTGTATTAAATTAATCATAATGCAGAAGTTTTTCCAATATGGCAGTTCTATTCAGTCTAGTTAAATAGGTTGTTCAACAGCTCGTCCAAGCTTTCATGTATAAAACTGATGGTGATGAAGTGTTTACAAGAAAAGTTAACAGACAGATGATGGATGGACAATGGACAAATAATCAAGTAAGCTAAAAACTGTGGGATGAGTTGGAAGAACAAGACAAGTTTGGGTGATAACCCGATATTGGTTGCAGTGCCCCGATATATTTCCACCAACTCTACAGTCACTACACTTACTGGTTGTAGTGCCCTGATATATTTCCACCAACTCTACAGTGACTTCACTTACTGGTTGCAGTGCCCTGATATATTTCCACCAACTCTACAGTGACTACACTTACTGGTTGCAGCGCCCTGACATATTTCCATCAACTCTACAGTGACTACATTTACTGGTTGCAGTGCCCTGATATATTTCCACTAACTCTACAGTGACTACACTTACTGGTTGCAGTGCCCTGATATATTTCCACCAACTCTACAGTCACTACACTTACTGGTTGCAGTGCCCTGACTCTTGGGAACAATCTCTCCCCAAGCTGACGTCTGTACTGTACCATCGTGTCACTGCTCGAGTCTGACGGTGGCTCTGGATTGACTGCACTGTTTGGATTGGCGTCCGATGGCATGTAGAAAGGTGGAGCCTCATAGGACAACGTACGACGCGAATCTCTTTCTCTACTGCTTCGCCTTTGAGCAGATGACGATCTTTGTCTCTCTCGTTCCCTCTCACGCATCCGCAGCCTTTGGATTAAATCTGAAACATTTTTGTCTTAAATAACAGAAAGAAAATATTTCTGAGTATGTTAAGATACAGTCTAGAGGCAATGATTTCGAAGTCATAATGATTCTGTGATTTTAAAAACAAGAGGGCCAAGATGGCCCTATATCACTCACCTGACTGACCTTGAGTCACCCAACTTAAGTAGATTATAATATAATACATGTACACTCGAAATTCCAGAAAAAAGAGATGGGCAAGTAGTTAGAATTTTGATTTGTTTTGAAGATGTAACAGATGCGTAGAGGAGTTCAAACTTCGTAGAGGTTCACCCATGGTAAATGTCAGTGAAATTACATCGAAATCAGGTTAGTAGATTCTGACAAGAAGGCTTTTGAAGTTTTTACTATAGATGCCTATACAGTAAACTAGCACCTCACTGTGGCAGTCATGTTTTTTAACAAATCACTACGGTTTGAACTTGGTGAAGGGTCCTCCAAGCAACATTTCTGTGAAATTATTTTTTAAAATTTAGTCAGTAGTTTCTGACAAGAATTTTTTTTAAGTTTTACTAATTAAACTTGTCCGCTCCCTGGTAGCCATGTTTTTTGACGAATCACGATGGCTTGAACAAACTTGGTAGAGGGTCACCCAAGGAACATTTCTGTGAAGTTATATCAAAATTGGCCCAGTGGTTTCTGACAAGAAGATTTTTTAAGTTTTTGCTATAGCTTATATAGTAAACTAACCCCACCCTTTGGCGGCCATGTTTTTACACAAATCAAGATGGCTTGAACAAACTTGGTAAAGGGTCATCCAAGAAACATTTCTGTGAAATTAATAATAAAATTGAGTCAGTAGTTTCTGACAAGAAGTTTTTTTAAGTTTTTACTAATTAAACTTGCCCCGCCCCCTGGCAGCCATGTTTTTTTGACAAATCAAAATGAATGGCTTGAACAAACTTGGTAGAGGGTCACCCAAGGAGCATTTCTGTGAAGTTATATCAAAATTGGCCCAGTGGTTTCTGACAAGAAGATATTTTAAGTTTTTACTATAGCTTATATAGTAAACTAACCCCGCCCCCTGGCAACCATGTTTTTTGACGAATCAATATGGCTTGAACAAACTTGGAAGAGGGTCACCCAAGGAATATTTCTTTGAAATTATTTTAAAAATCGAGCCAGCAATTTCTGACAAGAAGATTTTTTAAGATTTTACTAATTAAACTTGCCCAGCCTCCTGGAAGCCATGTTTTTTGACGAATCAAGATGGTTTGAACAAACTTAGTAGTGGGTCACCCAAGGAACATTTCTGTGAAGTTATATCAAAATTGGCCCAGTGGTTTCTGACAAGAAGATTTTTTTAAGTTTTTACTAATTTAACTTGCCCCACCCCCTGGCGGCCATATTTTTTAGAAGCTAAAAGTTAACAATGGATGACGGACGACAGATGACGGACACCAGGCGATCACAAAAGCTCACCTGTGAGCCTTTGGCTCAGGTGACCTAAAAACACCTTACAGACTGAACATTAGTTGTATGTCCTCTTCCTGTCAGCAAATGTCTAGAGGTCAAGTCACAGACTGGATAGTTCAGATTAATTGCCTGATTTGGCCAGTTTAAGTACTTTTATCATGATAATGTAGGTGTAAACCCACCATTGATTTTTGTTCTTTATTCTATGTAAATAGTAAAAGTTTGAAGGCTTGTCATTCATAGGGAAACCCAAATGAAAATAGTGAAACTTACATTTTCCTGTTTGTCAACCTCTGCACTATCAAAATATGATGAGAAAAGTAGGGGTCATGTGTCATATAGGTGATTTTTTTTCTGCTTAGTGTGAACACTGAGAGGGTCACCCAAGGACCATTTTTTTGAAGTTATATCAAAATTGGCCCAGTGGTTTCAGAGGAGAAGTTGTTAGAAGCTAAAAGTTAACGTCGGACGACAGACGACGGACACCAGGCGATCACTAAAGCTCACACCTCACAGACTGTACGTTAGTTGTATGTCCTCGTCCTGTCAGCAAAATGTCTAGAGGTCAAGTCACAGACTGGATAGCTCAGATTAATTGCCTGATTTGGCCAATTTAAGTACTTTTATCATGATTATATAACTACACTTATAGTGTAAGTTTGGTAAGGATCAAGCAAAAATACTGGCATTAAGTTGTTTTATGATATTTAGGGTTGATTTAAACAACTTTTCAGTCATATCACAGCTGTGTTTACTCAACACAGTAAGAGCACTGTCACACTGAAATATCATTCTGCAAACACATGATATGATACCAAGTCAAGTTTTCCCAACACTTGGTCGCCCAGACCTAAAACTATCCTCTAAATGCGGAGTACCAAGCATATATTGTGTTAAAAATAATGTGGAGAGTTTTTTTGTTCCACAACATACTGTCATCAATATAAAGCAACTCAACTGGAATGCATATGAAATGCATATACATTTACAGTGACTTGCTGTTTTGTTATTACACTCCCAAATCAAGTTTATCAGTCAGGTTTAGAGTAAGATCAACTTACTATATGACAGACTTTTCCCTCCGACCATAATATTGTCTAAACTGGGCAGCTTCTCCTGGGATAAGATTGCCTGTAATTATATATCATACATCATGTTACTACAGGTTCACCATAAACAATGCACATTATGCTAAATACAAATCATGATAATTCAACATCATACTTTGAGTACACCATGCATGATAAACAATGCACATCATGCTAAATACAAATCATGATAATTCAACTTCATACTTTAAGTACACCATGCATGATAAACAATGCACATCATACTAAATACACATCATGATAATTCAACTTCATACTTTTAGTACACCATGCATGATAAACAATGCACATCCGGCTTAATACACATCATGATAATTCAACATAATACTTTAAGTACACCATGCATGGTAAACAATGCACATCATATTAAATACACATCATGATAATTCAACATCATACTTTAAGTACACCATGTATGGTAAACAATACACATCATACTAAATACACATCATGATAATTCAACATAATACTTTAAGTACACCATGCATGGTAAACTATGCACATCATACTAAATACACATCATGATAATTCAACATAATACTGTAAGTACACCATGCATGGTAAACAATGCACATCATACTAAATACACATCATGATAATTCAACATAATACTTTAAGTACACCATGTATGGTAAACAATGCACATCATACTAAATACACATCATGATAATTCAACATAATACTTTAAGTACACCATGCATGGTAAACAATGCATATCATGCTAAACACACATCATGATAATTCAACATAAAACTTTAAGTACACCATGCATGGTAAACAATGCACATCATGCTAAATACACATCATGATAATTCAACATCATACTTTAAGTACACCATGCATGAAAAACAATGCACATAAGGCTTAATACAAATCATGATAATTCAACATCCTACTTTAAGTACACCATGCATGGTATTGGTAAACAATATCACTAAATAAACTAGTTCTTCTGTCGTTCGTGCACGATCCATACAAATTTTTTGGCATATTTTCACTATTTCCCTTGCTAAAGCACATTATAGTTGTATCAACAAGACAAAATGATGTGCATATATATGATGGCCAATATCTACATAATTCATTTAAAAAAAATAATATCATTGATATTTTTTCATTATTGCAGTATCCATATTTTCCAGAAAAACAGATTAATGAAGATTAGATTAAGCCATAGTACCAGCCGAAGAAAAAAAAAATTAAGGAGTTAAAAACTATGAACAATAATCATGAATTTAAACCGGAAAGTAAAACAACAATTCCTGAACTTAAAACGAGTCACTTTTCATAATATAGAGGCAAACCTGTGTCAGCATTCACATGTATTAAGCAGCCACATGTCAAAGCAAACATATTTTCTATTTCCCATTTCTATGCTTTCACAGTAAATTAACCTGTATTAAGCAACAATCTGTCTTAAAAAGCCACTTTTGCTCCATCCATTAACTGACTGCTGAAGACAGGTTTGACTGTAAAACACATACAGACGCAATGCGAGCCTTAAAAGACACTTGTTAAAAAACAATTTAGTTCACACTGAAGAAAGTCTTACATTGGCTATAGCTGTATAGAAACTCCTGGCTACACCACTACCTTCCCCAGGCTCATCAGTAAATGTGACCTTGACTCTATGTACAGCCAATGGTGGGCCTGTGGTGTTCGTACGTCTGTTGAAGTAGGTGTTCAGCTGCTTGAACGCTTGTGTGATCAACTGATTTCTGGCTCTGACAACCTGTAAATATTGATCAAAATAATATTGCTAAGGAACGTGCAAACAATAGTAACACAAACAAAGCGCCCTAAGCCTGTGGTCACTGCTACAATGACAATGCACACAAACAAGAGGCCACATGGTATGGGTCTGTGGACACTACTCCCAAGAAGCGGCACACAAACGACCTGTGTGGGTTCTAATACCATGAAGTGACATACAAACGACAGGCCCCAATTTATTGGTCTGGTACAGCAATGGTACATGTATGTTTGTGGTAGACTAACATCTCATACACTCCATCATGGACATTTTAGCTTCAATCCTCAGTTTGGTCAAACAAAATTCTGTTAAAATGGTACTAGATAGTAACTCAGCATAAAAAGATTGAATTGAATATCTATCATCATTTTTATGCCGTCGAGGGCTAACACATAAAGATTCTTTCCTGGGATCCTGAAAGGTTAACCACTACTCAAACACACCCCATCTCTGCAAGTAATTGATAACTTTCCCACTTGAATAAGCAGTGAGAGACGAATGATAACAAGACAAAATGTATATCAATCATCACAGAGACTGTTGCCGTGCTTGGATTTGAACTCATGACCCCTGGATTGATAGTCAGCCGTGTTACCGACTGAGCTAATTTAATTGGACCCGGCAGCATAAAAAAAGTTTCAGAATTGATTGTCTCAGTGTAAGCAAAACAAGACTGGGTGAGGTATTTTGTTACATGCTTACTGCATGCTATTTTTATGTGATATCACTATTAACGCACAAGCAGATTGTAACTATCACGTAACACAATGATAAAATCATCGCCTCATGGAGACAACTCAAATTTTACCTCTAGACTCAGATCCCTTTGTTGAGAGTTGCGTATTTTCTCCATTTCCCGCCGGAACTTGCTTTCCTTCACTGGAAATCCACCAAGCTCGCTGATCACTGAGCCAGGCTCGGCACCAACATCGTCACAGAACACACGTCCAAACAGATCCAGTGAAAGGCGCCATCTACCAAGCAAAGCATCATGGGATATCATCTGATTTCTGCCCGATGTTTGTCTGCAGAATAAAATGTAGTTAATGTACTAGAGCAATAATTGCAACTCAAAACTCAAGACAATGTCATGTTTTCTTTGTTTGATAACAGGGTATATTGGAATTCAGAGGGGTTTTGTGTTGGCAGAATACACTGCTGCTATAAAAATATACATATAAGTGAAATAATGTTGGTATCCAAGGTGTTTTTGTGCTGATGTTTATGAAAGCCACGATAGGTGTGTCGTTAAATTTAACCATTGTAAAAATATCAATAGCATTTCCGATTTATAACTTTACAATTTTGGGAGCTTGGCCTGCCTAGCTGCGTCTTTAACAGAAATGATTGTTAATCCAGGGGCCACGAGTTTGGATCCCCACACTGCCATGTCGGACTGTTCTATAGTAAAATATAATACTTTTTTTTCAGCCAAAGACTTCTTAAAGAATTCTTAAATATGCAAGCTTAGCTTTATCTTATTCTGCATTTGAACTTAATATATTTTTTTTTATTTATTATCAAAACAAAGTCTCAGCCCAGTACATGTATAACAGATCTTTCCAAAATGTGTAAATGAAAAGTTTATACAACATCTAGACTGTTTTCATATTAATCTGAATAGTAAAGTATACCTGTTGGATACTGAAGGACCCTGGGATGTCTCTATGACAACAGTATTTGCTACATTTTCATTGGCTCCCACCATATCCATATTTGTTTCCATTGCACTACTGAAAACAGAACACAAAATGTAAAATAATGCGAGTTACCTATCTCTTCTTACAAGTTGTCTTTAATATTTTTACAGAACAGCAAGTGTTTTTAAATTATTTTTATAAAAAAAAAATTCTAGTATTTTGAGACAAAAAATCAATATATAATTTTAATTCGTTTAAAAAGAAATCTTAGATATATTTTAGACAAATCACACTTTAAAGTCTTTACAGGTAAAAACAGTACTAAGTCTATGTGGCTATTTTAGTCTTTAAAACTTTATTTTACATCAATTGTGACCTTCCCCATACTTGCAGAAGGGCACAGGTTCTACGTTCTACTCAGATTCATTCTGAGGTTTGCCTCCACCAATAAAACTGGATATGCCATATATAACATGAAATGTGTCGAAAATGGCGTTAAACCCCATTAAAGAACAACAAAAACTAATACACATCTATGACTGTAGAATATTACCTTGTGCTGGGAACAGGTCCCTGAGTGGGAAGTGCCTGCAGTGTGCTTAATGCAGCTGCGGATTTGCTCAGATCAAGGGATCCATCTGTGTCCATTGCTGGATGTACATCTTGAGATCTCGGAGCACTTGATAATGATGCCAGACTGGGCTGGGTCTGGCTACCAGACCCACTAGAACTCAAATCTAGACTACGCGCTTCTCCTCGTCCAGTTAAGTCCAGACTATGGCTATCGGAGCTTAAATTTTCTGGTAAAGACTGATCAGTTTCCGGAAGTGACTGGCTCTGACTTGAAGAACCAGATGCTAAACTCTGACTGGGACCCAGTGATATAATGTCCTGACTTCCTGTAGAAGTACTCTGTAGTGATAGAGATCTGGGTCCCGGTCTGACTGGACTATCCCCGGTTATACTGTACTCAGTTACACTGCTGTTGCCAGACTGTGATTGCTGACTTAATCTTAAATCCATGGAAAGGGGAGTTGTGTCCATGGGAACCGGCTCAGTACCCTGGACACTGGCACTGGTTTTCGGTGCTTGAACTGGTCGACTGGTTGTCAGATCTAAACTGGTTTGATTGGAAGTGGATGGAATTGGTAGACTGTGATCTAAAATTAATTACATAGAATAAAAAGTTAATTCAGTGTGATTCAGCATGCTATCAAATCACTTGCACAAACAGTCTTACCAACATTTTCATATAAATACTGCCTTTGTATTGTATGTTTCACATTTAGTTGATCATATACAGTACTGAGCAGAACCTGGCACCTGACATTTTACATGTTTTCTCAAAAATGATCAAAGCAATTTCGTTGAAATTTGGACCCGAGTAGGAAACAATGAGCTCGACTTTATTATCAGATGCGACAGTAATTGGAATAATTTCACAATTATCGAAATTGGTAATCAAATCTGTTTCTTACTACAGTGGCGGGTTAGCTGTTCCGTTCAGTATACATGTAACTCATGTGCCAAAATTACTAGTACTAGAAATGTGCCTGTCAACACAAATGGCCTCGCTATTGTTTCGAAAACAATTTTATCAAAATTTATGTCAAAAAGAGGCCATACCTTCTGTAAAAATTTGACCGACATTGAAAAATATCGAACTCGATTTGTATTTTATAATTATACATGTGCACATGAAATATTAGTTAAAAACATAAGCCCTACAGAAACCATTGATTGGAAACCAATTTTTTATCTTGGAAGGACAAATGGACAAACAACTAAACGAATAGACAGATAATTTGAGTGAATACATGTATTTGGTCTTTCAAAAATATATTTTGCTTAGTAATACAATGATGTTACAAGTCAGATAAAATTTGACTGTGATTAAAATGTAAATAAATTTTTTAAGACATTTAGGATATTTGAGATCCCTTAATAGCTTACTCACATCTTTATAAATACAAACTGCCGCATATCTTCCCAGTAACACTTACCAGATCTGGATTCAGACGCTTGTACTTTCACTGGGGACTTCCTGGAAGTAGGTGTACCCGCCAGCGACTGACTAATACTTGGGGTGGATGAAAACATAGGGACAGTTTCCATGGAAACAGATGATGTTGGTGTCAACGTTCTTGCACCAGATGATCCCAACAACCCCCCAGATGGATGAATGTTGATCGGCGTCAGCGGGGTGGATTTTAACGGTGATGTGGCTGACGTTATAACTGACTCTGTTGTGTACGGGACCGGGACCACTGCCGGTCCAGGTCTCGTATCACTGACACTTGTTGTGTTCGTAGTCGAATATGGTAGGTTTGTAGACGACACATTTATGGGTGGCACATTTGTAGCCGACGAGATATTTGCCGTAGAAATGTTTGCTGATATGGCGGTACTTGAATGAACAATCACACTGGGTTGGTGAACCTCCACTTTTTCCACAGAAACATGTGGTATAACTGATATACTGACGTTAGACACGGATGACACTCTTGGGGGAACATTACCTACAGATTGTGTCACAGAGTCAATCTGGGATGTCGCTAGTGATGATAACGACACATTCGCATCATAAACAGATGTTATCATACCGCTGGGTCCAGAAACACCAGTCCCATCTGGTCTTATATCCGGACCAGTCTGGTACCCGCCTGGACGTACAATAACACTAGCACCTGTTGTCAATGTCTCTGCATTCGTGCTAGTAATTACCGGTAGAGAATCAGCCTGATTAACAGTTGGGGGTCCAACTGGAGATTCGGGCATACGCACAGACAGCGATAAATGCAGTGGTAATTTGTCAAGCACATTTTCCATTCCGGAAGCACTTTTAACGTCAATATTTGTTTGAGGTAACACTGTTTGCTTGGCAACACCAAACAAATCTTCACGACGTGCGTTTGGTTGCAACAGATGTGGTTGATCGGCAAGTGGAAAGGCCTGTACCAGGGGAGTTTGGAACGGATCTGGTGGCGGACATCCGAGGAATAATGTTGAATCAGTTCTCTGGAAGAAGGAATGCTTCCTACCAATTTTCCCGGAAATCTCGTTTTCTCCATCCACGCTCTCTGTATCCATCGACATGGCATTATTTATATCGTCATCATGATCTTCGTTTTCATTCTCGTCATGATCGGTCCATGATATGACGGAGATACCGTCCCGAAGAACGTCTGTGTCTATGTCTGTACCACTCCTCATGTAGTAGATGAGGGCGTCAAATACATACGCCACATGGCGTAGAGATGCAATATCAATCACTGGCAGAGAGTCAGAATGTTCATTGTTATGAGAACGCATCAAAGACAACGCGTAGTTCAGGAAATCTCGCCGAGCATTATTGCCATCAGACCCTGAAATATAAATAGAATTTATAAAGCTAAATTTCATAATTTTCATTTCATAATAAACAGATTAAAAAAAAAAAAGAAAATTCAATCTGAGCTTAACAAAAAACTTTAACCTAAGGTTTTAGAGCCCAGAGTACGGACATTTATGTAACTTAGCTTACATTGTTTGTATAACATAATATTAAAGTGTTTATGAAGTTTAGCCACTATAACATAAGTAGTTTGTTGAGAAAAAGAGAAAAAGCTGAGCTAACATAAAATTTTAACTGGACGATGACAAAAACAACGCCAGGGACATGACAATCACACTGAAATTGAAGATACCATCTTCTTTCACTTTAGAGTAGGAAAGGTTTTTATTTCACTTTATCATGTTAAACTACATTGGTGGTTCAATCTATTAAAGTAGCAACTACATTTATCTTCTAAGCTTCATTTGAATATCAGAAACATGTCTGTTCTCAATTCAATTTAAAATGTTATTTTCTTCCAGACTTTACAAATAGTATTTACACAACTTGGGTTTTCTGATATAAAACTGTGCTTGAAGTGCTTGAAATGCTGACCCCAGCCCCATCGAAAACAAACATCCTGGTTTTAAAGTTTTATCACCGACTTTAACCCAGATTTGGACTCAAACATATTACATTTTCACGTATCTGAGAAACAATGGCATACCCAGTGCTCCAAACCTTGGTCTACGTCTGTCCACAACTTGGAGTATTCTCGTATCTTCTCGGGCGACTCTGTCTCGAGTTGTGGCTCGCGCAAGATTAGTGTGCAAGGGGTGGCTTGGACTGGTCGGATCCGAGGTGTTACTAAGAGCAGCACCGAACCGCAGCTGTGCCTCTGTGGAGTCCATGATAGAAATGAGCCAGTCCCATGTTGGCTTCAGCTGGTATTCTAAGTACAGCTGTAAATACATGTAGGTTAAACTTATCTATTTTTCACTGACTTGGAGTTTTACTCAAGGATATAACACATGGCCTTGGCAGGGGCCTGAACCTACAATCCTCTATTCCTAGTCCAATACTCAGCCCTAGATTTTAGGGCTCCATATAAATCACATACATGTATTTAACACCTGAATAATATCATCTAATGACAGCTTCCATCTCAATCAAGTTATGATGATAAGTTAGCAATCGGTATTGTACGAAAACATTTTTATACAGAAAAAATATAATGAAGTTATGTTAATGAAGTAGGTATGTGAACATTTTATTTGTAGTGGTTTCATCAACATTTGATGATCTATATCAAATAAAACAAGCAAATTCAGGGAATTAAAGCCGATTCAAGCATTCGTAAGTTATTGCACGGAAACCAAAGTGTGACGGACTGATGGACGAACCAAAATTGAGGTCTCCTGCTTTTCGAAAAGCAGGGGACAAAAACGATTTTAATGTTGAATGAGTACACAAGTGAATGTAGTTGTGATCTGCATCTTATTAGGAATTATTGCTGGTGTGAACTCGTAACCAAATTTAGTATGGCACTCAAAACTGTTAATTAACTTCATATATACAAGTAGCTTCATAGGTGTAGTGCCGGGCCCGATTAGCTCGGTTGGTTACGCGTCTGTCAATCAATCCAGGGGTCATGAGTTCGAATCCCCTGCCCGGCAACAGTCTCCGTGATGAATGATATACAGCATTGAGTTTCATTATCATTCGTCTGATTCAAATGGGAAAGTTATCAGTTACTTGCGGAGATAGGGTGTGCTCGAGTACTGGTTAATCTCAGGAAACAGTGGTTAGGTTAACTGATTGTCTGTTAGCCCTCGATGGCATAAAAATGACGTTAAATATTCAATCAATCTATCAATTCACTTTGATTAAAAGACTGAACTCTGTATACATGTATCAACAAACAAAATATTTGTGTTTATTATTTAGTCTTGGAGGTAGGGTGCCCCCTAGACCTGATTTTGTACCTTACAGGAGTCAAATCACTTACATGTATTAATTCTTCCCGTAACATGGTAGGATCGGGGTTGGGGAAGATAGATCAGAGGTTAGGGATGAGACATGATATTCTAACTTACAGGAGCTCAAGACCTGATATTCTAACTTACAGGAGCCCAATCACCCATTTTTTCTCCCAATATCAAGGTAGGAGACATTCTAGCCGGAGCCTAAGATCTGATAATATACTTTACAGGAGCCCAAAAACCGATATTCAAATTTAAACAATCTAATATAAAATCGATCTATTTTCTTTAGTGACATTGTTAACAACTGTATATTACATCTCTTATAGAAATAAAAAAAATGAAACAAAGTAATCTGGTCATTACAAACCTGAAGGTCGAGAGCTTCCTGGTCGGAGATGTCCAGTATACGTGGTAAAGTTGGTGCCAGTGCATGATAGTCCTGCAACATGGTGAGTAAGTCAGCAATCTGTCGTACCACAATCCCAAATGAGCGAGCCAGCTGACTACATGTGGTTGCCATGGTAATAGGGGTCTCCTGGTGACTCACAGCAGCAGTAGTTGTAGTTACCGTGGTGGTACGCCTCAGGTTGGATGGATCAATATAGATGAGACTACTTCCACCTCCTGAAGATAAAGAGTTCCTGCTATTATATCATCAATATCTGATAAAAAGAAATATTTTGAATGGGGTTTAACGCCATTTCAAACACAGGTTATATATGGCATATCCAGTATTGGTGGAGGAAGACCTCAAAATAAATCTGAGTAGAACCACTGTCCTTCAGCAAAAAACAGGCAAACTTCCTCACATAAAGTTTTTGAACCTAGCGGGACTCAATTCTACGACCTAAGCGGTGAGAGGCAAGTGATCTTGAGACCACTTTGCCACAGAGGACCCTAAATATCCGATATTCCTCTGAAACACAAAATGCCAGCAAGAAAAGAAAATAGCAGACTTGGCTTAACTGAGTGTTTATTAAAGGTGATGAAATATACAGCTTCCTTGATGCTCACTAACAATGACTCATGTGGTATTCAAGTTTTGAGCTTTACAGAACGTGTCGACCGCGTGAATAATAATTTCCAATAAATCTATATACATGTATAGAGCACCCTCTGGCAATACGGAAGGTATCCAGGTAAAACTTTATGATGATGTTAGGCGACATGTAATTCTGCAGACTTCTTGTATGTATAATAAAACAGTTATCTCTATTAGTTTGTCTCTGCCACTGTCATTAGTTACCTGTGTCAGCTCAGATATATATCATTCCCTAAAATGAGTAATTATAACCACATCAATGGAAGTAAAGACTTCTATAACATTGTATTAAGAGAATGGTAATTTCTATTCATCATACCTGCAGGGGCTGTAGTGGCAGTGGATGCTGGGGGTGCTGTACGTGACGAACTTGTCGTTGGCTCCCTTTGTCTTATAGCCCATTGCATTGTCTGAGGAGCTTGTAACGTCCTCTGTCCATGACTCCCTAATAAATAAAGAGAAAGAAATAGCCAATATCAATAACGTTATTTAAGAATAATTTCTTATTAAATCCTTAAAGGGAGATGCCCAAGACGGCCTGAGGACATGCTACTGGTTTATAGTAGCCATAGATTTTTTTTAAATTTCTTAATGTAAATTCTTTTGTGAGTGGGTTGTGGGGTGGGGGGGGGGGGGGGGGACTGTTTTGACCCCTTATGGAAAATACCATCACCAGACTGAACCAAATCTCATCTGCTATGACTAAATATTGCTTTAGATTTCAATTTCAATTTTTTGCACAAAAATGGAAGAAAGACTGAGGGCTTTTCCAGAATTAAATGTATGGGGGGGTCGGACGGCAGTATAATTAAAATTTTATGCCTGGTGGGTGTTTTCATAAAAAAAAATGATGCCTTGCGGGGTAAAAGCTTATTAAAATTTTATGCCTTGCCAGTATTTCCGTCTCTGAACCGAATTTTTTCTTCAACACCGTTTTTCTTCTCGAAATTTTATACATTTTCTGCCCAGATATTTCCTCCCGTCGTATACAAAAACATAAAATTGTCCTTCCCCATGTACCGCACCGAGTCAACATCCCGCAGCGTCTAGATTTCGGCGAGCGTCTCATCTTTATCGCAGCAGAAACTGCAGGTCTTTTAAATTTACCTTGATTTGACCTTTATGTTTGCCACTGCCACGCGTGTTGTAACGATTGTAATACACAACCTCCATGACCAAGTGAACGTTTTACACGACTACACAGTTGGACACTCGATACACTGGTGATGTTAATGTTAGAATTTGTCTTCAATTAACTTTTTCATCTAAAACTGATTGATCTTTTTTGTTAAGACCGCTATAATATAATTACATCACCCGGCAACAACATATGATTTAATTTATTTGTTTGAAACAAAGTATAATTTTCTACCTTTGGACTTCCCGAAAAGGGACAAGAAACATACTCTTAGTCGTGAATAAATTATTAACACGGAAATGTACGAGCTAATCAGGTGGTGGAATACACTCGTAGCAGGCCGTAACCACGTCTACTTTATTAAATTGATGCCGAGATGCCGTGTCACAAAATTATCTCCTCAAGTAAATTTTACGAATTATATATCAGTTTTTGACGTATCGGATATGTTAACAAATATTCCGATACGGATATGAATATACAGACGTGTATATTATTAAATTCCGCAAAACTTACGATTCAACTCTACGGCGGCATTGCTACAATTATATGCATATCCGCGCTGTTTGTCAGATAGTGTAAAACACTAATTTATTCGGCACAAAAAGAAACTCCAAGAAATGCAAAGTCTATTGTGACAAAAATTCTAAATTAGTACATTGCGTTAGCAGTGAAAATAAAATCCATATTCTCAGATATGTCACCCCACACCCTATACGCCTCATTCTTACCCCAGTGTCTGAAAAAAATCATGGCGAAAAGCAGATATTTCTTAACGGTCATACAAAAACATAAATTGGACTGTGAAATTAATTGTCTTTGAGCATCCATAACCGGATTGTTTGCAATCGGGTGTGCGAAATGAGGTCAAATTAGATTAAACCTTTATCGATAGTAGGGAGTAAATAACATGTGTCATAATAATGTTTGTTTCACTGTCAGAGTGACGTCATCGGACAATGGCACAAGGCGTGCATAAATTTAGGCATGTGTAGCATAACTCTCTTTACGGATCGTATCAATTTAATAGTAATTCTTTTTTAAGAAATTAGTAGACTGAAAATAAACATTTTAGAAGAACTAGTTATAAACAAACACTAACCTTTAATTATTAATATGTTGTTTTTTTCTCGTTTGTTATCTGTAGTGCCCCTTTATTTAATTCTCGACCTGAGATAATTTGTGAAGTAATCACTTGCATATCGGCATTAGATCAAAAGTGTAACGTCGGCGTACTTCAAAGAAAGTAGGCAACCGTCCAGACTAGTGTTTTGGAAGCATTATAATAAGAAAACATTATAAAGGGGATTTTAGCCTCTTTTTTTATTTTTATTTTTATTTAAAATTTTATGCATGGTGGTATATATCACAATTAAATTTTATGCTCTGTGGGTAAAAAAAATAAGTGCTGTCCGACCCCCCCATACATTTAATTCTGGAAAAGCCCTGATGAAAATTTGATGATTTTCTGTTAACAGTTAGTTTTAATAGTATCCGGGGCTGTGTAAAACACAGTCCCTTTACAGGGGGTGGGGGAGGTGGTGGGGGAGGGGGTGGGGGAGGGGGTGGGGAGAGCATCTTAATCTGGAGTTTACCTGTACTCGAGAAAGTCAGAATTATAAACAGTAATTATGCTATGAATCAAGGTTTAAAGACGAGAATTATACAACACAACTTACACTCCGTACCTGACGCAGTACGTCGTTCCAATTGTTCATCCAGCGTGTTGAGGTCCTCCCCTTCCTGCTCCTCACTGTCTCCTCCCTCACTCTCATATTCATCCTCCTGATTGGACGATTCTTCAGAATCAGAGAAATGCGCCAAGCTTCCCAGACCTGCATGTTCACATTCATAAAGATAATTTTTTCCTATATAGTCAAACCTGTGTTAATGAATCACCTCTATTTTTCGATTTATCATATTTTAAATTTATAGTTTTAATTCAGCAGCAACCTGCCTTAAGGGGTCAGTTTCGTTCTTTCCCTTGAGTGGGTGCTTAAGACATGGTTTACTGTAAATGTCTGTAGATTTAACAGGAATCAACCATTATCAAATCATTTTATATAAATATAAATGTACTACTTTTTGAGGTATATGTAAGATTTTAAAATTGAATTGAAAACAGAAATTAAAGCTTAAAATTTACATCTCAACTTTAATAGATCAAAATGTTTTTTAAAACATTTTATATATCAAATAACCCTTGTAAAAAAACAAAATGTTACACCAACTCCAGATTTGAAGTCATGTATTTTTACAATGATAAAAGCTGTTTTCTTAACATATTAATATGGAAAAATATATATTTATTATTCATATCCCACCTGCATCAGAGCCTGCTGTTGCCATAGTGACAGCACTGCGCTGCACACTGACATTGTCCTGGTTGCTGTGGACACTGTCACTATCACTCTCCGACTCGGCGAGAAGATCTAAATCCATGTCGCTCTCCGCTACGTCATCCTGCTCTTGTTGCTGTGGTTCATGGTCCGACCTTTCTGACTGGCGATCGTCATTGTCAGACTGGTGCCCATCGTCATTCAATTCAATAATCCCGCCCCCAACCTCAATCTGAAATATGAATCGTATCGAGTTACGGACTTGAAAAAATGATACCCCTCCAACACAAATATGTATTCCCTATCATCAATTACTTTGTTGTTAATAGATCCAGCATGTTAGGTGAAAAAGTTTTAAAGAGAGTACATCAGGAAAAAACACTATTAATGTCTTAAAAAATAATGGCACTCAGCATTTAGAGGACAGTTCTAGGTCTGGTCGGCCCGGTGTCAGTATAATGTGACTGGGTGGGTATAATACCATGTGTCTGCGGCATGATACTCCAGTGTAACAGCGCTTAGAATACTGTCTCAAGTAGACACCGTTGCGATATGACTTAAAAATTGTTGAAAGGGACGCTAAACACCATACAACAACAACAACTTAAAAAATAAAATAATATTAAAATGGATAAAAAGCATTTCATTTTCATTAATTAATACAATCTGAATGGTTTAGTATATCAAATCCACCAAATCATGACACAATCATTATTTAATTGGTGTAAAAGTGGTAAACTTGAAAGGAAATCCCCCTTCTCAAAATAGACATCACTTAAATATTGCTTGACAACCTTTGCATCGTAATCCAGACTCTATCTAAGATGAAACCATTTTTACTATGTGTAGACTTGTACAACAGATCAAATTGAAATCAAAATGAAATCACATTCACGACTCATTTAATATGTCACAAAATATGTTGCAAGTTATGTCACAAAATATGTTGCAAGTTTTAGCAGTAAATCTATTTTAGTCTAACCTTGGCCCAAGTTAGGTAATCCCTTTTTGATGTATTTTTTTGACATGTTTTAATAGATAGCCTATTGGCAATACGGGGTCCCAGGCAGCCATTTGAGTGATAGCAAGAACAGGATAACTGCGGCTCATGCACGTTTTAAGAAGCGACAATTTGAGTAATATGACATAATTTGCTGAAACTTTGCAGTTTTGCAGGTATCAAGGTTATAGGTTCATTCTGCATTTGTTGCTGTGATTTTTTTAAATCTGTATGTTAATTTGTTGTTTTTGTACATGTGGAATGAAGCTGGAATCTTCCTTCCTGTTGGCATCTAATAACCTACAATGTGTTGGATCATTGTAAAACCCCTTTTTATTCATAAATTAATTTAAACAGCACTCATGACAATTTGACTACTTTAATACTTGTTAATTACCTCCTCTAGTTCCATATCAACGGGCATCATTTCCTCGTCTTCCCTGTCACCCCCCTCCACCTGGTCGTTCTCGTGCATGTCGCGAGATGGTACACTCCGCGTCACGTATGACATAGAGTTGGAGGCCTCATCTGCTGAAGACGTTTTCGGTGGCAGAGGATCAACACTAAAAATCTCCTCGCTCCCCTGTAAAAAGTTAAACATGAATGATACCGAGCAATAAATGGATAGTAACATTACACAAGGTTAATAGCAAAAATATTTAATTGGAATTATGCACTCCTGCACCTGTAATTTATGTATTAGCGACAATGTATGTTTAGGGAGCCATTCCAAAATCACTTACCTCTCACTGTTAGGGTTGCAGGTTCGAGTTCCATCAACTTAAAGTGAGCGCCTTAGACTACATGGTCACGGAGGACCCTATTTTTCTAAGAGAGCCAACCACTAAACTACAGGAAATTTCTGAAGGGTGTTAGAATAAAAATTATATTTCAATAAAATTACTCTCTACGCCTAGCCCAGGGAGGTTAATTGCTTCGCGATAACACATCTGCACACAAGCTCTCGTATAAGATTATTTGACAAAGAACCATATTCAGACTATACCACAACCATTCTACAGCCCTGACCTTGCTCATAGTGACTTTTGGTTGAATCCACATATTAAAGCGTGCATGAGAGGATGTCGTGTTGAGACGCCCGCATACGTTGGATCAGTGCTTTTCCAGTGTCTGAAGGGCAACCCTAAAAAGGTCTTCAAGGACGTATTAACAGAATGGCTTACTCGATTAAAAAAGTGTGTTCTAACTAAGGGATAGTACTTTGAGTGATAAAACTACTAATCTTTCAACACGTTATACCTTAAAACACTATCCGACGCACTGATTGGTACTTTTCAAATGGCCCTCATATAATAGTTTTAATTTTTGTCTTAGCATAGTTATACATGTACATCTGACATGTAATTATGTACAGAGGACATCATCAGTGGTCTCATTTGTAGATCTGTATTTAACGACATTGTGTCTCATTATCGTTCATCTCTCAAACCCATATAACCAGTCATAGATATCTAATCACATGACATACATATGTATATCATACAGGGAAATTCACAAGGACTTACCTGGACAGCTTCTACATTGGCTGATACAAGCGAGAATGGTGCAGTGGGACGTGCTGCTCCCAGGCGTACTGGAGCTATCAGGGAGTTGGCAATCTCACACAGTTCTTCGACAGCAATGTTGATCAAGGCCTGGAAGGCTCGCTTACATTTCACTAGAGGCTGACATGTTGATATTCCAGGACTGTAGAAAAGAAAGTAACATCTTAAAATGGGTTTTATTTACACATGAAAACGGTCAAACAAATTATTCTAACTTATCAAGTCAAAATTAAGAACAAATACAAATGTGTGTCATGCTCAAGAACACCACACAGAGTGGTGGCTCGGGATCAAACCCGTAAACCTCTGATCTCAGCTCCCACGCTCTAACACTAGACCATATGCTCTAAATGTACATACTCTTAAATGTTTTCATATTTTGACAGACAATTTTATTTAACACATACATGTACATCTGAGATATTAAATAGATAAAGACATTAATTTTTGGGGTGGCATATAGTAGCAGCGTCCATCCGTCCTTCTGTCCAGTATTTCGTTTCCGGCCTGTATCTTTGTCATGCATAAATGGATTTTGTTGCTTTTACTTGGTAAAAATGATCAACATAACATGATGACGTGTCGCGAGCAAGACCCACACCCATACCTCAAAGATCAAGGTCACAATTTGAGTTTGTTTGAATACACTTTGAGTCTGTGTCAGATTTCGTGTCCTGCCTGTAACTTTGTCATGCATAGATGGATTTTAATGATACTTGCTACAAATGATCAACAAACATGTAACATGACGACTTTTCTCCAGTAAGACCCACACCCATACCTCAAAGGTCAAGGTCACTATTTGAGTTTGTTTGACAACACTTCGAATTTGTGTGAGATTTTGTGTCTGGCCTGAAACTTTGTCATGCATAGATGGATTTTAATGATACTTGCTACAATTGATCAACATAACATGACGACGTGTCGCGAGTAAGACCCACACCCCTACCTCAAAGGTCAAGGTCACACTTTGAGTCTGTGAGATTTTGCCTTTAACTTGGCTCAATTTATTAAGATGACATGACAACGTGCTATAAGTAAGACTTAGACCCATACCTCAATGGTCAAGGTCACACTTTTAGTATGTATGACAACATTTTGAATCTGTTTGAGATTTCAAGTCCGTCCTTCAACTTAATCATACATGGATGAATTTCAAAAACACTTGGCTCAATTTATCAACAATTGATCTGTAACTTTGTCTTACATTTAGGGATTTTAAAATAGCTTGACACAAGTGATCAGCATGTCATGATGATGTTTCAGCAGCATTTAACTGTTGAAATACTCAGACATCAGATGTCAAGGTTACACAAAGGTCAAGGTCACACTTTAATGTAAAAAAAACCCATTAAATTGCATGTCTAGTCTGAAACATCAGTCCATTACTCTTTATATTCATGGATACATCGCTACCTATTACAACATAATTATATTGCTATTTTTCAACGACCATTTGGGGGGCATGCGACACTTACCAGTGACATTTCTTGAATAGATTTTAATTAAAAAATTTATGAATCAAATGTAAGACTTTTATTATCATATTAATGTAATTTTCCCTCTGTAGCTGAGTGGTCTAAGGCCCTGTCTCAAGATCACTTACCTTTCACCACTGAGGTCATAGGTTTGAATCCAACTAGTTAACTTGGGGAAAGATGGTGGTTTTACTCAGATCTATTTCAAGTTCTTTCTCCACCAATAAAATATTTAACTTGAAATTTGTTGAGAATGGCGTTAAACTTCATTAAATTGATTGATTGATTGAATATTTAGCGTCATTTTTATGCCATCGAGGGCTAACAGACGATCAGTTAACCTAACCACTGTTTCCTGGGATTAACCAGTACTCGAGCACACCCCATCTCCGCAAGTAACTGATAACTTTCCCACTTGAATCAGTGGTGAGAGACGAATGATAATGAGACACAATGTCGTATATCAATCATCACGGAGACTGTTGCCGGGCGGGGGATTCGAACTCACGACCCCTGGATTGATAGTCAGACGCGTAACCGACTGAGCTAATCGGGCCCGGCAACTTCATTAAAAAAAAAATATATATAAATATAAAATAAACTATCAACCAGCAAAGCTAGCATGATAACCTGATTATCTGGTTCTACTCAGATTCATTAATTCAATAAAACTGGATATGCTATAAATATTGTATACCCTGAAATATGTTGAAAATAGTATTAATACTCCATTCAATCATAAAAAAAAAAATAAAATTTACCTCTTCTTCTTGCTGGAATTAGGCGTCATCTCAACATTAAGTACCACAAATATCCTTGCCACAGATCTGATGAATCGCCGAGCGACCATCTTGGCCTCAACCTTACGTCCTTCCACATTGTCGTTCTTCATTTCTCGTATTAAAGTTGTCAATAATGTGTCCAACATCTGTGGTAAAAAATTACTTTTTGAAAAGCTATTCATTTGAATGAAATTATTTTTGCTGCTGTCAGGATCAGAGATGGGGAATATATAACATCTCTATTTATCAATTTCTGCAATTTATACAACAGAACAAGTACAATTCAACTGAAACCAATACCACTGAAATAAAAATATGGTTTTGTATCAAATAGATAGAACAGAACTTTTAAATATTGTCATCCCATGGCAGGTTTGTCGAAAGGGCTGTCTGTAGGTTACATGTACCTTTCAGTGCCAATGTTAAGAGATCAGTCCTGAGACCTTATAAATTACTAGTAGACTACAGCACTATAATGTGGTATTATGCCATTTTCAATAAAGTGCAGGTTATATATGGCATCCTGGTTTATTGGAGCAAGAAGATCTTGGAATGAATCTGAACAGATTGATTTACTGATTCATTTATTGAATATTTAGCATTATTTTTATGCCATCGATGGCCTACAGACAATCTGTTAACCTTACCACTGTTTCCTTGGATCCTGGAAGGTTAACCAGTACTCGAGCATACCTCATCTCTGCAAGTAACTGATAACTTTGCCATTTGAATCAGCAGTGAGAGACGAATGATAATGAGACGCAATGTTATATATCAATCGTCACGGAGATTGTGACCGGGCAAGGATTCAAACTAACGAACACTAGTTCAGACATTCTACCGGCTCAGTTAATTGGGCCTGGCGAATCAGAGTAGAACAGTCGTCAATGAACAATTTCTGGATTTTAAGAGTACCATCTCTACTTGCAGATAGTGCACTCTTGTATAGTGCGCATTCATTTATTATGACCTTAATCTCGGTGAATCAAAATAAATCTCTTGTATCTGTATATAATGCATATCAATATTTTGATATTTTGAAAATTTCACCATGTCAGCCATTTTGTAACAACTGTCAGACTGGATATGCAAAAAACCAAACTTGATTGGTCATAAATCATTGCCAGTAGACTGGTATGGTCTCCTCTGGAAAGTTAATATTGAAAAAAATAAACATTTTAGAAAGTTTATAACACTTCAGGAAATTCACAATGCCAGAAAATCAGAAGCATCCGCCTTAATTTCAATAACATCATTATTACCTCCACGCTACATTTCACAAGCAAACAGTGGGTAAACTTGTCTAGACGGGCGGTTCCACTTTGACTCTCCAAGTACAACTGTTCTTCATACACAACATCTGGATTAGATCCTCGTTGATTCTTCTTCCCAATCATTAGCATTGCCTTCACAGCCAGCCAATCGTTCATGATTCGCTCCAGAGCTCGACGACCAAATTTCGGAGGTTCAAGGTCATGTTCTGGCATTTCCACATCTAAGAAGATATTAATGACATATAATACATATGTATTCACTGAACCAGCGGTTGTTGTCCTTGTGTCTTATCAACTCATTTTCTACAGCATATTTACATTTGAAAACTATCGCAATAGTTTTGATAATCAAGTTTACTCATTCAAGAACATAACAATTCTGAAGAAAAAAAAATGGAATAATACTACTGCCATTAGGCAGCATACCCAAATATCATCTGATGTTTACGTATTAATAAAAGTCTCAATAACGTTTTCTGTGTCCTCTTACACAAACCCTTAGAACCTATATCTTTATTTCAGTATTCTATATATATTTTTAGCCTGACTTTATGGCAAAGGTCAGAGCCCTGCTCATGTTGCTATGATTAAGCTTTGCAGTGTTGATCACTGCCAAAATAATCATACGCGTCAGGGACTACTTTTTATTTAGTATAAGCAAGCAGAAACATATCAAACAAAAAATATGATATTGCGGACATTGTATTATGTGCTTTTTATAAAAATGTTGCATAAAATAAACTAAATGCTACAATAATATCAATCAAATCAGGAAGGCGTATGAATATTTATTGAAGACTTGCTATCGGTACTTCAAGTACTTTGACTATTAATTGTGAGTTGCTTTGAAGCCAATACATCACGCTGCAGGTTATGTATAGGACATCCAGTTTTATTGGTGGCTGAAGACCTCAGAATGAATCAACGGTAAAAGGTCAAGGCTCTAGGGAACAAGATACCCATGAGGACCTGAACGCTCTACTTGCAACAGATGCTTTACAGGACCTCCATGCAATGCTACATGTAAAATATCTAAAGTCTAGGCCTTAAACTTTCAGAGAAAATGTTTCAAGAACTCATCCGAGATTTTATGGTAATATATCTGCTGTTCAAGTTTGGTTTAGATTCAATAAAATATGAAGGTGCTATCGAGTCTACAAGAAAAAGGTCAACAGACGACAGATGTTGGATGACGGAAAGTTTACCATGACATAAGCCCTGCTGGCCTTTGGACAGTAGAGCTAAAAAACAATAATATATCACTCAACCACATGGTACCCTATTTTTTTGAGTGGTGGGATGTTAATTTTGATATTTTTGTTTTCATATTCTACAGCATTACCTGGATCTGAGGACACGACCTTCCTCTGAACGGTTGAAGTGACACGAGACCTGTTGGGTCTGTACTGTCTCTGTTCTACAAGTTGTCTGCCCACAGTGTGTACCAGGAATAGCAGAATATTCTCACCTCTGTAATAAACACCAATCATGAAATGTCATTTGAGACAAATTATACTTGTAGTTTTTATATCCATCACCCATGTGTACTTAAAATTCTAGCATTTCTAGTCAAAACATAAATTGGATCTTGTTATTTCTTGTAGAAGCTTTTGCTTTCAGATGTAGCATTACTAATAATATAAACATGTAATAAAATAACATTTTTTTTTCTTCTAGTGACTAGGAAATTCACATTTATGATTGGTAAACTCAGAGGACCAAAATATAACAATTTGCCTGTTAACTAATATATACTGAATTTCATTATTTATTTCTTAAATTAGTACTGGATGTGCTATCAAAGGTCCTACACCAATATCTAATACCTGGGACCCAATGATACTGACCTGCTGTTTGTAAGTGTAACTAGATCTGTCTCGGAGAGTATTCTGTTCAGTAGATCAAATCTTGCCCCCTGCTGGCCAGCAATCAATGCCTTACACTTGCACTTCTCCCAACAATCACAGTATGCTGTCGGTGATGTACGTTTTAATCTGAAAATGATAACAAAAGTCAGACAGTTAGGTAAATAGAGAGCTGTTCAAAACAAAACATACATATACAAGGTGTGCTTGTGTGTGAAATGTATTTATTTAGCATCATCACTGGTTGCTCTCATGGCAACCAGTTTATTGGGGTGAAGGAAGATCTACGATGCATTCACACGAATCTGTCAGAATAGAACCACTACCCTTCTGCAAGCCATCTATTAAAAATATTTTCTATACATATTTCTTCAAATAATCACAGGACCTAAAGACCAGACAACATGGGTCACTAGTAATGAAACACAGCTAAAGATTTTGGGGCAGGACAAAGGAGAAAACGATCCACAAAAAATTGTAAGAATAAAAGTTATGGACA
This sequence comes from Panopea generosa, assembly GCA_029582155.1. Classification (NCBI taxonomy): domain Eukaryota; kingdom Metazoa; phylum Mollusca; class Bivalvia; order Adapedonta; family Hiatellidae; genus Panopea; species Panopea generosa. The sequence continues at coordinate 21,327,916 of CM055904.1, forward strand.
GAACAGTTTATCCCATAAATACAATGTATGAAGTAATAGGGTAAAAATATAGACACATGAATAAAACAAGAGAGAGAACTGTGTACTTACTTGCAGTCATGTCCCTTGTGGCACACTCTGGCACATTCTGTACAACAACAGAGGGATCCAAGCAGCCCACAAGTACGACATTCAAATATATCCTGAAAACAGACATGTATTTTCATGTTAAAAAATACACAATATTATCATTTTAAAGGCGAAACATACATTCTTACTATCAGAAGGTTTTCAATCATGATTTTGGAACTTTAAACAAATGGAGAATTTAGTTCCAATAATTGTAATAATTCATGGATATAAAAAATACAACATTTAAGATGGCAAGATTACCTGATTAATGTGCTCTGCCCCTGTCCAGGTGAAACTGCATGTATCATTACAACACAGCACGTGTAGAGGCGAGTTGTCGAGGCTAGAGCCAGTCGGGTAGAGCATACTCATCATGATAGCTCGGTCCACTTCCTGCGTGTCTCGCACCATGGACACGCGCTTTATACTATCCATCAGTGTGATGGCTGCTGGGTAAGCTCTTCCTCGCACTGCCTGCATGAATGGCGTGCAACCTTCAGCATTCCTGCACAACAACAATTCATTTCATTAGAAAATTTGTCTAAACACTTCAATCAGGACAAGAAATATCTTTATTGACCGTTTCTTTCAAATATTTCCATCTGATCAAGGAAAATAGGTTGGCGATGACGTGTTAAAGCTGGCAGTGCCCAGGAAAATAAATGACTGAAAAGGGTGAAAACTTTCCAAAATTAAGAAGTTGTACTTTGATTTGGGTTAGATTTGTTTTTTTCCTTTGCAAGCTGAAATTTTTGTTCTCACTTTGGCATTTTCTCAAAGTGCATGATTTTGATCAACTAGATGCTTTCATTATTACGTATGAATAACATGCAAACTGTATCAGTAGGCTGAATAAACTGGTACTCATCTCTACTTTCACTCTGCTAATAGATTGTGAGGTACGAACCGTGATAACCGGGAACCAGTTAATCTGGCTACTGCAACACAGGAACTATGTTTGGATACACATATATTAACAATGTTTTGGGTGAAAGGAAAATTACTTGTGCACTAGGTACACTTAAAAACAAAACTGTTTTTGTTTTCCACGAATTAATTTGAGAGAATTATGCAAATACGCAGCTTATCTGAATCACTGTTATACCAGTTTCATGTGAAACTCGTCAGTAACGATCTTACTTCTTATTTATCAAGAAGCTCCGTTAAAAGTCAAAACAGCCTCAAAGAATGTTAAATAAAAGTATTACATCATATAATATAAATTCTTACGGTCCTAATTGCAACCAGATCAAAACCTTATTGTCCATAATAGCAAGGATTAAGGTTTCTAATTTGACCTTTGACCCATCAAACACTAGGAGTCTAACCCACCACCACCCCACTAAATAAAACAGATTTGGACAGTGATTCACAAAATATCCAAGCTTACTTTGCAACAATTAGTATAAAAGAAATATAAGATGAAATAACGATAAAAAAACGAAGGCACTCACTTTGCTGACAGTAGGTCACGGAGATGCTGTTTGAGTACTGGAGAATCACAGACATGTTTCAGGATCAGTAACGCATTACTCGGGCGCTCCCTCTCCTCTATCTTTACCGCGGGGATGTTGATTGTGCTGAACTCCGACTGCTGGGGTATCACATTAGATTGGCCACTTGACGACTGTCGACTTAGACTGGGTCTATCGATGTCTGAAAATTAATTATTGACAAAGTTTCATGATGTATCTATCATCCATACGTTTATTTTTTTAAACAGGTTTCTACATGCTACTGGTTGGTTGTAATATGGCAACCAGTTATAAATGCAGATGCACAAAACTGTCATTAAATTATGCCAGAAAAACAGAATGAATTGATTGACGGCGTACATTGGTTATTCGACGCCAAAAGGAAGGAAGATTCCACATTCACTCTACATGTACAAAAAAATAAACAAATTAACATACAGATTTAAAAAAAAACAACACATCAACAAAAGATTATGCACAATTAACCTAGAACATTGATGCCTGCAGAACTGCAGAATTTCAGCAAATTATACTATATTACTCAAATTGTTGCTTCTTACAACATATATGAGCCACACCCATATTGCTCCCTGGAACCACACAGGCGTTGGTAATTTAACCGCAATAATGAACATGATAAAAGGATGCGACACCGATTCAGAGGATTCTTACCCTCTGCAGAAATTGACAGTGATTCTATTCTCAGCCGGAACCACACAGGCCAAGAAAAACAGATTATTACGAAGCTTGCTAATTATAAACACACTCTTAAGTACATGTACAATGTACATGTAATAATAAACACCATACAGTACGTCATGTAAAAATATTTGATCACAGACGTAGTCCTAAATCAGTTAGTGTATGTACATGTAGTGAATCCCTATTTTATGCATCCTTTTTAACCGATTCCCTTACGCCATTATAAATTATTTGCTAGATCATCATCCAAATTTTATTTTTCATAAAAATAGGGGGGGGGGGGGGGGGGGGTATTTCTGATGTTTTTTATATAAAAAAAAACAACATTTATTTAATTTTTTTTCATGAAAATAAAAAAGGTTGGGGCGGCATGAAAGTTGAAAGGAGATGATAATCTAGCAATTAATTTATTATGGCCATAAACGGTCTAGACGGTATTTCACACATAGAATTATCTGAAAATAGATGAAGTGTTAATAAATGATGTGGAGTGTGTGGTCCAGAAGTAGAGCGTTGGCCCCATGATCATTATGTCCTTTATGTGACTGTGAAAATTTAGTTTCCTTATCCTCTACCACGGCTATGTGTGGTGTTGAGCAGAACACTTCTCCACATATGCTTAGTTCTGCCCGGAAAAACTTTGACTGTGATTTATATAAGTTGTAATAACTTGATTCGCAACCAAAGTAAAATAAATAAGTTTAAAACTACATGTAATACATGCCTAAACTCCAATTTAAATATAAATGTTGTCACGCTTTGGTGGATCTGAAGTACAATCCATTCGAATTTTACTAATCATTGATAATCAGATGCTTTTTATACATTTTAAAAATGATTTAATTTTTTTAAAGAAATTTATAGCGTTTTTCACTCTGAAGAATGTAATGGTTTTCATTGTAGAAGATGGAAAATCAAAAATGTACGCAATTGTTTTGGCACCTGCATAAATATGAATTATTATTACAATTATTTCTTTTACATAATTACACTAAATGGAATTGTTTTACTGTATGTACATTAGTTACCATCTTTTTTGTTATTAAAGTTATTTAACATACAGTCAAGTCAAACCTGTGTTAACAGTCACCTCTATTAAGTAGCCACTTGTCTTGAGCAGGCACATTTGCTCTTTCTCATTTCTATACTTTCATAGCAAATTAATTTGTATTAAGCAACAACCTGTCTTAAAAGGTCTCTTTTGCCCCTTCCCTTGACTGGCTGCTTAAGACAGGTTTGACTGTACTTGAATAATAAATAAATTACACAATATAATGATGGAAGATGTGCACATAATAAATATTAGGCAAGTTTTTTATGGTTTGTATTAAGTACCTTGTCTAGTGACAGACTCGTAGCTCGGGGGATCTGGAGGCCAGTTCAGGGTCGGTATGGCCATACCTGCTGCAGATTCCTCTCTCTCTGTCTCACGTACATCAAGGCCGCTGACTGCACGGGCAGCTGATGATGCTCGTCTCATCATTTCACGGAGACTTACCCTGAACAAAAATTCTGACATTCAGAAACTAGTACAACAAAAAGTCTGACATTCAGAAATTAGTACAACAAAAATTCTGACATTCAGAAAATGCGACATAATTCCAGAAAAATTTAACTGACATTGACAAATATCAAAATTGTATTTTTATAATATAATTATACAGCTATACTCCAAATATTTATTTTATACATAGACCCTTTCTGGCATTATTCAGTAGAAACCAATTTGGCAGACGGATGTACATGTATGCACACGAATGGACTGACATTAAGATTGGGTAACACTTAATGCCTCCTTTACCATATTTCAAAATGGCAGGGGTATAAAAACGGGTATTTAGATAACTTACCCTCTATTAGTGGGATCTGCACTAGAATTGCTGGACCTAGAAGATTGTATAGCTGTAAGTGCATCCACTGCACTCGTCACTGCATTCATTACCTCCATTGTAGATGTGTAGCTGCTACTGCCCCCTGGCACTGTGGGGTCCGCTGATAGAAATAGAAAAAACAAGATAGAAAGTTCAAAGTTAATTGTCATGATTGCATTTTCATATCCGACTGAAACAAAAGACCCAAGAGGGCAAGAGGACGCTCTACTTGCTCAGGTCTCAATGAAGAATTACCTCCCTCACATGATGGAAGCAAGATTCTTACGTCAAAGAAATTAGAGCTGTGTGAAGCGGTTAGGCAATTTTTTGTAAAAAATGCACAAAATGTCATATTTCTTTGTGCATATGGGAACATTTTCATGATTTCTGCAAAGTTTGGGTGACATTGGGAACTGTTTGATGATGCTATAATAGTTTAAAGATGCGTAGTGATACACTGCAACAAATGGGCAGAATTGTCAAAAATGAAGGGGTGCCATCAAACCATCGAAATTGTAAAAAAACAACCTGGTGAACCCTATGTTTTTTTCTGCATAATTGGACCAACAGAGGACTATCTATGTGAATAAGGCACTTTTAGAACCATTGGTTATGTATCACGTGTTCCAGAAGTGCATGTCTCTATATGTAGAACAGTACAAAATTAATTGTTGTGTGAGACGTAGACTCTAAGTGGCCATAGCACTTTTTAAAATTTCACAATATTTACCCTCTTTGGGGGTTGTCTTAACAACTTATGGATAAATACCCCCACCACATCCATAGACATTTTATTCAAAGTTTCGGAATATGTGGAAAATATAACTTACGTCGCTCGAAGTCTTTATTAGATGTAGGTACACACATAGCAACACAAGTGTGTATGATATTTCTGTTTCCATCACAATGTTCCTGTAACAGCTCCTGCACCGGTTTCTGATTGGCTGGCTCTTGATCGAGGGCAGCCAGTACGACCTTGACCTTGTCCACATCACACCTCAGTATATGGGGTATCAATGACTGATGCTAAAATAAATAATAGGACACACATACAGTACGAGTGTTTATAACTACCGAAAATGATGGTACTATATAAATTCTAAAATTTTACTTTATTTACTTGATTTATGCTCATCAAGGAAACTGAAGTATTGATGTGCTAATCAAGGAAACTGAAGTAATGATGTAATAATCAAGGAAACTGAAGTAATGATGTGATAATCAAGAAAACTAACGTATTGATGTGATAATCAAGGGAATTGAAGTACTGATGTGCTAATCAAGGAAACTGAAGTATTGATGTGATAATCAAGGAAACTGAAGTATTGATGTACTTATCAAGGAAACCGAAGTATTAATGTGATAATCAAGGAAACTGAAATATTGTTGTGATAATCAAGGAAACTCAAGTATTGATGTCATAATCAAGGAAACTGAAGTACTGATGGGCTAATCAAGGAAACAGAAGCATTGATGTGATAATCAAGGAAACTGAAGTATTGATATACTTATCAAGGAAACCAAAGTATTGAAGTGATAATCAAGGAAACTGAAATCTTGTTGTGATAATCAAGGAAACTCAAGTATTGATGTCATAATCAAGGAAACTGAAGTCTTGATGTGATAATTAAATCAAGGCAACAGGTCAAAGTGTGATAATCAAAGTAATTCAATCATAAATAACATTATACCTCTACAGCCAAAACCAAGACAGCAGCTTTATTCTTCATGGCTGGGGCCAGAACATTATTAAGATAGTGCGTCCGGATGCCGAGGCAACGTATTGGTGGTAGGTCCAGCCATAGCGGGTCTCGTATACCTTCCGTGCAATCCTTCGCAAATGGATAAATAGCTCCGTTACCATCTCGCAGCTGAACAAGTGGATCCTAAAACATTCAGAATAGTTTCATTATCAATAATGAGATTTGCTGGAACACATACTCAAGAAGAAGTAGGAGAAATGGACCCTGGATCATTCTTTTGCAACCGTATTTCAGTTATATAATGACGGTCAGTGCACCTAATCATTGTTCCTTTGTAGGTTAGTCTCAATTATCTTTATCACATAATTTACGGTACAAGAATGTAATAAAGCCATGACATATATTTGATATTAACCTAGTGTAGAGCTTCGCATAATATATTTTTTCCTATCCTCTATATATTTAATCTTAACTTCACTAACCTTTGTAAGTCTAAGATTTTCATACAAACAAACTGTTAGACATAGACATTTCACAAAGTTTTAATGCAAGGTTACTACAAGTTTTAAAAGAAATACTTCATGAATTACAAGATTAATGAGACTTCTCATGATGAGAAAGTCAAATAAATTTCCTGTCCTTTTTTGTCACAGCTTTACATTAAGAAGTTTGTAAACTTATTAAACGTTTAATGACCCCAGGCGTGGTATTCACCAACCTTTCCTGAGAATATTCTTAGGACTTCAGCTTGAAAATCTAAATTTCAATCATAGATATTTAGTTCCTCATGACGGACAGAATAATTGCAAGAGTTTATAGGACTATATATATTTTTAGTGCTTTCAATTTTTGGTTTCAAAAAAATGGTTTCTAAGTGTGTTTTGATTTGTTGAGTTTATGACGAAGAATAACATTCTTAGAATGGTTGGTGAATACTATCCCAGAGGCCCATTTCACTAATGTTTGTTAGTTTACAAACTTCTTAGTGCAAATTTGAAGTTACAAAGAAAAGTTAGAAAATTCATTTAGTGCTTTACTTCTATTATTTTACAAACTTTCACTAGCATTGTAAAAAGGTATTCATTTCAAAATTTGCAAAAAAAAAAATGCACAAATGAAACGTTCCTGAGTGTCACAATTTGTTCGTACGCAAATCCAAAGACTTACGAAGGTAAGTGAAACTGGTTCCTGATGTCTACAATCAAATTTAGTACTCATCACGATTTGGACAGAGACGTAGAAAACGGGTAAGAATACACCTAGACAGTAAGGTACTCACATCACCGGTATTATGAAGTGTTATATTACTCCGATGGCTGCCCATGAAGGCCTGGGCGTCGGTGGGGAACAATGAATCATGATCAATTTTACCGGAGCTCAAGTTGTACACGATGTAGTTAAGCCTCACTCCGGATCTGGCAATCACATGGATACCTGACAATGGAAACAACAAATGTAACTGAAAAGTGTAATGACCTCTCAACTTTACCTCACATTTTCCTCTCAATCTGCACGTAGATGTGTAGACATGGAAGTCATTTATCCACTTTAAATGCAAAATAAAGAGCGTGTGGTCCCGCTTCCAACCAAGCATTGGAGGGTCTTGGGTTCGATCCCCTATCAAAGCCATGTTTTGTGTTTTAAGCAAGGCAGTTATCTGAATGTAAGCAGTACTGGATTCAAGTGTCGAGTCTAAAACTCACGACTCAAAATTTGAAATTTAATAATTTGCATTAAAAACAATTTTACAAATACTAAATATTTTCCTATAAACACAATGAATTTCAACAATACTTTCTCAGAAAATATAAATAAACATATCTATATCTTTTAACTAAATATTCAATATCAAATACTTGAAAACAAGCAATTTTTGACATAAAAGTTAGAAAAATTTAAACCCTGGTTCTATCCAGTAAGACTTCAAGCATAATAAATTTGCGAAAGCTTTATTGAATTTTCACAATTAATGTAAAATATTTAAGTTTACATGAAAAATAACAGAGAAAATCAACAATACCCAACATGCCCTCATGTTGGAATACACTTCTGCTGTGTTTGAGTACATTATGCAAATAAAAATATCATCCCCAAACACACACACACCATATCCTTTACCCCCTCAAACACAACCAAACAACATCCCCTTACCCCTATACAACATATCCCAAACCATCTCACAATATCCCTTAACCCCCACATACCATATCCCTACCCCCCCTCACAACATCCCCTAACCCCCACACACCATATCCCTATTCCCCCTTACACACACACAACATCCCCTTACCCCTATACAACATATCCCAAACCACCTCACAACATCCTTTAACCCCCACACACCATATCCCTACCCCCTTCGCAACATCCCCTAACCCCCACACACCATATCCTTATACCCCTTTACACACACACAGCATCCCCTTACCCCTATACAACAATTCCCTAACCACCTCACAACATCCCCCACACCATATCCCCCAACACACACAACATCCCCTTACCCCTATACAACATATCCCTAACCACCTCACAACATCCCCCCACACCATATCACTACCCCCCCCCCCCCTCCACACACAAACATCCCCTTACTCCTATACAACATGCCCCTTACCCCCCTCACAACATCCCCTTACCCCTATACAACATATCAAAACCCCCTCACAACATCCCATAACCCCAACAATGTGTTTACCTTCACAGTCAACTGCTACTGCTAGGATCTGGCCATTTTCCACTATACAACATGCCCCCCCTAACCCCCACACAACATCCCCTAACCCCCACAATGTGTTTACCTTCAGTCAACTGCTACTGCTAGGATCTGGTCATTCTCCACTATACAACAACATCCCCTTACCCCTATACAACATATCCCAAACCATCTCACAATATCCCATAACCCCCACATACCATATCCCTACCCCCCCCTCACAAAATCCCCTAACCCCCACAATATGTATACCTTCACAGTCAACTGCTACTGCTAGGACCTGGCAATTTTCCACTATACAACATGCCCCCTAACCCCCTCACAACATCCCCTAACCCCCACAATGTATTTACCTTTACAGTCAACTGCTACTGCTAGGATCTGGCCATTCTCCACTATACAACATGCCCCCCCCCCTAACCCCCACACAACATCCCCTTACCCCCACAATGTGTTTACCTTCACAGTCAACTGCTACTGCTAGGATCTGGTCATTCTCCACTATACAACATGCCCCCCCTAACCCCCACACAACATCCCCTAACCCCCCCAATGTGTTAACCTTCACAGTCAACTGCTACAGCTAGGATCTTGACATTCTACACTATACAAAATGCCCACTAACCCCCTCACAACATCCCCTTACCACTAAACAACATGCCCCCTAACCCCCTTACAACATCCTCTAACCCCCACAATGTGTATACCTTCACAGTCAACTGCTACTGCTAGGCTCTGGCCATCTCCAATATACAACATGCCCCCTACCCCCCTCACAACATCCCCTTATCCCTATACAACATGCCCCCTAATCCTCACAACATCCCCTAACCCCCACAGTCAACAACTACTGCTAGGATCTGGCCCTTTCTCACTATATAACATGCTCTCTAACCCCCAAACAACTCCCCTACCCCCCACAATGTGTTTACCTTCACATTCAACTGCTACTGCTAGGATCTGGCCACATTCTCCACTATACAACATGCCCCCTAACCCCTCACAACATCCCCTAACCCCCACAATGTGTTTACCTTCACAGTCAACTGCTATTGCTTGGTTCTGGCCATCACCACTATACAACATGCCCCCTACCCCCCCTCACAACATCCCGTAACCACCACAATGTGTTTACCTTCACAGTCAACTGCTACTGCTTGGTTCTGGCCATCACCACTATACAACATGCCCCCTACCCCCCCTCACAACATCCCCTAACCACCACAATGTGTTTACCTTCACAGTCAACTGCTACTGCTAGGATCTGGCCATCTCCACTATACAACATGCTCCCTACCCCCCCTCACAACATCCCCTAACCACCACAATGTGTTTACCTTCACAGTCAACTGCTACTGCTAGGATCTGGCAATTCTCAACTATACAACATGCCCCCTAACCCCCTCACAACGTCCCCTAACAAGCACAATGTGTTTACCTTCACAGTCAACTGCTACTGCTAGGATCTGGCCATCTCCACTATACAACATGCCCCCTAACCCCCTCACAACATCCCCTACCCCCCACAATGTGTTTACCTTCACAGTCAACTGCTACTGCTAGGATCTGGCCATTCTCCACTATACAACATGCCCCCTAACCCCCTCACAACATCCCCTAACCCCCACAATGTGTTTACCTTCATAACCAACTGCTACTGCTAGGATCTGACCTTTCTCCACTATACAACATGCCCCCTACCCCCCTCACAACATCCCCTAACCCCACAATGTGTTTACCTTCACAGTCAACTGCTACTGCTAGGATCTGGCCATTCTTCACTATACAACATGCCCCCTACCCCCCTCACAACATCCCCTAACCCCACAATGTGTATACCTTCACATTCAACTGCTACTGCTAGGATCTGGCCATTTTCCACTATACAACATGCCCCCTAACCCCCTCACAACATCCCCTAACCCCCACAATGTGTATACCTTCACAGTCAACTGCTACTTCTAGGATCTGGCCATTTTCCACTATACAACATGCCCCCTACCCCCCTCAAAACATCCCCTAACCCCACAATGTGTTTACCTTCACAGTCAACTGCTACTGTTAGGATCTGGTCACATTCTCCACTATACAGCATGCCCCCTAACCCCCTCACAACATCCCCTAACCCCAACAATGTGTATACCTTCACAGTCAACTGCTACTTCTAGGATCTGGCCATTTTCCACTATACAAAATGCCCCCTACCCCCCTCACAACATCCCCTAACCCCCACAATGTGTTTACCTTCACAGTCAACTGCTACTGTTAGGATCTGGTCACATTCTCCACTATACAACATGCCCCCTAACCCCCTCACAACATCCCCTAACCCCACAATGTGTTTACCTTCACAGTCAACTGCTACTGTTAGGATCTGGTCACATTATCCACTATACAACATGCCCCCTAACCCCCTCACAACATCCCCTAACCCCCACAATGTGTATACCTTCACAGTCAACTGCTACTTCTAGGATCTGGCCATTTTCCACTATACAACATGCCCCCTAACCCCCTTACAACATCCCGTAACCCCCACAATGTATTTACCTTCACAGTCAACTGCTACTGCTAGGATTTGGCCATTCTCCACTATACAACATGCCCCCTACCCCCCTCACAACATCCCCTAACCCCACAATGTGTTTACCTTCACAGTCAACTGCTACTGCTAGGATCTGACCTTTCTCCACTATACAACATGCCCCCTAACCCCCTCACAACATCCCCTAACCCCCACAATGTGTATACCTTCACAGTCAACTGCTACTTCTAGGATCTGGCCATTTTCCACTATACAACATGCCCCCTAACCCCCTCACAACATCCCCTAACCCCCACAATGTATTTACCTTCACAGTCAACTGCTACTGCTAGGATCTGGCCATCTCCACTATACAACATGCCCCCTACCCCCCTCACAACATCCCCTAACCCCCACAATGTGTATACCTTCACAGTCAACTGCTACTTCTAGGATCTGGCCATTTTCCACTATACAACATGCCCCCTAACCCCCTCACAACATCCCCTAACCCCCACAATGTGTATACCTTCACAGTCAACTGCTACTGCTAGGATCTGGCCATTTTCCACTATACAACATGCCCCCTAACCCCCTCACAACATCCCCTAACCCCCACAATGTATTTACCTTCACAGTCAACTGCTACTGCTAGGATTTGGCCATTCTCCACTATACAACATGCCCCCTAACCCCCTCACAACATCCCCTAACCCCCACAATGTGTATACCTTCACAGTCAACTGCTACTGCTAGGATCTGGCCATTCTCCACTATACAACATGCCACCTAACCCCCTCACAACATCCCCTAACCCCCACAATGTGTATACCTTCACAGTCAACTGCTACTTCTAGGATCTGGCCATTTTCCACTATACAACATGCCCCCTAACCCCCTCACAACATCCCCTAACCCCCACAATGTATTTACCTTCACAGTCAACTGCTACTGCTAGGATTTGGCCATTCTCCACTATACAACATGCCCCCTAACCCCCTCACAACATCCCCTAACCCCCACAATGTGTATACCTTCACAGTCAACTGCTACTGCTAGGATCTGGCCCTTCTCCACTATACAACATGCCACCTAACCCCCTCACAACATCCCCTAACCCCCACAATGTGTATACCTTCACAGTCAACTGCTACTGCTAGGATTTGGCCATTCTCCACTATACAACATGCCCCCTAACCCCCTCACAACATCCCCTAACCCCCACAATGTGTATACCTTCACAGTCAACTGCTACTTCTAGGATCTGGCCATTTTCCACTATACAACATGCCCCCTAACCCCCTCACAACATCCCCTAACCACCACAATGTATTTACCTTCACAGTCAACTGCTACTTCTAGGATCTGGCCATTTTCCACTATACAACATGCCCCCTAACCCCCTCACAACATCCCCTAACCCCCACAATGTATTTACCTTCACAGTCAACTGCTACTTCTAAGATCTGGCCATTTTCCACTATACAACATGCCCCCTACCCCCCTCACAACATCCCCTAACCCCCACAATGTGTATACCTTCACAGTCAACTGCTACTGCTAGGATCTGGCCATTCTCCACTATACAACATGCCCCCTAACCCCCTCACAACATCCCCTAACCCCCACAATGTATTTACCTTCACAGTCAACTGCTACTGCTAGGATCTGGCCATTCTCCACTATACAACATGCCCCCTACCCCCCTCACAACATCCCCTAACCCCCACAATGTGTTTACCTTCACAGTCAACTGCTACTGTTAGGATCTGGTCACATTCTCCACTATACAACATGCCCCCTAACCCCCTCACAACATCCCCTAACCCCACAATGTGTTTACCTTCACAGTCAACTGCTACTGTTAGGATCTGGTCACATTATCCACTATACAACATGCCCCCTAACCCCCTCACAACATCCCCTAACCCCCACAATGTGTATACCTTCACAGTCAACTGCTACTTCTAGGATCTGGCCATTTTCCACTATACAACATGCCCCCTAACCCCCTTACAACATCCCGTAACCCCCACAATGTATTTACCTTCACAGTCAACTGCTACTGCTAGGATTTGGCCATTCTCCACTATACAACATGCCCCCTACCCCCCTCACAACATCCCCTAACCCCACAATGTGTTTACCTTCACAGTCAACTGCTACTGCTAGGATCTGACCTTTCTCCACTATACAACATGCCCCCTAACCCCCTCACAACATCCCCTAACCCCCACAATGTGTATACCTTCACAGTCAACTGCTACTTCTAGGATCTGGCCATTTTCCACTATACAACATGCCCCCTAACCCCCTCACAACATCCCCTAACCCCCACAATGTATTTACCTTCACAGTCAACTGCTACTGCTAGGATCTGGCCATCTCCACTATACAACATGCCCCCTACCCCCCTCACAACATCCCCTAACCCCCACAATGTGTATACCTTCACAGTCAACTGCTACTTCTAGGATCTGGCCATTTTCCACTATACAACATGCCCCCTAACCCCCTCACAACATCCCCTAACCCCCACAATGTGTATACCTTCACAGTCAACTGCTACTGCTAGGATCTGGCCATTTTCCACTATACAACATGCCCCCTAACCCCCTCACAACATCCCCTAACCCCCACAATGTATTTACCTTCACAGTCAACTGCTACTGCTAGGATTTGGCCATTCTCCACTATACAACATGCCCCCTAACCCCCTCACAACATCCCCTAACCCCCACAATGTGTATACCTTCACAGTCAACTGCTACTGCTAGGATCTGGCCATTCTCCACTATACAACATGCCACCTAACCCCCTCACAACATCCCCTAACCCCCACAATGTGTATACCTTCACAGTCAACTGCTACTTCTAGGATCTGGCCATTTTCCACTATACAACATGCCCCCTAACCCCCTCACAACATCCCCTAACCCCCACAATGTATTTACCTTCACAGTCAACTGCTACTGCTAGGATTTGGCCATTCTCCACTATACAACATGCCCCCTAACCCCCTCACAACATCCCCTAACCCCCACAATGTGTATACCTTCACAGTCAACTGCTACTGCTAGGATCTGGCCCTTCTCCACTATACAACATGCCACCTAACCCCCTCACAACATCCCCTAACCCCCACAATGTGTATACCTTCACAGTCAACTGCTACTGCTAGGATTTGGCCATTCTCCACTATACAACATGCCCCCTAACCCCCTCACAACATCCCCTAACCCCCACAATGTGTATACCTTCACAGTCAACTGCTACTTCTAGGATCTGGCCATTTTCCACTATACAACATGCCCCCTAACCCCCTCACAACATCCCCTAACCACCACAATGTATTTACCTTCACAGTCAACTGCTACTTCTAGGATCTGGCCATTTTCCACTATACAACATGCCCCCTAACCCCCTCACAACATCCCCTAACCCCCACAATGTATTTACCTTCACAGTCAACTGCTACTTCTAAGATCTGGCCATTTTCCACTATACAACATGCCCCCTACCCCCCTCACAACATCCCCTAACCCCCACAATGTGTATACCTTCACAGTCAACTGCTACTGCTAGGATCTGGCCATTCTCCACTATACAACATGCCCCCTAACCCCCTCACAACATCCCCTAACCCCCACAATGTATTTACCTTCACAGTCAACTGCTACTGCTAGGATCTGGCCATTCTCCACTATACAACATGCCCCCTACCCCCCTCACAACATCCCCTACCCCCCACAATGTGTTTACCTTCACAGTCAACTGCTACTGCTAGGATCTGGCCATTCTCCACTATTGTCACTTTCTTTGGGACTTTCTGGAAGCAGTCTGGCAGCCGTGGGGCACTCATGCTTTTTACAACCTGTAAAACATAAAAAACACATATAAAATATATAGCAAATCCAAACCACAGATAAAAGCAACTAAATATATGAGCTACAAGACATTACATTTTTATAAGTAACTAATATAGGATGAGGATATTCTAGCCTGAGGTTTTGCTATTCACCAAACTAAGGCTCTGCTAAGTTCCTATCAATACAGTGAGAGTTTTGGAATCTCATGTCTCAACCTTATATCCAAAACAGTGATGACAGGGATTTTTGAATCTTATATCTGAACCATTCTCAAAACTGTGAAACCAAGGGTTTTAAAGTCTCATATCACAACCTTATTCTCAAAACAGTGATACTGAAAGTTTTGGAATCTCATATCTCAACCTTATTCTCATAACAGTGATGCTGAAGGTTTTGGAGTCTCATATCTCAACCTTATACTCAAAACAGTGATGCCGAAGGTTTTGGAATCTATCTCAACCTTATACTCAAAACTGTGATGTGCAAGGTTTTGGAAACTCATATCTCAACCTTATTCTCAAAACAGTGATACTGAAGGTTTTGGAATCTCATATCTCAACCTTATTCTCAAAACAGTGATGCCAAAGGTTTTGGAATCTCATATCTCAAATTTATTCTCAAAACTGTGATACTGTAGGTTTTGGAATCTCATGTCTCAACCTTACATGTATACTCAAAACAGTGATGCCGAAGGTTTTGGAATCTCATATTGCAACCTTCTACTCAAAACAGTGATACCAGGGGTTTTGGAATCTCATATCACAACCTTATTCTCAAAACAGTGATACCAAGGGTTTTGGAATCTCATATCTCAATTTTCTACTCAAAACAGTGATACCAAGGGTTGCAGAATCTCATATCTTAACCTTATTCTCAAAACAGTGATGCCGACGGTTTTGGAATCTCGTATGGCAACCTTCTACTCAAAACAGTGATACCAGTCTCATATCTCAACCTTAAACCCAAAACAGTGATGCCGAAGGTTTTGGAATCTCATATCGCAACCTTAAACTCAAAACAGTGATACTAAAAGTTTTGGAATCTCATATCTCAACCTTAAATCCAAAACAGTGATACTGAAGATTTAGGAATCTCACATCTCAACCTTATTTTCAAAACGTGATGCCGAATGTTTTGGAATCTCATATCTCAACCTTATTCTCAAAACGGTTATGCTGAGGGTTTTGGAATCCCATATCTCAACCTTGTACTAAAAACTGATGGCATTCTTAGCACATATATTTAATGACCATTTTATCTCAATCAGTGAGATAGAACTATCTCATACTGGTAAAACTGTAAATAGCCCTATGTGATAAATATATCTCTGGTTTAACCCTTTACTTCATATAGACGACTTTGAACACCTAATATAGAAAGGTTTTGAAAACAGTGTAGAACCAGTTCTGATTACTCATAATGAGCAATCAGAACAGGTTCTGCATTGTTTTCTTCTCTATTAGAACAAATAGGTTAAATGTACATGTATCTATTCATGGAAATTGACTGTGTGGCTTTTGAGCTTGGAAAAGTCCAGTTAAAATGCATATGTGTTAACGAGTAAACAGTTTCTAATCACACATGTATAATCTAAATATATAAACTACATGTATACTCACAGTAAGTTCATCTTTTCTCAACAGTCTGCAGTCCTGTAACAGGCTCGTAGGATCTTCCTTCGAGGGTCCAGCGTGATCCACTCCGGACTCCTTTGTTGGAAACTTGACAGCTGCATAGGCTCCGTCCACCTGAACAATGTAGGCATAAACTTATCATCAGGTACATCTAATAGCATATATACATTCAACCCCAAAAGAAACTTTATTCTTTTTATTTCACTTGTATGTCAGAGTTTAACAAAGGCACATAAATGGATTTTACACATACATGTATAACAAGATCATTTCATTTTTAATAAAATGTCAAAACATAACAAAAGTTCATTTTATACAGCTTTTTGATTTATTTGATCTTAAAAGAGATTACCCAATTACAGTCAATATTGCGTGTGGCCTCTGCAGGCTGCTATAAAATGAATCACTTTAAGTTGCGGAAAAGCATTCCACACTTGCGTTAATCTGTTAGTTGATGCTGGTTAACTTGTCTTGTGAATCTTTTTACACTGACATGTGTTGTAACCATGAGTGCAACAATTTTTATATGCAATCCATGATAAGCAGAGAGCAGACGAATCTTAAGTTTCGCCACATTTGTGTGCTGCGTGCGTGCACGGACACACAATCCCAATTAAATGGTGGCAATGATACCAAGTTGATAATTCATGAATATAAATTTTCAATGAAATTAAATATGCATTGCAACAGATATTCAGGAAACAAAACTGTAAGGTTTCTTTTGGAGTTGAGTGTGTCTGTGCTTCGTAATCAATGTTTGTACATGTATATTCTTATTTAAAACAATTTGAAAAGCAAATTTACAATATGAGACAACATGTATGTGTTGTATCCTTCAGCAATTGGTAGTAATAAATATTGGTTCTACCTAGAAGACGAGGAGAAGGATTTGTATAAGATTTACTAGCCCGTTTCATTATAGATGATAGAGCAAACAAAATTATACCTTCAGCACTTTTCCGACAGGTATAGTCTTAATATCCTCCACAAATATCACATTCTTCAGGGGCCAATTCTCCTCATCTCTCAGTTTCTCAATTTCTTTACTCGGCGTTGGTGCCTTTTTACGTTCTGCGGAGAAAATACATATAAAATATAATATTATTTTCTACGTTGATCAAGGAATCTACATGTACATGTATGCAAGGTATGTTCAAAAACTTTCGTATCTATATTGAATATGGTTATGTACCAACAGCGCTAGAAAATATGCATGTAATGGTTACCAAGAGCAGTCAGATGGCATCAAATTTTTGCATGACATTTAACCAGCTAAATTACATCTTGTCAAAGTACCCACCAGACTCTTGAATGGCAATATAGTAATTTTATCCATGTGCTATATTGTTTATAAGTTAATGTTTATAATAAACACTCTGAACACATTACACTTGCATTTTTATTTTTAAATTTTTACACTTAATTTTCAACAGGTTATATACGGTATCCAGTACATAACATAAAACAGAGTAAAACCATCCAACTTCCATAAAATCCAATACATGTTTCAGGGCTCTCGTTTGCCCATTATGGAGGCCGTTATTCTGCCCCATTCCCAATGGCAAATAGTACCTTTATACCAAATTCAAAGTAACAAAAAGAAAAATTTGGGGGAAAAGTTTGGAGAATTTTTAATATTATAATATACATTTAATATACATTACACATATATTGTTACGTGTATTAAAGGAACCTGTTCTATGTATTTTCCCAAATTTCTTTATAAATGACGGTAATTTGCCCAAAGTCAGGGGCCCTGACCCCATTCCCAGAAGTGCAAGCAAGAGCCCTGTGTTTTGAAGAAAATTAATGAGAAGCTATTTTCCAGCAACAATTATCATTTTGTATGAAGTTATAGCAATAAGAAAGTGTTGATGGGGTTGACCTACTTCTTGACGAGGGCGTGACCAACACTGGCCCACTATGATCACTACATGTGGATGAGGCAGGAGACGGGGGAGGGGGCATGTCTGGCTTGGAATCACTTGATGAATCTCTCTCAGGCTTGCTCTCTGGACTGAAAAACAAATTTTATTGATGCTTTATTAGTTTAAAGTTATTTATTTTAAATCATTTCTAAAACAACTTACAGTTGGAATCTTTCTGTAGAGAACCAATACAGTAATTAAGCATAAGAAGATTAAATATCTTGCCCAAGAGAACCACACATAGCCATGGCAGGGCACTGAATCCACGGCCATTCAATCCTAGGTATGATGCTCTACCACTAGACCATGCGATCCACACAAGAGTAGCTCGCTCCACACAAGAGCAGTTAACAGTAAAACAGAAAGACAATGAAATCAAGGAATAATAAACCTATTAACGCCATGATAAATACACCTTATCTCACCACTAAGGTCGTAGGTTCGAGTTCCACTTGCTCCAAAAACTTTATGTGAGAAAGTTTCCAGTTACTTGTGAAAGGACGGTGGTTCTACTCAGTCTGCTACCCAGTAAAACTGGATATGCCATATATAACATGAAATGTGTTGAAAATGGCGTTAAACCCCCTTAAAAAAAACCCGTAATTTTTGCCCACTGTCTTTGTGTTGATTGATATAAGACATTGTGTCTCATTGTCATTCATATCTCATCGCTGATTCAATTGGGAAAGTTATCAGTTACTTGCAGAGATGGGTGTGCTCAAGTACTGGTTAACCTTCTAAGATACAGGAATAGGTAAACTGACCATCTGTTAGCCCTTTATGGCATAACAAGAAATGTCACTGGTAAGTGTTGCATGCCCCCCCAAATGGTCGTTGAAATATAACAATATAATTGTTATAACAGGTAGCGATGTATCCATGAATATAAAGAGTAATGGATTGGTGATTCAGACTAGACATGGAATTTAATGTTTTTTACATTAAAGCGTGACCTTGACCTTTGTGTAACCATGACCTTGACATCTGATGTAATAGTCTGGGTATATCAACAGTTAAATGCTGCTGAAACATCATCATGACATGCTGATCACTTGTGTCAAGCTATTTTAAAATCCCTAAATGTAAGACAAAGTTACAGATCAATTGTTGATAAATTGAGCCAAGTGTTTTTGAAATCCAACCATGTATGATAAAGTTAAAGGACAGACTTGAAATCTCAAACAGATTCAAACTGTTGTCATACATACTAAAAGTGTGACCTTGACTTTTGAGGTATGGGTCTAGGTCTTACTTATGACACGTCGTCATGTCATCTTGATAAATTGAGCCTAGTTAAAGGCAAAGTCACAGACCAGACACACAATATCAAACAAATTGAAAGTGTGACCTTGATCTTTGAAGAAAGGTCCTGGGTCTTACATACGACACTTAATTATGTCATGTTGATCAACTGAGCCATGGTTTTAAAATTTATCCATAGATGACAGACCAGACAAGAAATTAAAAATGACTGAAAGTATTGTCAAACAAAGTTAAATTGTGACCTTGACCTTTGAAGTGGGAGTTTGGGTATTAAGTGCAACATGTCGTCATGTTATGTTGATCATTTATAACAAGTATTTATAAAAATCCATCTACATGTGTATGCATGACAAAGTTGCTGGCCGGACACAAAATCTCACACAGACTCAAAGTGTTGTCAAACTCAAATTATGACCTTGACCTTTGAGGCATGGGTATGGGTCTTACTCGTGACATGTCGTCATGTTATGGTGATCAATTGTAGCAAGTATCATTAAAATCCATCTACATGTATGCATGACAAAGTTACAGGCAGGACACAAAATCTCACAGACTCAAAGTTGTTAAACAAACTCAAATTGTGACTTTGACCTTTGAGGTACAGGTGTGGGTCTTACTCGCGACAGGTCGCCATGTTATGTTGATCATTTGTAGCAAGTATTTATAAAATCCATCTATGCATGACAAAGTTACAGGCCGGACACGAAATCTCACACAAACTCGAAGTGTTGTCAAACAAACTCAAATAGTGACCTTTGAGTTATGGGTGTGGGTCTTACTAGCAACACGTCATCATGTTATGTTCATCATTTGTAGCAAGTATCATTAAAATCCATCTATGCATGACAAAGTTACAGGCCGTACACGAAATCTCACACAGACTCAAAGTGTATTCAAACAAACTCAAATTGTGATCTTGACCTTTGAGGTACGGGTGTGGGTCTTACTCGCGACACATCGTCATGTTATGTTGATCCTTTGTACCAAGTATCAACAAAATCCATCTATGCATGACAAAGATACAGGCAGGAAACGAAATGCCAGACGGACGGACAAACAGGTGGACGGACGCTGCGATTACTATATGACTCCCAAAAATTTTTGGGGGGGGGGGGGGGGGGGGGATAAAAATAACGCTAAACATTCAAACAAACCACTAAATGATGAGTAATAAATTATCTTGCTTAAACACAATGATGAATAGGAGTGTTGATATCGAGAATCAAAGTCATAAAATAAGAAGTTAAAGAAGAGATTGCTGATGTTTGTTAAGAAATGCTGAAAATCAAGCTATTACATTAGTAGTTGGAAATCTAGCTATTACATAAGAAGTTCGAAATCTAGCTATTACATTAGTAGTTGGGAATCTAGCTATTACATAAGTAGTTGGGAATCTAGCTAATATGTAAGTTGTTGGAAATCTAGCTATTACGAAAGTAGTTAGAAATCTAGCTATTACATTAGTAGTTGGGAATCGAGCTATTACATAAGTAGTTGGGAATCGAGCTATTATGTAAGTAGTTGGAAATCTAGCTATTACGTAAGTAGTTGGAAATCTAGCTATTTCATAAGTGGTTGAAAATCAAGCTATTACGTAAGTGGTTGGAAATCTAGCTATTACATAAGTAGTTGGAAATCTAGCTATTACATAAGTAGTTTTGAATCTAGCTATTACATAAGAAGTTGGAAATCTAGCTATTACATTAGTAGTTGGGAATCTAGCTACTACATAAGTAGTTGTGAATCTAGTTAATATGTAAGTAGTTGGAAATCTAGCTATTACCTACAGTCTGTATGTAGTTGGAAAACTAGTTATTTCATAAGTAGTTGGGAATCTAACTATTACATAAGTAGTTGGGAATCTAGTTAATATGTAAGTAGTTGGAAATCTACTTATTACCTATGTAGTTGGAAATCTAGTTATTTCATAAGTAGTTGGGAATCTAACTATTACATAAGTAGTTGGGAATCTAGTTATTACATAAGTAATTGAAAATCAAGCTATTAGGTAAGTGGTTGGAAATCTAGCTATTACGTAAGTAGTTGGAAATCTAGGATCTCAGGGAAGAGTGGTTAGGTAATCTGACCATCTGTTAGCCCAAGATGGCATAAAAATGATGCTAAATATTCAACAAAACAATCCAATATGCAAAATATCAAAATGTTAAAACTTCACAATGAAAGTTTTGTTTACATTGAATCCAACAATGCGTACATAATCTACAAATTACTTTACATAGAATACTTACACATGTGATGGCTTGATTTTGAACCTACAGGTGTCACTGAGAGACCAGGCTGATTCTAGAAGTTGTCCCACTTTTGGTATACCATCAACTGTAGTGAAGGCCAGGGCCCCAGAGTGGAACATTGGGGAGTTTCGTAGACATACCTACAATATACAACTTGTCTGAACCTTGGTCACACTTCTAATGTACCGCCGAGTATATGAAAATATGCTCTCTTAACCTGCTTAAATGCAACTTGTAAATAGTAGTTTTCTGGTAAATTAAACACACTACAATCACATATTCTAGGTGCAGTGATTTAGAAAAACCATGATTTTAAACTAGTAATATCACTTCAAATTCATTGCTCGGTGTTTTTATGTCTAACTTGGCTCTCGTAAATAAAATGATGACCTACTTTCCTGCTTGCCCGAACATACTGTAAAAATGATATTGATTTATTTTGTGGTAAATGAAGTTATTCTAAAACATGATGTCATACGATGACTTAAAAATGACATTGATTAATTATATGGTAAATGAAGTTATTCTAAAACATGATGTCATACGATGACTTAAAAATGACATTGATTTATTATGTGGTAAATGAAGTTATTCTAAAACATGATGTCATACGATGACTTAAAAATGACATTGATTTATTATATGGTAAATGAAGTTATTCTAAAACATGATGTCATACGATGACTTAAAAATGACATTGATTTATTATATGGAAAATGAAGTTATTCTAAAACATGATGTCATACGATGACTTAAAAATGACATTGATTTATTATATGGTAAATGAAGTTATTCTAAAACATGATGTCATACGACGACTTAAAAATGACATTGATTAATTATGTGGTAAATGAAGTTATTCTAAAACATGATGTCATACAATGACTGACAGAAACTACTAAGTGGGAGTTTTTCTCGTCTGTTATAGAAGTGATCTGAAAAATAAATGGTTAATGTACCATTTGTCCGTGTTACGTGATAAAAAAGAATCTTACATTCATGCTCTTTTATTATTAAGAAAATTATTTAACTGTCCGCAAAAATGATTTTTTTTGGTTTACATAAAATCTGTGGAGTAATTTAACTTTAAATGTCAAAGGACACGCTATCTATTAAGGCAAATAAAAAATCACACGTGACTTACCAGCGTTCCCATTGTTATATCACTATGAGCAGGCGTTGTTTTACTCTTCTTTTTCTTTGACCGGTTCCTCTCTAGTAATTTCTTTCGCTGAGCAAAAGGCATGGCACCCCTGACATACAGAAAGAATTGTCAAAATCATGTTATAACATGAGTATAATTTAGATGTCCTCTTATGTGAATTTATACAATATTTTGGTGATGTGAATCTTGAGTAATTCTTTGTTTTCAGCTTTTTCTGTTATTATTTTCTGTAAAACAAGAGGGCAAGGTTGGCTCTAAATCGCTCACCTGTTGCAAAAGAAACAATGTCCAAGATAACAAAGTTTGATGACAATGCAAGTTGGTTATTTGAGATTTTTTGATGATTCAAAGGCCATAACTCTGATAGATATTAATTATCCAATTAAGTCAATTTAAGAACCAAAACAGTTTTAGTTATATAACTACTGTTTAAGTTTGGTGAAGAGCAAATCAAAACTGCGAGTACTGGAGTGTACACAACATCAAGAGACCTAATTTTTACCAATTCAAGGGCCATAATTCTAATATCAATTAATACCTAATTTGGCCAATTCAAGAACTTGTTCAAATGATTATGAATATACAACTACTGTGTAAGTTTAATGAGGATCAAATAAAAAAAAACATGCATGCTACAGTACACACAAGGTCAAATACAGTGGCTCGAACCCGAAGGGACTGGACAAAATAGTTTGGCCGGGACCACTTAAGTTATTCAAGCTACATGTATATAAATTGTTCCAGCCATTCGTGTAAGAGCCAACAAAGTTCTACTGAAGTGCATTTTTTTAAGTTTTAAGGACCATATCTCTGAAATCAATTATTTGACTGGCAAGTTTAAAAATTTACAAGAGATATTGTTGTCATACAACTACACTGTAAGTGAAGATCCAATGAAAAATAAGGGCGCTAGAATGCACACAAGTAGTTTATGGACTGAAGACAGAGGGCGATCAGAATATTTTATCTTCAGATTTGCTCAGGTGAGCTCAAAATACTGCCGAGCAAGTTAATGGAAATATAAAAGATTATAAACTTACCACCAATAGAGGGCACCACTTTCTAGTCTAGCGCATGTGTAGAGAGAACATGTGTGTAGACTCGCTATCTTGTCAGTTAGAAACTCTGGGAATGTCTGGGCGACATGCTCCAGCTTTGATGCCACCACTCCGAGGGTATCGTCCACCCAGCTGGCCACCTTGTCCGACTCCGTATGTACAGACGCACGCACACTGCAGGCGGATATTCCATGTATTTTTTCTTGCTGCAGACCCAGTGCAATTGTTTTTGGGTGGTGAATGTTTGGATTCTGTAGAGAAAAAAAATCAAATAATTAATATTGTTAAATAATTAAAACTTGTTGAATAATGTCAAACATTTTGAGCTAGGGTCAAGTTTCAAACCACCCTTAAAATATTGTTTCCCACCTCCGAACCATAATATCTAGAGGTGGGTAGGTAGGTACCGTAGGTAGGTAAATAACATTCTCTTTTTTTTAATCAACTGCACCAAGTTATTTGTTCTACCATTATCTAATACACATAGTGTGCACTCGTGTATGGTGTATAGCTGCATTTTAAGACCTATACCTCAGGGAAAAAACATGAATCTCTTGAATATGCACTTTATAATTAAAAACTGTAATACCAAACCAGTGCTTTAGTTTTGCAAAAGAACAAGAGTATTCTGACTTATTAAGCTTTATTCAATGAGATGTACATCTCACTCAGTACAAATATACTTGTCTTTACCTCGGGGTGTTTGTACGGCTCGTAATCATGCCACTTCCAGCTGTACAGCTGTCCATTTGTTCCCACGGCAACCAGTTCCGAGTGCATGGCAGCGATGTGCGCAAATTTGGGACAAGTACCATCCTGTTATAAAAAATAAACAAACATCCAGTCAATACATTGTCTAGAAAATTCACCACAACCACAAGCCTGACTATGAGTGATATTAACTAAGTATTCTGTTTAGACTAGGTTTGAATTTTTACAATCATCTGTAACGCAACAAAACCTTTATTTTTATTGAACCTTTAAGCTCCTCCTTCAGAAATAGAAACATCTTGATACGTATTGTTTTTAAAATGAAGTATCACAATACGCATTGTAGATGGAAAAAAAAGCCATGTCGACGCATAAATAGGTCATTTTATGCATGCAAAGATTAATGAATGTGATGATGACAATAATAAATTATATAAATATAGTTAAAAAATTATTAAAACTATTTTAATACAATTAAATTAATAAAGAAACCAATGAAGTGTATGGTAATAAATAATACAATATTCTGTGACTGTGGTCACTGTTTATTTCACGCTTATTTCACCATAATGCAAAAAAAATAAACAAATAATATTTTCATTATTATTCAAGACAATATTGATGAATATATGAGCATTTATCATGACAGTGTAATTATACTGCACAGACCGTAATATGAAAGCTAAAGTATGATTGACATGGGACAGACAACAATTATCAGGTGATGAAAATAAATATTTATTGTGAAACAAAATATATGTCGATATTTTGATATCTATAAAGAGTTTCAACTGTTGTTTGTTTACAAACATTTAAATGAACTGCAACAATCTCTCAGATTTTAAGCGTGTGTAATTCTGGGAAGCCGAAGAAAAAATTAACGGGCTCCTTCAGTACACTACAACCAACCTTCTCCGTCCAGTACTGTAAATCTTCTCCCAAATGGACTGGGCTTGCACTTGGATTAGCCAGTTTTTTGGTGATGTCAGCAGTAAATCCTTCAACTTTGTCACGCTCTAATGATTTCAGGGCTTCATCTCGTAGTGTTGTGTCTAGTCTTCGACGATCCCGTATTCTGAATATTGACTCTCGTTCTCTCTCACGATCTGTTTCTCTGTCTGTCCTTTCACCTTTACAAAAATACAATAACAAATGAACAAATATTATACAAAATTTAAAGCTTCAACCAAAATTGGTAAAAAATGACATCAACCTGGAAAACAACACAAAGTGTATGCCTACTACATCCCATTTGAGGACCTGGTATAGTTAGGAAGACTGAAAGTTGAAAACAGTTAGGTTTCACTATAGTTTTCATGTACATGTAAGAAAACTTAGAAAATTATGACTTGACTATTCCTGTCCATATACATACATGTAGTTACGTAATGAATAAATGAATGGTGTTTTAAGACACATTGAAACATAAATAGGTTCATTGTGTGTGTAGATTAATGAATGCGATGACAATAATAAATTTAATAAATATGGTTAAAAATCATAAAGTTACAGATTCAATACAATTGGAAAAGTTTAAAACATTTTTAAATTGATTTATTTATTGTTTAAATATTTTTTTTAATGAAAATAAAAATGGTCAGGGCAGCATGAAAATAAGGGAGTGGGCGGGATGATAATCTTGCAATTAATTTATTATGGCCTTACCTAATCTTGACCGTGTTCCCGATCCACGACTTCGTATTGTAGAGTAGCCGAACATGTCCTCACTAAACATTGCATCGCCGTCGATAATAATGCTTGGATGATCGGGATGGATCCCGTTGTCAAGAAGGGAGATGAGGTCATCGGGAACATATGAATCCTGGCTGTCATCATCATCACCTTCACCTTCATCATCACGACTCAGCAAGTTATTAACCGCAAGGTTGACATCTAGGTTCTGTATAGATACGAGTTTTGAAATTTAGATTGCAGGAGATGGCTTTTCAGCCATTCTGAAATAGGGTCTACACAAAACAAGACGTACTGGTGATTTGGAACATATATGGGACATGTAGCAGATTGTAATTTCCCTCCCCACCCCCCCCCCCCTCCCCACCCAAAAAAGTTTTGACAACCCTGCCCTTGTACATATTAATCACACTGCATAACAGCAATTTTTCTAAGTTAACATTAAATTCACACACTCATAAAATGCATGTGCTACTATGATGTCACTCTTTTCTTAAAGAAATTAAATAAAGGCATTTTGTTTTCAAAAAATATATAACTAGAGATGTGTCTTGTGGACACGAATGTTCCTGCTTTTGATCAGAAACCAATTAATTAATATGAACTAAATACAGAGACCCCTTAAAGTTATTGACCGGAAACCCAAATTCTGTTTACTTCGGATGCATGGACAAGGTCACACATGCTGCCTCCATCACCTTTCTTCACTCAATTACTGAGGGCATGAAAATCTATGTTTGGGAGAAAATGAACCATTACAAGTATTCTATTGAGTTAAAAAGATTCCAAACCTCAATAGTACTGTCTCAACCTTGAGAGAGTCTTATACTGCCTCATATTTTCCCCAGTATTATCTCTATATACAGTTAACCCTTTACTCCATAGATACACATTTTCCCGCATCAATCACAGAAGGCCTTTGAAAACAGTGCAGGAAGAGTTCAGATTGCTCGTTACGAGCAATCTGAACACTTTCTGCACTGTTTTCCACTCTGTCAGCTTATATAAACATAATTCACCCAATAATTCAAAAGCCTTCTATATAAGGTGTCCAAAGGTGTCTATATAAGAGGTTTCCAAAGGTGTCTATATTACAGGTGTCCAAAGGTGGCTATATTAGAGGTGTCCAAAGGTGTCTATATGAAGTAAAGGGTTAAAATCTGAAGTAGAAAGTAGACCTTACCGTTCTCTGTAATTCTCTGATTATCAGATTCCGAGATTTCCCTTGGAGCACAACCTGGCACTGTAATGGATATAAAAGCAGCATTTAAATTTACTTCTCAAACAGATAAATTTCTGCATTTCTGCAGAAAGTTTAAATATTATCATAATTATGTTTCAGATATACACCTGTATTTCTGAATCAGGTGCATAATGGTGCACTAAAATAGAGATGTGCAGTGGTTAGTGTTGGCCACTCATGCTGTAGGTTGCTGGCTGATCCTCAGGTCAACCAAAAAAACAACAATCAGTATAAGTTCTACCCATGAAGCCGACTTGCGTTCATGTAAGCTTTGAACTTTCTTCCCAATCCAGCTAGACACTGTGTCTCAACGGCATTCTTCTCTCATTGCTGATGTAAATGAAAAGATTAACAGTGCACCAGATAAGTGCTTCTTCAAATGAGTATTTTACCACTTAAAATTAGTATGCAATGCTTATTTTCAAAATGTTAAGGGTAAAAATAAACATTCTCATCAAATTACCATTTAAAACAAACTAATCAACACTGAAATTGAGAATAACCAATGCTTATTTTACCCCTTAATTTAAATTTTTATGTTTTATTCAGAAATTTTAATACTTAAATACAACCAAATAATGCTTATCTGGAGCCCTGAACTTATCAACTACATGTGGAAATGGATGTGCCGGAGTGCTGATTAAGCTTCCAGGGGTGGTATTCACCAAATATTCTTAAGAATATTCTTAGACTTTAACTCAAGAATAAATATTGAAAAACACTTTTAGAGACCTTGACATTGTGTTAAGACCAGACTTTGCAAGCATGTAGGGACAACTAATATACAGTATAACCTGTATTAAGCAGCCACCCAAGGGAAATGGCCAAACTGGCTGCTTAACACAGGTGGCTGCTCAATAGAGGGTCCATATTTTTACCAAAAAAGCTGAAGTCATGATGTTTACTGTGACAGACAAACAGAGATAACACATGCATGGTACATGTACTGTGGGTAAATGAGAAAAATCCAAAGGAAGAAAATATTTGAACTGACAGTATTTTATATAGAAATACATATAAATAAATAATTTATATTATTTAATTAAAAAAAACATTGTTTCATTTAGCATAAAATAAATCCATGTGAATTTTTCATTTTGCAGATGCCTAAAAATCCCATAAAAAAGTGCAGCTTGTGTTCTTCAATTATCTCGCGGTTACATTAGGACACATTCTGATTCTGTGTTTTATCGATACCGTTTCCAAAAATTTAAGACGTTTAACCACTCTTACACATTCATCCAAAGTCAAACACTTTTTTTTCGCAGCAGATATTGTGTATGATATGTATCGAGTCAATCGCATTTAAAAATTATATGAAAAAATAATGTTTTTCCATTGCATTCGCACCCAATTTCATAGCTGATAAAATTTAATTTAATTATAATTTAAACAAACTGACCAATTGCAATTATCCTTTTGATCTTACCCAGTTTGATACGTGTGCATAAACACCTCAGTGAAATTTGCTTCCAATGTGTTTACACGCGTCATAAACCTAAATAAAACACCTTAAATACACGGGCTTAAACAGTCATGTACCCAGCCTACGTAACAGATTCGTTTACAAATTAATGTCATGAATCTTGCTATTCTATTTGCTTATTATACCGTTTATAAGCACACTCCCTTTGGTTAAAGTGGTGTGTTTTCATAACAGCAGAAGCAGAAGCGTTAATTGATTGCGGGATTATACAATGATTGGAATAGCGCCCAGCCAAAAGGTGTGACAGCTATGTGATAAGGGTCTGCCACTACATCTGACCGCTTACAGGTATTGTTTGGGATGAAATACTGGCCGCTGGCCATGTTAAAGAGGTGACTGTTTAATACATGTACTTTACATAGGCATTTACACAGGGGGATTTTGAATAGGCCTCTTAACACAGGTGACCGCTTATAAGAGGTGGCCGCAAAAACAAGTTAGACTGTATAGTCAAAGAAATTTTCACATTTTTTTATCTGTCATGGTAAACTGGATATCTAAAGTTGAAATTTTGATTTTCATGCTAAAGTCTAAGAATATTCTCAAGAATGGTTGGCGAATACCACCCCTGGATCCCCAACAGGGATTTGAACCCTGGTCTGTTGCATGATAGGTGTGACGCAGAATATTAAAACAAACTCTTGGTGTAATTTTATTATTCTTTAAAAACATATATCTGACCTGCACATTCATCGTAACTCACCTGGTTGATAAGCTCTTCAGGTACCACAGATGCTGGTACTAGAGGCCTGGTACCAACAATAACTCCTGACCTCCGACCTCTGTTGACATGAACTGTCCTCTGCATGTTGCGGTACGCCTGCGAGTTGTTGTTACGTGTTGTGGGGGTGGGAGCAGTTGTGCCTGATACAGCGCTACTCCAGCGTCTAAACCAAGGAAACAACAACAAAGAAATGAATATGCACTCAACACTTAGCAGTGGTTTAGAAGGAATTTAATTGGCAATTTTTTTGTGATGTTTGGCCATTTCTAAATAAGGCCATCCTTAAAGAATATATTGTTTTCCATGCTCCTACCTACTCCCTCAAAAATTGCAGCTACCCAAACTTTTTTATTGACTTTCAAAGCATTTAAATTTTTTTCATGATTTCTGTTCATTTTTCTTTAAAATGACTATGCAAAATCAAAATTTGGCAAAAAAAATTAGCCAGCTACCTACCCACATGAAAAATACTGAGTCGGAGCACAGCAAACAAATATTTTTTTCAAGATGGCCTAATCATATCTATATTTTCCCAATATTAATGGGACATTTTTTTTTTTATGAAAATGGCACTATGGTCCATGGCCCCATTGCTTTCCATGAATCAATGAATGAAGTAACTTAATATTCAATGGGCTATGAATATATTCTCATGTATTCATATTTTGATTAAAAGAAAATAAAATTTTCACATTAAGTCGTACATGGAAATGGTATCAGAAAAAAACACTTTTAGAATCAAGAAAAATGATTTTATCTATATTCTTACCAATACATAACAGGGGAAAGAAAATTTTTTTTTTTATTTATAATGCTGGTCCCATGGTTACCGGCATATGTAAATCAGCTACAAGTACAATCCAACAACTTACGCTGTGGGCTGTTCAGCACTCCCTCCCATCACATCAGACACGAGAACTAGTGGACTGTCAACCACATGTGTCGTTCCCCTGGAACTGCTAGGGCGCTCACTCCTGTCTGGTTTGCTGGCCTTTGTGCTACTGCAATGACAACAGTCGTCACAGACTTATATACACTTGACAATCAGAAATCTTTATAAAATGTCTAACTTAGGCCATAATGAATTAATTGCTAGATTACATCCCCACCCACCCCCTAATTTGCATGCCGCCGCAACCCTTCTTATTTTCAATTTTTTTTTAAAAAAATAATATCAAAACATCAAAAAATTTAAAAATAAAGATAAAAAAATAAAATCTTCCCCTCCCCTTTTTAAGAAAAATTTGGATGATAGTCAAGCAATTAATTTATAATGGCCTTAACAAGCAAATTTGTTTTGTTGAATTGATATCACCCTCCTGACAAAAAATGTTGGTTGGGGGAATAAAAAAGATGTCAATAGTAAAAGGATAGGGTTTATATGCCTTAGCAACAGATACCTCATACAGATGCCAGCCAGTACCGACATGTATTATTACAAAGGTTCTCCAGCTCCAGGATAAGAACGTGCTCTCTCAAAGGAACACCTCAAAACTTTTCAAGCCATGTTTAGAACATGCATTGAAATTTTAACATTAACAAAACTGGTATTAATCAGTAAAAGTAATCCGATATTGTATGTTTCATTTAATGCATTAAAATGAGAATATGCAAAAAAAAAAAATTTAAAGATTAAGAAAAAAAAAAAAATTTTTGCAAGATACTTTTAAAGATTCCAAGCACTGGAGGCATAATGCATAATGCCCATTCCTGTTCAATTCTAATGGCCTGCAGAGAAGTCTGCTTACCGTAAACTTCCATTTTAAGTCAGTTTTCATTGTCATATATGACAACAATCAAAAACAAACTTCTTGCCAATATGCGTGGTCTACAATTGTCAATATTATCCGGTCTTTCATGAAAGACAAGATCTTACGGTAATTCTCAACTATTCTAGCTTGATTTAAAAGTAAACTCTGTAGTTTTGTAAATCACTCTTAAAGTTCTGTTTTCTTAATAAAACTAGTCTTAAATTTTGTTTTTGAGAGACCATAGGGTTGAAAATTGGATCGAACCATTGACCTGTTAAGTGAGTGGCCAACACTAAACACCCTATCCACTACACCAACCCCTTGCTTTTTTGACTACAGACACAAATTTCTTACAATCTTAAAGTATCAATACAGTATTTACTCTTCAAATAGTATGTTAAATTGATTGACTGATTATGTAGTCATTTTTATACCATCGAGGGCCAACAGATGATCAGTTAACATAACCACTGTTTCCTGGGATCCTGGAAGGTTAACCAGTACTCCAGCACACACTATCTCCGTAAGTAACTGATAACTTTCTCACTTCATCAGCCGTGAGAGACGAATGATAATGAGACACAATGCTGTATATCAATTATCATGGAGACTTGCCAGGCGGGGATTTGAATCATGACCCTTGGGTTGATAGTCAGTTGCATTAATGACTGAGCTAATCGGGGCCGGCATGTAAAATAGTCAATCTTCAAACAGCATGACAAACATAATGCTTTATTAATGTAAATGATCCGCTTCAATCATTAACTATACTATAATAATATATATTTCATTAAAATAAACATTTATATATATATAAGTAAATAAATTGACCAAATAATACTTTTAAAAATGTATTGAAGACTGAATTCCCAAGCTTTCAAACTTTAAATACTCCTGATTCCTTTATCGTGGAATTGCCAATTTCGATCCCGATGAGAGGCTTTTCAAATTGATTCATGAACTTTTCCTACTATTAACTACAAATACTCACGGCTTGACAGAATCATTTTTGTTTAAATCCAGTCGTTCATTCATAATGGAGAAAGGAACACGACATACTCTACCATCCTGTAAAAGAATTAATTTTTTAAAATTTCAAGATAGTTACATTGGTTTACTATTTATAATTTAAGTCTATAATTCCATGTTCAGTTTAAAGAAACTCAAATCTGCATTTTTTTTTTTTTTAAAAATATCAATACATGTAGTTCTTTAAAATGTGTTTAAACAAATATTAGAGGTATGTCCCTACCTTTTTTCAAGTCAGAGTTGCGAATATAAACAGAATTATGATACACAAAAAGGAGAAATCCTACTCTACTTGAGTGGAAATATTAGTTTAAGACTTTAAGTATGTACTCAAATTGAGTTGGGTCCTCTGTTGCCCAGTGGTTTAATGTGCAACCTCATGATCACTTACTTGATCGCTTTTGATTCAGACCCTGCTCAGTTAAATAAAGGGAAGAGTTTTCCCTCAATACTAATAAACCACACTACAACATTAAAAACAAAAATACCACCAATCCGATTGATAATAAATGCTGAACTAACCTCAAACAACAGAGCAATGTATTGAGGTCCAATGGCACACTGTTCAACAGTCGCATTACGTAATGAGGTCAAGGCTATTGGCGCTACATAACCATGACGACTGATCTTCTCGGCAACATCCCGTAGTCTGTATAACAAAATAATATCAACTTGTATGACCAAACAGTTTTGAATAATCTAAAGAATGAATGAATAAAGTATTTTACAACACTTCAACCAATAAATATGTCATTTTATTTGCATAAAGTTAATGAAAGCAGGCAATCCTCTGGCTATTACTTTCGGCATATTGCAAAAATTGGAGCCAAATTAAGAGCCATTTTTGTAGTCAACTAAGTTCCATATCTCGGCCAACATTCTTTAAATCGTTTCGAACTAATATAATGTCATAAAAAATATTCTATCAATCTAATGACTTTGTTGTACTTTTCTTGAATCACTGACTGTTATAGACATTCAGTGAAATAAATATTTTATGTAATAGTTGCAGTGATCTAATGATTAGCTTGCTCCAAAATACAAACGTTCGATTCCCAGTGTGGCCACCTCTGAAAAATTTTGAACACACACACCCACAGTGTGACTTTGGACAAGGTATTCTGAAACAAGTATTCTTCCAAGGAAATGTAAACTGGTTAGTCACATGCACAAATAATCCATAACCATGAGTACAAAAAAGATCTCCCTGAACTTCTGTGTTAATCACAGGGTTATTTATAAACAAACCTATGGCGTATTTATTTACATAAAAGGCCTTCAAATATTCAGACAATAATCTGCATAAGTAAATCTTTGTGTTCACGTTAT
Source organism: Panopea generosa (assembly GCA_029582155.1). Classification (NCBI taxonomy): domain Eukaryota; kingdom Metazoa; phylum Mollusca; class Bivalvia; order Adapedonta; family Hiatellidae; genus Panopea; species Panopea generosa. Next base: position 21,362,152 of record CM055904.1, read on the forward strand.
TTTGGCATGGGTTCAAAATACTGTGTAACTATCAGCCATTGTTCTGCATATGAACAATATTCTGTCTAAATCTTATTTATTGCGACACTGTTCTTTCACTGCATAAAATTATAATCGTCCGGGCGAAAAAAAAACGTAAAAAGAACCTCACAAAAATCAATAAATTACCTATCGTTAAGCTGTTCATCAGTTCCAGGGATTGGATGGACTACAAAATGTAAGGATGTCATTTTCAAAATTGTATATTTATCCCTAAATAGTTTTTCTTTCTTCACTAATATTTATTTTTTATCACATTTTCTGTGAAACACATCAAGTAGACTCCATCTTGAAATTACCAAAGGGCGATGTAACGCAATCTCTGATTGGCTGGCTTACGCTCACGTGCTGTATTAGTGCACATGGTATGGTGACTTCTTTATGCTTTCTATCCTGTTTTAAATAATGTTGTTGTTGTTGTTGTTGTAAGTGTTTAAGTTGTAGCGACATGTTCAAAACATTAAAGGTTAAATATGATAGTGGAAGATTTAGATAAATCATAAACACGAGTCTGGGTGAATTTCTGAAATTTTCAAAATAACTCGCGTAACATTGCGTTTTTTTTTTATATTTTATATGTTCAATTGATCTGACAAATATATGATAAAAACAAAAAAAACAAAAAACACAAAAAAACAACAACATTTGGCTCCCAACAATATTTTCTTATATTTGGTTTAATGATTGTAGACTTATTATAGGCCTATTTTATTTGATTTTTATATAAAAAAAAATATTATATTATGCGACCCTTTACGAGACTGCGTTAGATCTATATTGGGTGCAATATTATACAATTATGAACCCTGCAGCTGTTCAACATGATGTGCTATGCACTGTTTTATTACATAAACATTTACAATAAATTAATTATGAGCCTTTGCTAGCTATTTCGTATAAGAAATGATTATTTAATGTTGTATTGTGTTCAATGAGGGATGATCCTGACCAATCAGAATTCATTTATTTATTATGCTACAGACCATATAATAATATGATTTAAATGAGGATGAAGGGAAGTGTGTTTAAATACTGGCATATTATCTAGCTGAAAATATATTCCTGCACTTGAAAAAAAATATGGATAGACCACATCTGGAATATGCTAGTATGGTCAATCTGTCACAAATTAAGCCTGCGACAGAGAGAAACACACACACAAAATAGCAATAGAAAATATCCAAATGGAAAAATTACCAATTTTCCTATCGAACGCAAACCACTTATTATATAGTGCAGGTCAGAATTAAACATCTCGACCATTTCTGTATAATACGGGAGGACAATAATTGGTATGATAGGCATACAGGTATTCAAATTAATCTGATAATGTATTATGCCAAAAACTTGTATCTATTATAAGTCCTTGATCATGCAAATGAAAAATGTAACACATATTCAATTGTAGGCAGCCAGAAAACTGTCTAGTTCTTTAGAACAGAATAAAGTAAAAGTCGCCGACAACTGGAATTTTTGCCGAATGAAGTAATATTTTCACAAAGCATTTATATAATTGTCTTTAAAGGCCACCTAAATAAACATTGGTGCAACGTCACCCGCAAATTTAATCTGAGTTTCTACACAGACGAACTAAGAAGACAATAGAAACCAAACTTCTTCTTCTTCTTCTTCTTCTTCTTCTTCTTCTTCTTCTTTCTTCTTTTTTTCTTCTTCTTCGTCTTCTTCTTCAGTCTTCTTCTTCTTTAGTCTTTTTCTTCTTCTTCTTCTTCTTCTTCTTCTTCTTTTTCTTCAGTAGTCTTCTTCTTCTTCTTCTTTTTCTTCAGTAGTCTTCTTCTTCTTCTTCTTCTTCTTCTTCTTCTTCTTCTTCTTCTTATTATTATTATAACTGTGAAGGGCTTTTCTGGAGCATTTATATAATCGCACATTGTGAAACATATGTACACGTGAGAGAGGGTCTAGCGAAGTTAAAACAGGTTAAAACATCATTCATCTGATCACTCCATTTTTGCACCGCAGCGTGGAGCGTAGAGCGTAGAGCGTCCGCCTCGTATGCGGAAGTTCGTGGGTTCGATCCTAGGCTTAGTCATACCAAAGCAAAATGGTATTAGAAGCTTCCTCGCTACGCGCTCGGCATTAAGAGAATAGTTATAGATCTAGTTGGCCTAGTGTCAGTATAATGTGATTGGATGGGGTATCATACTATGTGTCTGCGGCATGATACTCCAGTGTGGCAGTGTTCAGACTACTGTCTCAAGTAGAAACCGTCGCAATATAGCTGAATAATTGTTGAAAACAACGCTAAACACCATGCAACAACAACAACAACAACAACAACAACACTCCATGTTTGCAACCATCTTGGTATGGAATGCTTCGATAGATGGTGTGTGGTAACTTTTAGTGTATAAAAAAACCCTAGTGTACTCACTTTTTGTTACACTAGGGGTATTAACCGCAACAATAATATTTTATTGCACTAAGGGGCAATACGTTACATGTAACAACATTTCAGAAATAATCTTCTCTATACTATCTCTACATATTATGGCAAATTACACAATTTAAACAATATATTTGTTGAATACTGTTTCGTGTTGTTTATGCCACCGCCTTGAGATGAAGGGGGTAAAGTGCTACCCATGTCCGTCCATCTGTCCGTGCACACGAATGGGTAGTTAAGTGTCTAGGGTTTAGGGTTAGTAGTTTTTATGGACGATTGAAAAGCAGTTAAAAAATAATTCTGTGGCTGTTTCTAGACTCTTAAAACTGCTTTTATGTGTTGTTGTTTTTTTGGCCACACAAGTAATAAGCTTGGCGCAAAGAAGCCACTTAAATACCCATTCGAAGGAACGTTCGTCATACTGTCCGTACTTCCGTACGTCATGATTTGCAGGTCAATGTCACCGTTACTAAAAATAGAACATCACCATCACCTTTCTACCGGCCTTATTTTTTTCATCCAGTTTTGATGAAACTTCATGCAGGTGTTCAGAACCAAGATAACTAGGACGAAACACAGAACTCTGTTTGTATCTTGAGTTTTCTTTGTATTTCTTTCAAATGTTTTGTCATGTGTTGTATGTCGACGTCGTAATAAATTATTAAATTTGCTGTGCCAAAATGATTTTGTTACACTAAGGGTTACGGTTGCGACACTTAGTGTGCCTGGGATGGCGTTTCATAATCTGATGCCAACTGGGAAGAAAGGGTCACGGAAGGAGGGAGAGACCTGCTAGCATGACCTCTGGACAAACAGAAGCCAAAAGCTTACCTATTGTTTCGGAACTCTATTTCAAGGGCGGTGGCGTCATTAATAAATTTTCATGAGTAACATGGTTTGTTTTATGACATTACATTACCAAAGTGGTTCCCAATATTAGCACACCTTAATTGAAACAGTGACTAATCATGTTGATGTGAAAAGTGCCATTAAGCAGTCTGAATTATGGTGGATATCACCCTCCTTAATAACCGAGTGACATGTTTATATATCTCTGATGTGAATGCTTCTGACCGCCGATTGTCACACTTTTATGCATTCCAAACTATATTTTTTCAACGGATTTTCACTAAAATTACATACGCAAGTATATGTGACCTATACAGAGAGCGGTTAAGTTATCTTGATTATATACAATTACTATCGGAGTTATGCCCCGCCACACTGGGATTATAACAAAAATGTTAAATAACATTTCTTTTTTACAGAACCATTTAAACTGATCATGTATATGTATCTATTGTTACTGTTGTGTTTTCTATTCAGATTTATAGCATTTATACATTTTATATGTAATAATTTGTATTATTTTGCATGTACATTTTTTTATTCTTGTTTTAGTTTAATTAAATAAGAAGTCTTTCATCCAGGTCTATAACTGTTTTATATATTTTATAATCGTTTACATCGATGTAATCATCATCATCATCTTCATCATCGTCATCATCATCATCATCATCATCATCATCATCATCATCATCATCATCATCATCATCATCAAAAATACAAAACTCACATAGCATGTATATTTATTGTTGTAAAGCACTCTTGGACGTGTTTAACTACAGACATAAGAAATGGCTATGTGAGTTTTGTATTGATGATGATGATGATGATGATGTTGTTGCTGATGATGAAAATAACAATAACAATAACAATAACAGTTACAGTAACAGTAACAGTAACAGTAACAGTAGCGGTAGCGGTAGCGGTAGCGGTAGCGGTAACGGTAACAGAACAGAACAGAACAGAACAGAACAGAACATTATGATTTATATGTTTTATCTTAAAATCTTTATTTATAAAACGGCAAATACACATAAAAGTCATGTCAAGCCTTCATCCTTCGATCATTTAGACGTATCAATTGCTAATAAGTATTATGCCCTTAAAATGTCACAATAAACAAAACTTGATATTTTACAGTCATTTATTTTATGTGGGATCGATCTCTTATGATATTTTTAGATACCATACTTTTTTTAAAAACAATAATATCAACACATACACTATGATCAAAGCTATAAAGTAATACATTTACAACCATTGTCGGGGACTGATTTCAAACTTTTGTAATCTTTTATTTTGTTTTCTATATCAAGTAGCATATTTTCGATGGTATAGAGGAAACACGGATACAGTGTAGTACTTAGCTGCATAGAGAATAATGCGTGCAGTTGGTTACAACGATGTATCATTTTTATATCTTGGAGTAAATAGTGTTCACTAATGAAACAATAGTCTCCGCCCACCCGTCCGTCCGCCCGTTCGTTCACAACTCTTGCTTTTTTCCGCATATGCTTTATACTGGTTCTACCCAGGAAGACTTCGAGCGTGATTTGTCTAAGTTGTAAAAACTTTTTTCACAATCGAAGTAAAATAAATAAGTTTAAACTAACTCTTACATGCATGCCGAAAGGATTTTAACATAACTAGGTATGTACAATGGGTAAAAAATATAGACATCAGTAGTCTTGTATAGCATGACAGTGAACTAAAAATATAGAACTCGGAAATCTTTAGTTACATGGCATAAGTCCAAAAATATAACGTTTATAGTTAAATGAAAACCATAAACCATAAGCAGAGAAACAGCAAGTGTTGCAGTACAGCGTAAACACAAACGTCTATGGTTGCTGACAATAATTATGTAACCGAGTAGTTTTTCGAACATCGGATACGAATAATTCGTTATTGATTCTAGTTGTCTTCCAGTGTGAGTATATCCGCCTGCCCCGCTGGAGACCGGGATTCAACTCCCAGTCGGGGAGGATGTTTTTATTCATTTAAAATATCGATAAGGATTTGCTTTCGAAATGTAAACGTGGAAATCGACAATGAGATCTAGATAAATCTGTGTATTTGTTAATAAAATGAACAATATGTAGCATAGTACACTATAGTACAAAACTGATAAATAAAGACGTACACAGTCAACCATGGTCGTTCACATTGTGACCACTAAAACCCAGGCTAAACTCAATGTCACGTCAAGTTTACGAGCAGTATTTTTAAGATGCATTACCTATAACTTTTTTTCAGTAAATGATAAAACGTTTATTGAATCAATATGAGGAAGGTCCCAGTCGAAGGTAATTGTTGTTTCCGTCCTTGTGGATAATCTTATATATGAGAAATACGTCAAAACACAGGTCGACATTTTCCATTGACGCGAATTAGTATTTGGTCAACAAAATTAAAGAATTTTACACTACAGAGATATAACACAAAATATAAGTTATTGAAAAGAATATCCATAATATGGAAAGTTATTCTATTTGCTATTAAGTTAAATTTTGCAGATTGTGATGCTATTTTTTTTTTAATTTTGTATCTGTTCTTGTTTTTATTTAGTTTGATATACTTGTCTGAAAACATCGACTTACAATTTATTTAATCGAATAATGTTCATCACAGACCCGTCGAATACTTTATAGATTTTTATCTAATTCGAAAATGGTCCCGTATATATTCTGAATAGATCTAACATTTCCAATATTTCGAAGTTCGAATCTGCTCACGCCAATTTGTCAATGTTCTGTTATATTCTCTATAGATCTAGTGCATGACAACTTTGTTTGTATGCGTTAGTCGTACATGTAACATAGTGTGTAGTGATACATTGTAACACGTATGCACAAAATACTAGTGATGATTGATATACGCCATTGCGTCTCATTGTCATACGTCTCTCACTGCTGATTCAAGTGGGGAAAGTTATCAAATACTTGTAAAGCTGTGTGTGGTGGAGCTCTGGTAAACTCTCTAGGATCCCAGGAAAATGGCTAGGTAAACTGATCACCTGTAAGCCCTCGATGGCATAGACATTATGGCGGGATACTCAACAGCGACTTTGTCAACTAGACGTGACCAACTCGCGGTCACAATACACTGCAGATAGTATCACCACACAGTGTGTCACGATTAACACATACAAATAAAGTATCGTAGTCACAACACGAAGTGGCAGCTACAGTAGTGAGTTTACTTTGTAAGTATTATTGATCAGTATTATAGTTATTATTAGTAGTAACAAGGACTTGCTTAGAAGGATAGGAAACTTGTGTCTCTCCGCTTAATACTGATAAAATAGCATGCGATTAATTAATTAATTGAATATTAATCATTCAAATATGACAGACATTTGATTTCTTTTACATAAAATGTAAGGTGTATCTAACCTTTTATATTTTATAATGTTTTAAACACGAAAAATGATTGTGTTGTCCGCTTTTCGGACATATTTCTCTTTTCGCTCATTTTTGGTAATTTATCCGTTTTTGGTTGTGCAGAGTTACTCATCTTGCATGTGAACCGCTAGGCTGATTAAATAAGGCATGAATGGACAGCCTTTTTTTATAATTTTGATATCTAATCTGCTGTCCGACGCAAAATAAAACTCTTTAAAAGGCTCCGTAGAAACGTGCAATATGTCGCACTAGTGAACCGCCATTGTTAAAATCGTTTTATTTTCTTCAATTATGGTCCTCACAGTGTAAGTTTTATGAAGTTTATACATTTAATCGTTTGTTTAATACTATATGTTTGTAATGAACATGCAAATTTGTTGTTGTCAGTTATTAATATACATGCAATTTTGTATCTAAGTTTATCCCAGTTCGCCCTCTATATGATTCGTACAACTTTCGCAGCATTTTATAATTCATAATGTTTTAATTATATTGAATGTTCGTGAATTATTTAGTAGGTCATTTTGATAAATACATATACGATTGATCTAATATTTGAAAGAGCTTTATGACTGTATTATTTGGATGTTAATTTTGACACAACTTTTGAATTAAATTGAACTTTTTTGTATAGATTGATTGATTGATTGAATATTTAGCGTCATTTTTATGCCATCGAGGGCTAACAGACGATCAGTTAACCTAACCACTGTTTCCTGGGATTAACCAGTACTCGAGCACACCCCGTCTCCGCAAGTAACTGATAACTTTCCCACTTGAATCAGTGGTGAGAGACGAATGATAATGAGACGCAATGTCGTATATCGATCATCACGGAGACTGTTGCCGGGCGGGGGATTCGAACTCACGACCCCTAGATTGATAGTCAGACGCGTAACCGACTGAGCTAATCGGGCCCGGCTTTTTGTATAGAGCTAAGACAATGTTTTTGTGTATTTTCAGCTTTTTACCATCATCTCTGAATACATATTAAAGAACACGCTAAAACACCTCTGGTCTTGTTGTATTAAGTAAGAGTTTTGGTTAACTATCTAATAAAGTTTGAACCCCTCAATTTGTAACAAAACAATGATCTTGAAATTAAAATATTGCAGTTTGTAGTAAAATTTCAAGTACTTTATTTTGTAATCATAAATACTTAAACAATTGTAAAAACAAGTTGCTGGGAATAATCGCGTTATGTAGATAATTCCATTGTGCAAAGAAAGAATTTTAATTCGCATTCCTGAGATGAATGGAAATTAGGATTTTTGAAAACGAGATTCGCGAGATTTGCGTGAATACGCGAACGATCATGACATCTCATACAGTTGCGTTTCCTTCTCTATTTAAGTCCTTTGTATTACCTATGATGCATGCTATTTTAATGTTTTATCTTAACACATCCGTACGCACGCACGCTATCACTCGTACTAGATACTTTAAAGTAATAAAAATACTTAATAAAATATCCTCCCCGACGGGGAATTGAACCCCGGTCTCCCGCGTGACAGGCGGGGATACTCACCACTATACTATCGAGGATTACGGTACACAATTTTGTATCGTAGGGTTTTGTTTTCTGAACATATGGGAATTTCTAATGCTTCTAGTTGTCTTCATGAGTGACTTAAAATCAGATAATTATAAACCGAATACGCTATTTTGGAACTACGTCATCCTGTTTTTAGATGGAACCTACCGTATTAGGAATGACAGCACATTTATCTGTTTCATGAATATGCAATACAATAAAGTCAATATTTAATGTGTTACCTGTATTGGACGAATCTAACTATAAATAGAATGACGTAGTTACACAATAGCGTATTTGGTTTATACGTACTACAAGCATTTCAAGGAACATAGATACATAAAGACAAAATGGGACAAGGGAAATGAACTCAATTTTTAATTTATGTAAAACTTGGGCTTCTGTTCTGCTTAACAAAATGGATAAAATTTTTAGCAATTTCATAACTATCATTTCAATGCTAATAATCCACCATTAATGGCACGGAAGGGGACACATGGGATAACTCGCTTTTAATTTTACGCATACTTATGGCCTTTTTTCATATTAGAAAAAAATGATTCAAGTTATATCAGATCCTACGCCAGTAACTAGTAATCCTACAAGCAGTCTGTAGCACGGACCCAGCTCTCCTAAATAGCAATACTGGGAAAGCCACATTTGAGCACGTTGATTGGTCAGTTGTTTCAACCGAAAGTTTGACTGAGCGTCCAATTGCTAAAAATTGTGAGACAGGATTATAATTTTTTTTGGGTTTAATAGACCTGTTTCGGGAGATATCAGCTTAAAGGATAGACTAGGACTCAAGGGGGCAAGAGGGACAGCTTGGTTGTGTCTTAATGGCTCTTAAATACTTGCTTACTTGCTTATATCTCAGTCACTAATCATACATAGGTGGACTATCGCAACTGTCTCCGCTAGCTTCTGCGGCAAATTATTGCCTTTTATATATTTCGAAATTTGATTATTTAATGTGTTTTAGAAAGCTCACATCTAAGAAAATATCATTGGGATTAAACTGAAAAAAATGGTGCCATTACATTTACTTATATTTTATTATATTTACATCTTTTTTTTAAAACAAAATTCAAAATATTGTCAAGGTTCGAGATCAATTATTTCGAGACAAGCTTTCAAAGTTGAGCGCGCTGTTCTCCGACAGCTTCATTTTCTGTTTGTTGTCTTACTGAAACTTGTGGCGCAATCTACTTGCACATATGTTGTTGAGGTTCAGTGAAAATTGGTGTTGCGTTGTTGCGCGCAACGTATAGTGTGCCGGACTTGTTTCACAGATAGTGTTAACGCCACTTCACAGTTGCACCCCCACCCCCTGTTAATGATTATAACACGATTATTACGCTATGTAATTCGGTTCAAAATATTTTGTCTTCGAGCATGAGGTAAATTTTTTTTAATTCTTGCTTGGCATCGTACCCCTGTGGTATCACCATACAGTATTTCACGATTAACACATACATTTTTTGTGTAAATAGAGCTTGACGCTATTTCCAACACATTGTCATTTTCAGTTTTGTTGGTGGAGGAGGTAGGTCCTGTAAGACTGAATCTGAGTAAAACCACCGTCCACAAGTAAACTTTCTCACATAAAGTTTGTTAGAGAGAGCGGGACTCGAAACTACGACCTTAGCGGTGAGAGGTAAGTGATCTTAAGACGGCGCTTTATACCACTCGGCCACGGAGGAACCTAACATATATACATATAGTATTGCTATACTAGCTCTATAGAGAGTTTACTTTGTAAGTTGATGAATCAGTTTTGTACTAGGCTTGACTGTTGTGCAGATTATTTTTTGTGTGTTTTTCTTAACAAATCTATTGATAATTGCAGACTGAGTTTGACCATACAGTTAGTTTAAACATATTTTATTCACAAATAGTATACAATTACATTGAAAATATCACATATTAGTTAACACATGTGTATACAATTATGAAAGGGATTCAGAAGAAAGCTTACAGCTTTTGTGAATCTGTCTCCCAAAATCAATCTATTAAATATGTGACAGTATTACAATTATATATATATATATATATATATCAATGAATGATAGTATAAGGATCTGTAGATGTTCCTACATATTATATATAGAGATATAAATTTCTTAATAGAATATGTCAAGAAACTTTGCATATTGTAACAAACAGAGAGAGAGAGAGAGAGAGAGAGAGAGGGAGAGAGAGAGAGGGAGAGAGAGAGAGAGAGATGGGTGAAATTTTGCTGTTCGTCTCAACAGGAATAGGAATAGCCATTGAGGGACTTAATGGTATGGTCAGTTATGTACAGATATATCGAAACTAAGTTCAGATAAATGTTAGTTAAAATTAAGATTTGAAAGGATTTGAAAATATTAACTGTTAAGTGGTTTATGCGCTACTTGAATCTTTTTGATGCTATTATATAGTCTTGTACTATTAGAAATAAGCTTGTATTGATTTCAATGGATAACAAGGGATCTCCAAACAAAAGTGTATTTACAGTTGGTTGTATGTTTAATTCTCGTATTTTTTGTAACATAATGTCTCTCTGCTCCGTATACAAAGAGCAAATGAAGAGGTAATGATCTGTGTTTTCTATTAATCCACATGTACAAAGTGGGCTGTTGATTAAGTTTTTAGTGTATAGAAGATAATTAAGAGGACTACAGTATGTTCTTAGGCGAGTGTGTTGGATCTGTGATAATCTCTTCCCTGCATAATAGTGTTTTGGAGTAATAAGTCGGTTGCTATTGAGTTTATTCTTAAAAACTGTAATTGATTCTGAGTTTTTTATTTCTATTGATAGTTCGTTCCAGTCCCTTGTTGTAGAGGGAAGAAAAGATTTGTAAAAAAGCTGGGTATTACATGGTAATGTACGGTTGTCATTTGAATTTCGCAGGTTGTAGGTAACTGTATTACCGATGTTTGCAGGGACTAGAGCAGTAAGAGGAGATGGTGCAAGGTTGTGAGTCATTTTATAAAATAAGGACAATTTGTGTTTTTTACGTCTATGTATTAACCATTCCCAGCCAATTTCCTGATAAAGTGTTTGAATTGAGATTAGTTTAGTAGTTCCAGTTGCTATTCTAGCTGCTTCTGTCTGAATGGATTCTAGTTCTTGTTCTTCGTATTGGGTACAGTTATCCCAGACTACATCTGCGTATTCCAAGATGGGTCTAATGAATGTTAAATACATTATTTCTAATGATTTTCGATCTAATTGAAACTTAAATTTTCTCATAATATTAATTTTCTTCCAAGCCCTTTCTTTAATACTATAAAAGTGTTCGTGCCATGTTCCATTTGAAGATAGAGTTAGACCTAAATGTTTATGAGTGTTTACTTCGTTAATGGGTACGTTATTCATTATTAGGTTTGGGTGAACAGGTTTGTTAATTTTCCTCGAAATAACCATTGATTCGGTTTTCATAGGATTAAAAGTAACTAGCCATGTGTTTGCCCAGTGGTTAATAGTGGCTAAGTCACGATTGATCATTGTAGCAGCATTTTCGGGTGTATCTACTAAAATATATAAACTAGTATCATCTGCAAACAATTTAATTTGACAGTTTATTTGGGAGACAATGTCATTAATGTAGATTAAAAATAAAAGAGGCCCGAGCGTTGATCCTTGCGGAACTCCAGCCTCAACTGAGGTAGTGTCTGATATATGGCCAGGAATAACAACACGTTGTTTTCTGTCTTGGAGATAATTTGTAATCCAATTTAATAGAGGACCCGTTATTCCAACTGACTTTAGTTTAAGAATAAGTCCTCTATGCCAGACCCTATCGAAGGCTTTTGATACATCACAAAACACAGCACGTACTTCCTTTCCTTCGTCTAGGGCCTGGCAAAAAGTATTGTATATGTCTACAAGTTGATTAGTAGTAGAGTCATTGGGGACAAAGCCAGATTGGAGGGGTGTTATAATTTTATTATGGTTAAAAAAATTAAATAAATGTTTATGTACTATTTTTTCCATTAGTTTGTCGATAGTTGACAACAATGATATGGGTCGATAGTTCGAAATATCGGATGGGTCATTTTTTTTTAAAATAGCACAAACATGGGCCAACTTCCAATCGGAAGGGACTTCGCTTATTTCAAGCGAACGATTAAAAAGGTTAGTCAATGGAACTGTTAACTCAAGTGATAGTTCTTTAAGAATTCTATTATTTATCATATCAGGCCCTGCCGCTTTGCCAAGCTTTAGCTGTTGTAGAGCTGTTCTTACTTCTGCTTGTGAAATTACGATAACACTTAATGTTGGTCTATTTTGATCTATCAATATATCTGGCAGGACTATATTTTTGTCATTAAGTTGTGTTTGTAAAGTGAAATGATTATTTAAGAGATTAGCTTTTTCAAGACCGTCTGTATATATAGTGTTAATATGTTTAAGTGGGGGTATGCTAGATGAAGTGCAATTTGGCTTAATAAATGATTTTAGGAGTTTCCACCAGTCAGAGGTTGATAAGGAACTAGACTTTAACTTTTCAGATAGATTGTTTAATTGTTCCTGCTTGGATTTGCGTATTTTTGTTATTGTTTCGTTTCGAAGTTTTTTATAGTTTGACCAATTCTCAAGTGTGTTGGAAATTTTAGCTTTGTCATATAGTTGTTTACGTTTTCGCATAAGTTTACGTATTTCAGATTTCATCCAAGGGGGGTCAGTTGGGCGAATTGTTACAATTTTTCTTGGAATTGAGCTTTCAGCGAGTTTAATTATTGTGTTTGATATATTTTTTGCATATGTGTCAATGTCGTTGTCATAGTGGGAGTTCCAGTCGGTGTTACGCGCTTCTTGTCTTAAACGGTCATAGTCGCCCTGATTATACATCCAAATAGTACGTTTGGAGCAATTTGGTAATGGTTTGCTTATGTTGATATGGCAGAAGATGGGACAGTGATATCTCATATTTTGATCAAGAAAAGGTTCGCCAACTCCGCTAGCAGCAATTGTAGCGAGTTTAGATACAAACAATAAGTCAATAATGGATGAAGAATATTCTGTAAAATGGGTGGGTTCTGCAATTGTTTGCGAAAGGTCAAATCTTTGCATTAGATTAATAAGTTTCCTATTAGTATTTGGTTTAAGAACATCAAGGTTGAAATCTCCCATTATAATAATATCTTGTATTCCTGTATCCACAGCGAGGCCTATAGACTCTTCAATAGTATTTAATGTAGCTTCAGGAGAATTTGGAGGTCTGTAAAACGTACCATAAAGCATCTTTTTATTATTAATGTAGACTTCTATCCATAAGCATTCGATATTATTTGGTTCAAGTTCAGTTCTTCTTATTGCGTGTAATTTATCGCTTACGTATACAATAATACCACCATGAGCGTCTAATGGTCTGTCTTTACGAAATGGGACTAAATAATTGTCAAAGAATATATCATCGTTTGACACATTGTCTGTTAACCAGGTCTCGGTAAATGCTAATATATCAAAGTTGAATAATTCTGCATAGAGTAATTCTTTCTTTGGCAGAAAACTCTGGACATTGTAGTGAACTATTGACATATTATGTTGATGAGAAGTGTTTTCGTTATTGACTGGCGAATTAAGTGTATGGATTGGGCCTGGATTGGATTCAATATCCCCATGTTGCATTATGATTATAGCTAACCAAGACAATAGTTCAAAACTTGTGAGAGACTTAAGTCCCTTAGTCTTAGATTGAGTAAGGGCGAATGTTCCTATTCTCGCCCTGTACATATTTAAATCAACACACATTATGTAATTCCAAAGTCATAACAATCACCAGAGAGGGGCGACCGATGAGACAAAACGAGCAAAATGACCCAGACATAACAGAGATGAAGAGAGGTAAAGGAATAAAAGTCTGAAAGAAGAAAGGATATAAAAATAATAAAGGCAACTTGAAACGATTTGAGAATCATTCAAGTTGTTAGATGAAGGAAGGTGTTTGTGGATATTCTCATTTCATATATTATTTTTTTATATATTCGAGGTAGGAAGTAAAAAATAGGAAAAAAAATATGGAGAAGGCTACCCTTGTCAAATGAAAGTGTGCCTTACTTAGAAACAATAAATCAGTTATAACCTTAGTAACTATAGCATAATATCTACAACAGCAACAAAAACAATCATCATCATCATCATCATCATTATTATTATTATAATTATTATTATTATTGTTATTATTATTATTATTATTATTATTATTACTACTATTATTATTATTATTATAATTATTATTATTATTATTATTATTATATTATTTATTATTATTATTATTATTTTTATAAAACAGTACATAAAAACTTCGTAGAAGTAAGTGTGAAAGAATTTAGTACATACTCATAGTTGTTAATTAGTTGACGTGATTAAATTCAGAAACTGTTACATATCATAAAAACACTTTCCTTAAAAAAATTTAATGGACATATAAGAAAATTTTCGACGAAGAACAAAATGAAAATTAATATTTTGACATTTTGTAAACAGCAAAAACAAAACCTAATACTGATTTCAAACAAAAAAGTATTCATACCCATATCGCTTCGAAGTGTTCCTCACATAAAAACAATCAAGTAAGGTAATTATGATTTTACTATAGATCGAGCTTCAATAGCTAGTACAACCTTCTCATTCGTGCCTTATCTGTGACTAATGTACAATAGTACCTTTGAGAATCTACATAATACATTCATATTTACGCAATATCCGCACGCACGCTAGCTCGTATTCAAGCAGCCATGTACGTATGGACGCACTCACATACATACACATATACGCATACTCTCATGCACGATATCACGTAAGTTACATACACACGCACGCACACACGCACGCACGCACGCACGCGCGTGCGCGCACATGAACACATATTATTGAGAGATAATATATTTACATACATATGAAAAAGCAACACAGTCTGCAGCTGGTAATATTGTACAAACAATAGGAATTGAGGAACACAACATATATATACTGTTCCAAAAGAAAAACAAATACAGAAAATATATATAAATATACAGGCTAAATGCCGAAACGGCTGCTGATTTGTAGGTAAACACCTGTAGGGTTATTTAAAATACTCAGCAGTAGATAAGCAACTAAGACTGGTGGCGGTTGTGATCAATATAGTTCAGTAACAATATTATATAGCCGAGATTACATAGTGTGGTTTGTCATGCATAAACAGGGTTCTACCTAGACAGTTTTATCTATACCATCAATATTAAAATCACATGTTTCTATAATATTTTTACATGTTTTAATACAAAATGTTTAAAATCAGACACGTTTCATAGCATGAGAGTCTTCCTTTGTGGGTGCGGTTTAGTGCGGCTATGCTGCACATGTGATGTAGTTAGCTGTTACTAAAACCACGGATATACTATTCGTATCCAGGTCCATGGTTTCGGTTACAATTTACCATGCTCAAAGCAGATATATGCCCATACACGCTATACACTGTATAAAACACCTCAATTATCTCATCTAACGGTATCGTACAAATAGTTACATAATATCATCGTAATATGAATCTTAATAACTGCTGTAAGCATTCTAGATAAACTACCATATGTAAGTGGAGGTATGGTGATTACAGGCGTGCCACAACATGTGTACTCGCATAAAGTAAGAATGCAGTATTAATATCATACAGTTCATCTTTACACCCGGTATTCGTCACACACACACAATCAAACTCTCTCACCCAAGGGTAGCCTGATTAAATAAGGCGTGAATGGACAGCTTTCTTATTATTTTGATATCTGATCTGCTGTCCATAACGTCTCGGGAGACGCAAAATAAAAATCTTTAAAAGGCTCCCTAGAGACGTGCAATATGTCGCACTAACCCAAGGGGAAACTACGGCACGTTCACTGCTAAATACGGTACTGGAACGTTGTTTCAAAAGCTGGTTAAGTGATATTTTGGTACATTCTCACCGTTGTCTTACGTACCCATACTTACAATTTATTTAAAAAAATTCTACCCGACAAGCAATTGAACAATCGTACATACTCGGCTAATTCCGTCATCATTCGGTATTAGACAATTAGGATAATTGGCGAGGTGGTCTGAATGGCAATTCTTACCACAATACAATGGAGGATTACAGTACACAACAAATATAGTACGCTCATTTCTGCTAACGACATGGTTATTTGTTAAAGTCCTAGTCGGTATTACTACGTTTTAAAAACGTTTTAAAAAGGTTTAATTTGGCTTGTCAATGCGGCCGCGTTTATTTCCGTTTTGCCGATCTCGTAGTAACCCCTGGAACTAGTAAACACGTACTGAATTGTAGTAAAAGGTAACAAAACGTGACAGACACCTAGTAAACATACAATTCCCCTAGTGAAATCTTGACAATGAACCGCCTTGATACCCGGCCTGTCACATGTCAGACGGGGCTATACGTAGTAAGACCTTGCAAAACGTAGCGGAAACCTACTAGAAACCTAGTAAAACCTTATATCCACAAAACGGGGCAAAACTTTAGCAATCCGTAGCTTTCATTACCTGACAGTGTGACTTGGGCTTTAGCGAGGTTAGCGTACTAATCAAAAGTTCCGAAATGTCTTGTGTACAGGATTATACCGCGCTATCACCGCGGCAGCCGGGGTTCAATTCTCCGCTTGGGAACTATTTTGTGTGCATATGATGAATCCAAGTAGTCGCTATAATTTCATGATCTCTTAAAAGTTCTTACCGTTAACTTTTTTCAAGCTGCATATAACACACACTTTATGGAAAATATCTTTTTGCCGATTAAATACATCAACAATAATCTTCTAGTATGCAAACAATGTAGTGGTGAGTTTGTAATTTTAAAAAAGGGTTGTCTTATTGAATAATGTATAATAGAAATAAAACCTTCTCCAAAGCCATTTTGCGGTATCCACACATCTTTCAAAGCGGTGCAAGATAACTAATTTAATATATAACAAAATAAAAACTAAGTTCAGTTATACATGACATCGATTTAATAAATGGGTTGACACAAAGTGAATGTACAATACTTACAGATTTGCTCAAAATGCACGTGAAGAACATGCCTCTTGTCTTGCATATCCGTAATTTATTAACATGTAATTAACAATTCGAAACTGATATAAATGGAATACGCTATTGTGAAACTGCGTAATTAGTTTTATAGTTAGACTCGTCCAATACAGGTAACACATCTATTGTATTGTATAATGTATGCAACAGATAAATGTGCTGTTATCCCAAATACGGTAGGTTCCATCTAAAAATAGAATGACGTAGTTTCAAAATAGCGTATTGGGTTTAATTCATTCATAATATAAAAATATGCTGTAAACCTTATAATGTTGCCGATTAAAGCCATATTTACTCAATATTTCTAATGTTGATTGAGTTTGTCACGTGGTACCTCCTCTATAAACCAAATACGCTATTTTGAAACTACGTCATTCTATTTATAGTTGGACTCGTCTTATACCGGTAACACATTGATATTGAATCTATTGTAGTGCATAATTTATATAACAAATAAATGTGCTGTCATCCCTAATACGGTAGGTTCCATCTTAATATAGAATGACGTAGTTTCCAAATGGCGTACTATAATTGGGTTTATAGCTTTCTGTGCATGCCGTATTAGAATACTCATTATAGTTTTTATACAGCGGGTGTGGAGGCAAGTGGACCGTTTCTTGAAATAACAGGCCTTTGTTTAACCTATGTTTGTCACTTGTTTTCTCTTTTATTTGTTAATAGTCGCCGTTCCTCATAGTCATGTTGCGGATGTACAGGTTTCGTCGTGTAAGTCATGTAAGGGTCAGCTTGGCTTTTTTGTGGAGGCAAGAAAAAGAAATCAAAGGGGGTGGGTAACTAACCGAGGTCTGTGAACATAAATACCCTTTCTTTCTGTCATATTCATTGTATTGTAGAATACGATGTTTAAAACATTATTTTGTTTGTCTCTTGCCAAGCATATAACTTGAATAGGAAATTACGGCGGATCCATAATATTAACGGAGGCATCCGAAAATAGTCGAATGTTTTTGATAAAATGGAAGATCTACCGTAAGAATATCAGTCTATTTTTAAAACATAATATCATTTAAAACACCATAATATCATTTAAAACAGGTCAGATAATTTTAAAATATTGATCTGCAATTATTAATTAAATTAAAAAAAATACAAATAAACAAAACAGCACTTTCTGCAGACGACACATCTTTATAGTTGCCGTTCCTCATAGTCAGGTGGTGGATGTACAGGTTTCATCTTGTAGGTCATGTAAGGGTCAGCTTGGCTCCTTTTCTTGTCATTGTCATATTTCAATCTCATGTGATCGAAGAGCAAACACATTGCAGAAAAAATAGCGAAAAACCCAGCTATCACAGATAAACCAAACGACCAAGATAGGAAGTTTTGATCAGGTCGAGGTAGCCATTGCCTGTCAACATTTGCCTTTATGCCGAAGAGAGTCACAGAAAACGCTATCATGATGCCTGAAATGACAAACAACAACACACGGATATAAATATATATATATAAAGAAATTAAGCGATTATTAATTTGTATTTTTGATACATTTTTCCTTGTTCATAGAAGATAGAACAAAACGCAAAAGGTTACCAATATATAACAAGGAAAAATGTATGCTTGCTTGCATGCTGCTTGTTAAATGTAAGCCATTGAGATTACACTACATTAAATAGTCTATCCCAGAACCTGATATCTCCCGAATCAGATATATTACCCGCCCCCCTCCCCCTAATAAAAAAGCAGGGAATTCTATGCATGTCCCACAATTCATAGCAATTGAACACATACTGAACTGTGACGTCATTCAAAACTTTCAGATGAAGCAACTGACCAATTAACGCACTCAAATGGGGCTTTCCCATCATTGCTGTTTAACGGACCCAATCGGGAGAACTGGACTACATTAAAGGAACGACAATGTTGAGAAACGAATCATGTATTCTTTTGCTTGTACTTATTTGGACTTTGTTATAAAACTGAATCTGCCTGTTTTATTTTTCGTATAAACAACTTCTAATCTCTAAAAATCTTAGGTTAAAACAATATGAAAAAAAAGTATTTGTCGATTACTTGGTTTAATGTATGAACAAAAGTGAAATGCTTTTGAAATCTCTGTGTGTCCGTGCAAACTTTAATCTTATGGTATGGGTAACAGTAAAGATGTAGATAACACCGTCAGTGAGGATGCTGACAAAGACGTAAAGATGTAGATAACACCGTCAGTGAGGATGCTGACAAAGACGATGATTACGTGGTCGCTGATCAAGTGTGTTATGGTGTTTTTGACTAGGCCTATAAGATTATGATGATAATAGGGACTTTGGTGATGATAATATGAAAGACGATGTTAATAATAATGATTAAGATTAAGATGATAATAACACTAATTATGATGTTGATAACGATTATAATGATGAAGGAGAAGATGATGATAATAATACTGATTATGATGTTGATAACGATTATAATGATGAAGGAGAAGATGATGATAACACTGATTATGATGTTTATAACGATTATAATGATGAAGGAGAAGATGATGATAATACTGATTATGATGTTGATAACGATTATAATGATGAAGGAGAAGATGATTATAACACTAATTATGATGTTGATAACGGTTATAATGATGAAGGAGAAGATGATGATAATACTGATTATGATGTTGATTATGATGTTAATAACGATTATTATGATGAAGGAGAAGATGATGATAATACTAATTATGATGTTGATAACGATTATAATGATGAAGGAGAAGATGATGATAACACTGATTATGATGTTTATAACGATTATAATGATGAAGGAGAAGATGATGATAATACTGATCGTGATGTTGATAACGATTATAATGATGAAGGAGAAGATGATTATAACACTAATTATGATGTTGATAACGATTATAATGATGAAGGAGAAGATGATGATAACACTGATTATGATGTTTATAACGATTATAATGATGAAGGAGAAGATGATGATAATACTGATTATGATGTTGATAACGATTATAATGATGAAGGAGAAGGTGATTATAACACTAATTATGATGTTGATAACGGTTATAATGATGAAGGAGAAGATGATGATAATACTGATTATGATGTTGATTATGATGTTAATAACGATTATGATGATGAAGGAGAAGATGATGATAATACTAATTATGATGTTGATAACGATTATAATGATGAAGGAGAAGATGATGATAACACTGATTATGATGTTTATAACGATTATAATGATGAAGGAGAAGATGATGATAATACTGATCGTGATGTTGATAACGATTATAATGATGAAGGAGAAGATGATTATAACACTAATTATGATGTTGATAACGATTATAATGATGAAGGAGAAGATGATGATAATACTGATTATGATGTTGATTATGATGTTAATAACGATTATTATGATGAAGGAGAAGATGATGATAATACTAATTATGATGTTGATAACGATTTTAATGATGAAGGAGAAGATGATGATAATACTGATTATGATGTTGATAACGATTTTAATGATGAAGGAGAAGATGATGATAATACTAATTATGATGTTGATAACGATTATAATGATGAAGGAGAAGATGATGATAATACTGATTATGATGTCGATAACGATTACAATGATGAAGGAGAAGATGATGATAATACTGATTATGATGACGATGATGAAAACGATGATAATGATGGCGATGATGCTAATAACAATGAAGATGAAGATAATGGTGATAATGATGATGATGCTGATAACGATGATGACGGTCAAGATGATAACAATACTGATTATGATGACGATGATCATGCTGATAAAAATGAAGATGAAGAAAATGGTGATGACAAAGATAATGATGATGGCGATGATTAAAGTGGCTGTTATTATGATGGCGATGATAATGATGATAACGATAAAGATGAAGATATTGTTGATGACAATAATTATGATGATGGGGATAGTGATGAAAATGATAAGAAATAATGCTATGATGATGATTATAGTAATGACGATGACGATGGTGATGATTATAAAGGAATGCCTATACTTATTTAAACGTACCAACGCTAAACATGAGCAGAGAGTTGACTAACTGAGCAGTAGTCTTTGAACTTGGCGGACAGATTTTCTCTAACCATCCCAAACTGCAGAGTACGCTGGTCACAATACAGAGTATAAGTGCCAGGGTCATGGTGACCTGCACTGTGAGAAACCATCCTGGAATAAAAAAAATAAGATAAATAATAATAATAATAATAATAATAATAATAATAATGATAAAAATAATAGATGAATGAATAAAAATATTGATAACGATAATTACGGTGATGATGATGATGATGATAATGATAATAATGATAATTCTACTACTACTTATATATGAAATAATAATAACAGTAATAAAATAATAATAATAATAATAATAATAATAATAATAATAATAATAATAATAATAATAATAATAATAAAATAATAATAATAATAATAATAATAATAATAATAATAATAATGATAATAATAACTATAATTAATAATAATAAATGAATGAATAAAAATATTGATTACGGTAATAACGGTAATGTGATGATGATGATAATGATAATAATACTAATAATAATGATAATTTTACTACTACTTATATATGAAATAACGAAATAATAATAACAGTAATAAAATAATAATAATAATAATAATTATAATAATAATAATAATAATAAAAATAATAATAATAATCGTCGATAATTAAAAATTCAAATGACAGAGAGAGAGAGAGAGAGAGAGAGAGAGAGAGAGAGAGAGAGAGAGAGAGAGGAGGGAGGGTTTATTTATAGTTATTTCGTTCAATCTAAATGTAATATATTTTCATCCATATATAATATTTTTTATTGTAAATTCATAGTTACGTCGATATAACATCGAAATCATTCATACGAATTTATGCGTATATATCATGGAATATTCAGAAGTATTCCGAGTGTGTGTTACTTACGAGGATTCAACCAATCAAAGATCGGTTTATATTCATAGGAGTATATCCAGAAGCATCCATTGTACTCTTTGCCAAGATAATCACGGTCATAGCCGAAATGATTAAAGCAAGCTGACCACAGTCCCATTTTGTCAAACCTCGATCTTGACTCTTTAAAACTTTCCAGCCAATTAGAAGACGAGAAACCTAGCACTATAAATAGAGTTGATAGGCCGGCCAGCACGGTGCCACAGGCGGCAAGGATGTCTTTTTTCCCCGGCATATTGTTTGTCTGTATATTTTCAGTTAATTGTTGTTGTTGTTGTTGTTGTTGTTGCTGTTGCTGCTGTTACCACTGCTGACTTTATCCTGTAATATATATTATCTTTAGATTTATTTTTCTGTTTGTGTTAAGTTATACTGGTTTGTACAAAAATAGCCAGACTTACAAGTAATGCATCTGGAATAGGTATTTTGAACTGTTTATAAATGAATTCATTTTGTTAAGGGTTCATTGAGATTAGTAATAAGATTGGTAAAATATTGGTACATTATTTTTAAAAAAATCTGATTTAAAAGTCTTCTTTCTTCGATTAGTGATTTCACAGTCAGAAGTTGTAATTAATGAAATTTTATACTCGAATTACACTACTGGGCAGTGGCGTATTCATGATTTATGTCGAGTGTGTGTGTGTGTGTGTGTGTGTGTGTGTGTGTGTGTGTGTGTGTGGCGGGAGTGGGGGGGGGGGGGGGTGGGGGGGGGGGGGGAGATTTTCAGATTTTTTGTCAATACGCGGATACGATTCGTGGATAAAAATAATCATTTTGATTTTTAGACAGGCCTTATAAATGTTCGTAAAACGTGATACATATTCAGAAGAAGCTCAAGCCGGTTTTGGTTCAGGCATTTAATCGATTTTACATCAGTAATTTCAATTAGTAATTTAGAGGTTGTGGTCATGTAGTCAATATTTATTTATTTGGGCCTGCTGGCTGTGTCCCCCTCCTGTGTCCGCTAGGAGTACGTCATCAAATAATTACATCCATAATTCTGTTCATTTATCATTTGCAGATTTTAAAATAAAAGTAACATTAAACGTGTCTTTCGCTTAAAGGCCCCCACCTCTCTCTCTCTCTCTCTCTCTCTCTCTCTCTCTCTCTCTCTCTCTCTCTCTCAGGAAGAAATTGTAGGAGTGGTTATTGTACTGATAGCTGTTTCTGTATGTTGCGATTCAATGTGTTAAAATACACCACCAGCTTACTTTACTCATGCTGCAGCTGTGTACACAGAAATATATGTGTACATATGTGTTAGAAAATTAAAGTATATAAAAGTCACATTTCTGGCAGTTGTAGTTAAACTTGTTTTTTATGTAACAAACACTTTTTAGAAAAAACAACACTATTTTGCCAATTAAATATATTAAAATTATCTAGTTGCATGCAAAAATATAACAAAAAACAATGCAGTTGTGACTGTGCAATGTAAAAATTGGACTCTCGGATTTAAATCATGTATAAACTTGTATAAAACATGTCCCAGGGTCATTGGACTTTAACTGTACTGCATACTGAATTTCAACGTCGAATTTCAAAGTTTCAAAATATTTATTTTATTTTCTACTCTTATATAAGCTGTGAGCTTTCATCACAATCGAGCTAAAATAAATTAATATAAACTTACAAGTAAATCTACATTCTCAAATATTTTATTGTTAATTATCAATATTTTTATCTTTATCTAAGCAGCGGAATGGCCCCGATCCCTACAGACCCATTACGGGGTAATAAACGGACAACTTAAAAGTAGCTAAAAAAAATTATCTTTAAACTTCCTTACACTGAGTTGTTTGATTAAACAGTATTTTACGTCATTTAATTATTAATAGTCAAAATACAAAACATACACATGCTATTCTTTTTATTTATGAACACAAGACAGCTTATATAGGCCTACGGTATATCCAGTTTTTGTTTTGAGAGAGACCACATAATGAATCTGAATAGAACCACCGTCTTCCCACACGTAAATGACAAACAATACAGGTAACAAGGGAAGGACATAAACATATTTTGTGCTTGCTTAATCTTTCCTGTCCGTTATTTAATACCATCATGGTAGCTAGTTTGATATGGGAATAAAATTGAAATAACAAATACTAAGTATATGTATATGTCATTTTAATATAAAATGACTGCACTATAATAAAAAGTCAAACACAATATTATAATGCATTAAGTCACATACAAACTAATTGACTAGATTCTAAAAATCGTATATGACTAGACTATTAACACAATATAATACACAATTCAAATATAAAAGATGGGCAAATAATCTGAGTAGAACAACCGTCTTCCCAACACGTAAATGCCAATCAAAACAGGTTACAAAGGAAGGACATAAACATATAATAAGTTTATCCGGTGACAGAAACGCATGTATATTGTTTCTGTATACGTGTATAACAAGTTTGATTATATCTTCCTCAATAGTGATAAAGTTTAATAGAATACTTTGTCTCGGTCTAATACACAGTTATTTGCCATATATTAGACCTATATATATATATTTATAGCGTTAAGATTATGATAAAACTTATACTTACAATTTAAGTCATGTGATTATATCCTTATATTATATATATTATATCCCTAATATTCAACTATTGCTTATGCGTTCAACTAAATCCTGTATGACTAAGTGAACGCCATGATTGTTAAATCTATAATTCATAGTTTACTTTTTTAACACCGACCTTAACCGATGTCGTGCTAAAGTAAGGCACAGTAATTACGCACACAAGAGCAGTTATTGATCCGTTATAGGGTTTCCCATTTAAACAAGGAACACGCGATATAGTCAATGTTCAATAGTATTGAATGTACTAGTTCGAGCACTCCGATTATGTTTATACAAATAACGGTAGTTGGATATACGTACTGTCCAATACTTAGTGTCGAGTTCATAAAGTTTATTCCAAAAGATCATGTTTCTAAGTAGATCGTTATTTTTGATGGAGTTTCATGCCATTTTCAACACATTTCAATTATATATGGCATATCCAGCTTTATTCGTGGAGGAAGAACTCCGAATGAATCTAAGAAGAACCACCGTCCTTCCGTAAGTAACTGGTTAATTTTCTTATATAAAGTTTATGGACGAGCAAGATTCGATCCTACGTTTTCAGCGGTGAGAGGTCAGTGGTATATAGAGACGGCGCCTTAGAGGCATAGTACCACCATTTAAAAAAGGAAGTGCTTCCGTTGGGTAGTCGCATAATGGCGATTTTAAATAATCCTTGTTTCTTCTTCTTTAAAAATGCATTTTCCTTATTTTAATACTTTTTTTCTTTTGAATGGCAATATTGATGTATTTTGAACATTTTGAAAGCATTGTCATGCTTAAATTGTGAATTAAAAAACAACAACATTGATGCTTGGGGTATGAATACAAGATTTCAGAAGTTTACTTTCACTTTGTCAGCAGTGTACACACTTAGCAGAAAAACATCTCTTATATGACACATAACCCCTACCTTTCTCATCATATTTTGGTAGTGCAGAGGTTGACAGACAATAAAATGTAAGTTTCACTTCTTTCGTTTGTGTCTCTATGAATGACAAGTATTTTAAACTAGTATTATTTACTATAGAATAAAGAACAAAAAAAATCAATGGTGGGATTACAGCTAGATCGCTATTAAAGAAAATATAACTACAAAACTTAATACCATTCGCAATTCATATTTTTCAAAATTGGTTTTCTCGAAACAAAGACCAAATATGCTCTATCTCAATCAATATGTCATATTGTGTTTTGTATTGTTGCAACGTCGCTTTCTACATTTTTTCAATAATATCGAGACGGTGTTTACTTGAGACAATATTCTGAGCGCTGCCAAACTGGAGTTATATCATGCCGAAGACACATGGTATGATACCCCACCATGTGTTTGTTTTCAAAAACTATTTAACAATTATAAAGAAATATCTTACCGGAGCGATATCAGTGTTTTTTTTAGAAAATAAGCCGAGTACTATGCCAAAACGTCACGTGGGTTAGCTACCCGGCTTCAACATATACCGCTTTCAATGACTATAACATCCAATGGTCGAAATGATCGGAAAAAAACACCTGGAGATGGAACAAAAAACCCCAACAAAACTCCTTATACTAGATGGGTATTCAAACACTTTGACGGTGAACCGTTATATATGTGATTATATATAGCGGATACATAACAAACATAATGATAAATATATATCAACACATATATAATGAACAGCTGCGTTTCTGCCTCGTATCATCGATCCATAATGTACACATAACTGTGCGAGGCTCAGAACATAATTCGCCGATATTTTATACGTTCGTATTAGATTTTTGCCCTTTTAGCAACAGTATTTCAGTTATGTTACGGCGCTCCTTATCACCTTTCCTGGGTTCCGTTAGACAGTTAACCGGTACGTTACGGACCTTATCTTTGAAAGCCATTGGCTACTTTCCAACATATTCGGAGATGGGAGACTCATGGTCTGGTGATGCTTCGAACCCACGACATCTGAATTAAATGTTAGACGCATTATCGACTGAGCTAACCGACCCCGACTCAATATTTTGAGCGAGAGAAAGCGCATTGAAGCGTATCATCGATACAAATGATTACTCGTATTATTGTTTGAGGCTCCATGCTTAAATTCACCAATCTCTTGACTGGAACAATAACAACAACAACAACAGCAATATCACCACCACCACCACCACCACCACCACCACCACCACCACCACCACCACTAACAACAACAATACAACCAACCACCACCACCACCATCACCACCACCACCAACAACAACAATACAACCAACACCAGTAACTGCAGTACCACCGCCACCACCAACAACAACAGCAACAGCAACAACAACAGTAATACAACCACCACTACCAATGATAATAACAACAACAACAACAACAACAACAACAACAACAACAACAACAACAACAACAACAGTTATACCACCACCGCCACCAACACCAACAAAGCAATACCACCACCACCAACAACACCAACATTACAACTACTACCACCTCCACCACCACCACCAACAACAACAGCAATACCACCACCACCGCCATCACCACCACCATCACCAACACCTCCACCATCACCAACACCACCACCACCACAAACAGCAATACAACCACCACCAACAACAACAAAAGCATCAACAAAAAAAGCAAAACAAAAGCAACAGCAGCAAAAGCAGCAGCATAAGCAGCACCAGCAAGAGTGACAACAGAAATAACAATAACATGGCTTATATAAAGCAAGCGTTTATTTATGTTTTATGTAAACATAAATAGCTATATTCGTATCATTTAAGATAAAGACAATATGTCACAACGTTAAAGACAACAAAGAAAATCGAATTGAAACACATTTTGCCTTTGTATTACATACAACAGACACTAATAAAGATTGGGCCCATTGTTTTAGGAACAAAGAATTGTATTTTTTTTCTATATTCTATTTGACTCCAGTTTTTGTTTGTAATGGATATAGTATAATGTAAAGTTAGTGAGGTTTTATATTTTAGTATGAAGTGGTAGTGGTCTATTTCTTGTGATGATATAAATAAATCTGTACCGGGATTAAACATATAATAAACAAACAATGGTGAGGCCATTTTTTTGCTTTGTTAATATTTCAAGTATTATATAAATCTATTAATACAATAGGGACACTTGATAATGAATATAATTTATATATATATTCAATCTATTTTTGAATATTGTAGAGTTATTATATTGATGTATTGAACAATGAAAAGATATATTCTATGTTTTAACGTTATAGAGTATGATGTATTTATTTGACTTAACGTTTAGTTTATGTTACTCAAGATAACATTAAATGAATAGATATGTCATTCAAAGATTACATTACAAAGGTCGTATTCACCAACCATTTTTGAGAATATTATTAACCTTTCAACCTTAGATATCTAGTTTACCATGACAATTATAATAATTGTGAGAGTTTATTTTACTATATATCAGTTGTCCCTACATGCTTGCAAATTTTGGTCTCAAAAAAATGGTCTATAAGGGTGTTTTCCGAAATTCATTCTTGAGTTAAATCTAAGAATATTTTTAAGAATGGTTGGGGAATAGGTATTTCATTCACGGACCTAAATGGTGAAACATCTGCATCTTAAAACTCAAAACTAAATTTATCATTTTTCCACATTCTGTAGCAATTTTGTGCAAAGTATCGTAATTTTTAGACAATCGTTGTTCATGTTTGGCTGAAAGTGTTATTGGTGAACGTTTATTTTGTATTATTTTATAACAAATTTATTAGAATTTAGTGAGGAACATGATGTTTTAGTTCTACCAGCGTGAAAATATAATTTGTAATAAAATCGCAATAATCACAGTTACTGTAGTAACATAAAATATGTATTTGATTTATTCAAACGTGTGTCTTTGGTATTAACCGATACGTATTACGTGACAACAATGCACGAAGTAATTTGCAAAACAAACTATACAATTATCTGCTTATGTTATGTATGCTTTACCTGATATTCTAGACTGCCTGCTTCAGCAAAACAATAATAACTTTAACAGTAATATGCACGCGTTATCACCCTCGGGCAGGCATGAAAAACGTAATTATAACTGCAAATACTCAAATCAATAACATGCTGTCATTAACCTTTATGAGGGAGAATACGTCAGCTGGTACCTGGCGAAACCATGGTAACATAAATAACTTTTACAGAGAGTATCGACAATAATTGTCCATTACTATTACATGTAACTCGGATTGGCTTTAAGATGAATGGCATAGCCATTTTACAAATCAGATTTCTTAAATTTGCCATATCTCAATTTGTTTTGTTATAGAAAATTATCAAAATTTGCAATGTAAAACTATGATATATTGATGCAGTTTAAGTAGGAGTAATTACACGCCTGGATATTTCATATAATATGTGCTTTAAACGAAAATACACACACACTTTCAGTACAATCTTTATCATTATTATTACAAATGCAAAATGATTTCTGAAACCAGCAAAAGTATCCCATACATGATGGTTACTGACAGTGGAACTTATTTTTCTATAAAATATCAATTTAAATACTATAGTTTCTTTTATGTAAGACATTTATTAATTATATGAATACACAACATTAAGAAAACGTCACAAAAGGGATTATGCACAATTGGAACTGTATTGTAAAGATTTGGCAGATATACGTTATTGTTGAGATAAAAGAGAATATTTATGTTTTTATATTTAAGTTTCAGATTTTCATTGCTTTAATTTCAGACGAAATTGACAAAAGAAAACATGCAAGATCTGCAACGAGGTAATATGGATTTAGATGTAAGGTTATCTATCTGTATTGCGAATGAATATAACTTAGCATTTTTATTTCCCTTCTATTTTGATCACAGTTATGAATTCGGCTATTTATAACAATATGCACGAGCTTATTCATACATGCATGTGTAACGGGGAGGAGTATAGTTTTTACCTGGACAAATTTGCCTATGTTTAGTAGTTGCGTTTCTATTAACAGTTACAACTTTAAAAAACCGAAGGGCGTTAATGAAATTCTACCGCTGAAAAAGTAGGCCATCTTTTGTGTTCCGAATCCTAATCTGACAAACTTCATTTTTCATTTCTATTCGACCGTTGTTTGCGCAGGTTTATGTACTTAAAGTACTTTAAAGTATTTTTTAATGGAGTTTTATGTCATTTTCAACACATTTCAGGTTATATATGTCATATCCAATTTTATTGGCGGATGAAGACCTCTGAATAAATCTGAGCATAACCACCGTTCTTCCAAAAGTAATTGGGAAACATTCTCACATAAAGTTTTTGGATCAAGCATTACCCGAACCTACGACCACAGCGGTAAGAGGTAAGTACCGGTGCCTTAGACCACTCGGCCACGGAGGACCCACTGGGATGGAGCGTGTGCTCACTTGTATATAGTGGATTCAGATTTGAATTAAGTGAATACAGTTTTTGCCATAATATTGCCATAATGGTTAATAGAGGCTGTGATATATTGCTGCAGATAGGTAGAGCAACAGTTAGCATAGCTGGCATACTGAAATAAAATATTACTGGTGTTAAAAGTGGCTTTTATACTATTTTAACAGATGGACGTATTTATGAGTATTGAGTACCTTAATTTAATAAAGCATAGGGGTATCACTGGTCAGTAACCAGTATTTGATAATGATGACCCTACGTGGAAGGGTTATGATAGATTGCTATGTTTCTCAAGCTACTTAATCCGCCCAGGAGAACGTAGCAATATCAAAAGTGGTGCAGCCCTAAAAGCAGTCACCTGAGCATACACAATGCATTTGTTTAATGGATAAAAGTAGTTGTTAGTGCAGTTTAAAATCTAAAACCAAGTTGCCATTAAAGAGATATTGATTTTATTTATATATCTTTTTCTACTTCAGCGTTTGATCTGACCCAAGATTCGGGCGTAGTCGACTTATATGGGGCCAAGAAAATGCTTCAAATCTTCAACATGAACCCGACGACAGAGGACGTGACAAAACGCTACATGGAACACAACCGGGACGGTTAGTGAACTATGTGAATGATATATTAAAATATATTATCAAAAAAATCTTATTTCATGTAATGAAGTTCTGTAATGTCCTCGGTAATACTATTTTCATTTATTTGTTTTTCTTTGTTCACTTTTTATTGGTATTTATTTTCAAAAATACCAAGGAATCTCGCCTCAAAAATAAAAAAAACAGGTATAACACACTTGTGTTGGTAAATTCTAATAAATGCATTACCAACATACTATTTTAAATTGTTAGCTTTATGTTCTACTGATAAAAAAAAGAACATTTTAAAGGATAATGTAAAAAGGCGTGTATTAACTTGTTTTAGTTTATAAAAGTTCTGGCGAACTTTTAAACACATTGCGCACAAGACAGTATAAAGTTTTAGCTGTAGACACGTACGACTTTCTAACGTTTTATACAACTTTATCACACAGTAACAAGGATATTACATAATTAATTTAAAAGACGTTTGTCATAGAAAATGCATCCTTCGTGACCCATAATTTCGACCGCACATTCTTTACAAATGCTAAACGTTATTGATTTTATATGTGGCCTTTGGGAATCACTATGCAAATTTGTCTTAAATATATATGTACTCACTGCGGCAATACAAAGTGTAAGGAAGAATTGTATGCATTCATGTGAGTATCAATTGACCTGAAAAAGTCGACAATCCAATCAGCGATCGATATTGGTTGCTACACTTGCATTTTCATTAGACAAGCGAACTGTCTTCCAGTGGACGGAGCGATAGTCGCTCTCGAGTCAGGTCAGTTGTACACCTCTTATTATAGACATGGTGTATATATAGATATGAGAGAGTATTTATGTTTAGCCTTTCGCCAAATATTTACTACATTTTTTTTAATGTTCTTGCATTTAAGAGAGAAAAAAGCATTCATGTAATTAATGACGGTCGAGACTATGTCACAACTGTCTCGGACATATTGAATATGTTTATAGTTTTAAATTCCATAACACATTGTAAATATCTAGAAGGTAATTTCAACTTCTAAATTAATTGATCCTATATGTTGCATGTTACAGAGTCAGTAGGTCTAACGTTTGAAGAATTTCAGAGTGTGTTTCACGACTACCTTCTAGATCAACACAAGGTTCCTGGCGCGCTGGACAAGACATTGGAAGACCTTTTTGATGGATTCATTTCTAAGGTAGGTCAATGTATATTCCATTGTCAGTCAGGGATGAAAATAAATTGAAATTGTCCCTACCAATATATTGTAATTTTGATATTGTCCAGGTGCAATGAATAATATATATAATTGTTGTGCCTTTGCAATACTTTCAAATTTTGGTAGACCGAAGAAGTGTGTATGCACGACTTAACAGTTGTTAGAATAAAACTGTATGTTAGGTGAGTTACACATTAATGTTATTGTTGTATATGATTTAAGGAAACTGTTAGGTAAAAATGCATCTTTTGAAATACAACTTACGTTGTATATGTTTTGGTCATACTCTGTTAGAAAGGACACTATCGTACAACGCTTTAAACTTTACTTATTTCTGATACAATTCTAAAATAAACTGAAACCGTAGTAGCGATTGTTACAGACATTCATTTAATTAATTGATTGAATGATTGAATATTTAGCGTCAATTTTATGCCATTGAGGGCTAAGAGACGATCAGTTAACCTAACCACTGTTTACTGGGATCCTGAAAGGTTAACCAGTACTCGAGCACTGCCCATCTCCACAAGTTACTGATAACTTTCCCACTTGAATCAGAGGTGAGAAACGAATGATAATGAGACACAATGTCGTTGATCAATCATCACGGAAACTGTTGCCGGGCTTGGATTTGAACTCACGACCCCTGGATTGATAGTCAGACGCGTTATCGACTGAGCTAATCGGGCCCGGCATTCAATTTAATACAACCTTTAGTTTATACTTATGTACTTTTAATTCGATTGTAAAACAAGTTATTTTACAAATCACACTCGAAGTTTTCCTGGGAAGAACCAGTACTAAGCATATGCAGACAACTTGTCTTGCCCAAGGGCATCATACAAATCACTGGCACAGGATTGGACCCAAGACCATCTAGTTTCCACCACTGGATCATGCGCTCCATAAATTTTGCTACATCCTTTGGTTAAATGAAATATTTCCCTTCTTATATGTTTGAAGTAATAGTTAA
Organism: Panopea generosa; assembly: GCA_029582155.1. Classification (NCBI taxonomy): domain Eukaryota; kingdom Metazoa; phylum Mollusca; class Bivalvia; order Adapedonta; family Hiatellidae; genus Panopea; species Panopea generosa. The sequence continues at coordinate 21,395,157 of CM055904.1, forward strand.
AATAATTATTAGTGATGGTTGAATATTGCTGATATAAATATTGGGGTTTAAATACTAAACATGTAGCAAAATTGATTACCTATGCCAGATACGTTTCACTTTCTTTGTTAACGTCTAAATCTGTTTTATATGAATAAACACAATGTATGTCATTTGTTTTGACAACATAAGTAAGAAGAAACGAAACATGTTGTAATGGTATTGATAATGACTTTTCTATCTCACAGTCAGAACTAAGAAAAATATTAACTGAGATGGGATCAGAACCATTTGAACCTGAAGAAGCGGACGAGGTCATCAACGAGATCGCATTTGACGACAACGGAATGACGACACAAGAAGGTACTAATGTAATAAGCATTCCTTACTTTTCAAAATTTAAATCTGTCAATTTAATACAGTTTTTGAACATTTTTGACAGAGTTACATAGTTTCGTACAAATTTGACATTGCAGAACATGACAATTTTTTTTATAATAAAAACATAAGCAAATTATTAAACAAGAGCCCCAATGGGCTTAAAGCAACGATAGTAACTTATTTTGGCAAGTTTGACCAGAGCAGCCATCTCATTTTTGTTTTATGCAGAAACAGTTTCACAATACTTTATATTAATAAAAAAATTAGCTTAATAGTTTCAAAAATGTAAGAAATTCTTTAAATTGGCAGAGTCGAGGCAGCCATTTTTGTTGACAAATGGCAACGCATAATTCAGTAAAGGCATCATGCGCATACACATATATTTCTTGCATTCGACTTATGTAACAAAAAGAGATATTTTAGGTTTTACACATGTAAAATCAAACGACTCTTTAACCAGAAAACTATATGTATTTGAATACAAAGAAAACGTTTAACCAAGGACTTAGACAGAAGGATTTTTCTACTAAATTATGATGAAACCGCCCACCAAACCCACGAAGAATTAAGAATTTGACAAATTAATAAATCAGATTTCGAAGAGAGCTACTGATATCTTTTACAATGTTTTATAATGTTTTAAACATGCAAACTGATATTAGATTTTTGAAATCCTAAGTACTACAATAATTTCAAGCACAATTTGCAAGGTATAGTCTCGTTTTGTAGAGAATTTTAGTATGCAAAGAAAGAATCTTTAATTTGTATTCCTGAGATGAATGAAGGTTAGGATAATTGAAAACGAGATTTCACGAGATTTTTCTTGAATACGCGATCGTTTATAAAATTTCACTCGGTTGCTTTTCCTTCCGTATATAAGTTCTCATCGTACCATAGACAGTCATTTCATTTTTTGTTCTCAATAGGTACTAGGACATCACATAATTCAAATTGCCTTTCACATGTAACTTTCACCAAACACTTGCCATAGACGAATAAATACAAATAACGCATTAAGTATCACATGTAACAATAAGAAATACAGCTATCATAGACAAATACCTATAAACATTACGTATCAATTATAAGGGATATACAAACATAATTCTACAGAGGATGTATCAACTAGGGCTTAGTTTAAACATATTGTAAGACTCTTCAGAAATTTCCTGTGATTTCATCATTGGAAGGTGCTCTTAGATGTTCGGGTATTAAAAACTGCACATAGCGTCGGTAAAATCACCACGATTTCGGGGTATATGTATTACTACGTCATTGTTTACAATGGCGAACGCCACCTTGTAACAGTGAAGACATTAGGTATATAAATAACCAAATATGTTTTTTCGATTTAAATTTATTATTTATTTGTAAAAAAAATTAAAAGACGTATTGAATGTATTGAAGAGTTTGATGAGTTAGTTTGGGTTTAATTAGGAACAGTTACTACTATTATAGTGCATCTATTGCTGATATGCGTCATTCGACTTAACCGGTTAGTTTAATTTCAAGACTAATCGCTTGAATAACTTAGTTCAGCGAACCAATTTTAAGAAGTGCGTTAGAATAGGGTTAAGTATACTGTATTTTAAAACCTTCGGAGTTGCGGTTAAAATGTTTTCGAACATTGAAAACCTCATATGCGGTCGCAAATTTTAAAATTGCAGTTTACGTGATATGTATTATTTATAACACACTTATATATATATACATTAGTTACGGCCGGTCATTCTGAAATCAGTAAAACTATGATTTAAGTAAATTTGTCAAAGTTTAGAAAACAGATATAAGTAAAAGGAACGTATGTATTTGTGAGGGACTGGTAACAATATATAGTTCTTGCGACATTGGTCTTTGTTTTGTCTTCACATCATTAACAAACGCTGTGAAAGAAAAGTACTTTCATGGAAGACGAATCGCTACATGTGACACCATTAATACAGGTGATATATAGTTTATTTCTCATATATTGTTATCAAAATAAATGGCGTAGACCTTTGTTACATTTAATAAGCGTTTGTTTCAGAGTTAAAAGAATTTCTGCTGAACCGTGTAGAAATGGCGTTACCTCCAGTACAGTCGAATGTGATGTCAGAAGGTGGAAACAGCAGACAGTCCCCGGAGGTAGCACAGCGTTCGGATATGGGCAATGAACAATAAAACTTTATGCAATTAAAACATTTTTAATGTCTGTAAAGTAATACTATATCACTTATGATAATATGCAAACTGTGGAGTACATAAGTTTTATTTTTATTACACATTGAATTTCTTCAAATGTATTCATCCCCAACCCCCAACATTTCTTTTTTTTCAAAATTGATGCCAATTGTTGTAAGTGATGTCGGAGTAATCATCCCTATCCCACAGTCTGTCTTAATATGCCTTAAATAACAATAAAAGACAAAATAGCGTAAAAGGTTTTCATGTAAAGTACACGAATATGGACCAGTTGATTATGTGTTAATTGTTTTCAACTTTCATTTGAACATAAAAAATATGCTAAATTGCAGCGACATATTGCGACCAACATTTTACTTAGTATCTTTACATAAAGGGAAATGACCTCCTTTGGTTATATATGACTAAAATGTAAAAGAGTTTGTGTTGGACCGTGCAGAGATGGTGTTACCTTTAGAATAGCTGAACGTGATGTCAAAAGGTGGAGATGCCGAGTAGGTAATACACTTTGAAACTTGAATATTTGTAAATAATATGAAATTAAACATTCATTTGATATCATTACATGTAAAAAACATTTATAAATGAATTCTTTCAGTTAACCTACACCTGTTATATCACTCATACATTTACCTTGTTTTTTGTTTTTTTTAAAGAAAGAGTTTAACTTTCGTTTATCATTTCAGACAGAAATGAAATAGTTATTATATACGCACATTACCATAAATAATTAAATGTCACTCAACAATCATAACAAACACATTCAAGGTAATGCCATGCATAGCCATTTATTAAATTGCATTTTAAAGAACACTATATGTCCGAGCTGAATCCACTGCATTGATGAAGTCACTCTTGATATATCATATTTAAGTCAACGAGCGTGTTAACACACTCCTGTCTACATCACTGCTGGCATCGAACACAGAACGATCTAAACTGCAAAAGACGAAAACGATGATTAGACTGCACAAGTAACGCAATGCAGTTAATAATATTTATATACAACACGGTCGTCAGGTCTCACTACACAGTTCCATATCAAATAAAGTCTATGATTTCCACGACAAAAATACATTTCCACATTGTAAATAAGTATTCATTTTCATAGCAGGAATATATACGTGCTATAATTGGTAAATTGACCAGCTTGTTTTGCTTTAAAGACAGTGCAGCGAGACACTACGACTTTTTTTAAAAAGTCCCTAAATGCTCACAAATGCATGATCTGTTAAAATCCTATAAAAGTCACTTGTTTAACACCAGTGATGTATTATTGCAGTATATTCTTTGCCAGATTTTCCTTACTCATCTGCAGCAAGTAATCACATCCCCAATGAACCATTTTGAAAATATTTCCAACCGTATTACAGATAACAATAAGTATAAGAATCTTATTACCGTGAAAAAAGAGTGGCACAAATGTGTGGTGATCCCTTTAGATATCTACGAATGTCACAAACATAAAACAAGTATTATATAAACATATCTTAGTTTTCAAATGCTGAACTTTTTTTACTACTATTCACGTCATATAAGAAAAGAACGAAAGCACGCAATTTTTTTGCACTTATAGTACAATTTAGAGATACATTTAGACATGTGATAAATGAAACGCGTATTTGTAGTTAAACGTGGTGAGTATTGTATTTAATTAAAGACAAAAAATGTATTTGGACTGTGAGTTAAAACTCATTAAAGAATAGTGCTTCATTACCAGTATCTATTAATTTCGAATTACAACTTCCATTACTTGTTCGGCCACACCACACCTTAATTAACGCAGTTTAAAACACTAAACATAAATATTTGCTACAAAATAATATATATATATATTTATAAAAAGTTAGCATAATACAAACTAACCGAAATCACTCTCATGGATGACATATGGGACTTTATTGTCTTTCCACAGCCACTCTTTGATGACAACGGCAGTTCGCTTCTGTGAAATGAACAATCATTTAATGAATTAATTATTAAATGTGATTTTTACCTTTAAAGAAAACATAAAAAAAACACCTCACCTAGATGAGCTCACTTAATCTTGCAACATATGTATGTATAATGAGGAGATATCTATGCTGAAGCATGCTTTGTTTCAGGCATAGTACACCATTGGAAACAGGAAATGCTTCCGTGGAAATACTTCCGTGGGGTAGTCATATATTGGCGGTTATAAATAATCCTTGTTTCTTCTTCTTTAAAAATGCATTTTCGTTATTTCATACTCATTTTTTTATCGGAATGACATTATTGATGTATTTTGAACATTTTGAAAACATTGTCATGTTTGAATTATGAATTTAGCATCTAAATGATAGTTGGCAATTGGGGTATGAATAAATGATTACGGAAGTCTACTTTCACTTTATCAACAGTGTAGAGACTGAATAGAAAACAAATCTTGTATGACACATGACCTCTACTTTTCTAATCATAGTGTGGTAGTGCAAACGTTGACAAACAATAAAATGTAGGTTTCACTTAAAAAATCAATGGTGGGCTAACACCTTCATATCTTCAAAAGAAACCCAAATATCAGCTTTGATCGATGTTATAAAGATACATTATAGTATTTTTGTATAAAACCTTTAAAACACACATCTTTTTGTTATGTGTTTTGCTTCAAACAACAATTACTGTTTGCATGACATGATTTAAATTTCATTTAATTAACAATAACAATTACATTTAACGGCAAATATTTCACTATAGTCATAAACATAAACAAAGGCAGTGGATACATAATGTATACAAAAATGGTTTCGTAAAAACGATAAAAACAAAATGAATGAACAACGTGACACGTTTTACAGGTATATTTCCATTATTTCCAGAAGGTCTGAGACCCATGAGGAATGGTCATATGTATATGACTACAAATATGGCGACAAAATCGTATCTTATAAACATCATATACCATAATTATATACACTGTCATAAAGCGCTTAATTCAATTATAAACAAATATGCAGATTGGAGTTCCAGGCTTTGTTTATTTTATAAAGGTAATAAAACTATGACAACATTAATTTTATATTATAAGACTTAACATACAAGTCATGCAATATGAGTTTGTAGGTAAAAACTATATCCATTGGATTTTGTTCGATATAGAAACATATAGTTATAACAAGATTAAACAATGGAACATATACATCAAAATCTAGATTTCGTTAATAGAAATATAACATAATAGTAAGCATCTGTGTTTTTTTCGGGTGTTTTTTTTTACTACATTCGGAGTCTGGAACTCGTTCATGTATATTTTCAAAAATTACAAGGTCTCACTACATAGTTGAATTTTGTTCTTTATTCAATAAACAATAGGTCTAGGATTTCCACGGTACATAATATTCGACATACCATTTGTTTTAAAGTCTTTTTTCACAGCAAGAATTTATCCCCACATAATAACGCACAATAATTGGTAGGTTGGCCAGCTCGATTTTTTTTATAAATACAGTGCAGTGACACCCTCATATTTATTTTTTTAAAAAAAAAATCCTCAAATGTTCAAAGGTACATGCATCTGTTAAAATCCTATGAAAGTCACCTTTTTAACATCTATAATGTTTTTATATGCTATGCCAGTGTTTGCTCTACTCATCTGCAGCAAAATCACAACCACTATGAACAATTTTGAAAATATTTAAAACCAAATCACATAAGACATTTTTAAATGCAAGAAGCATGTAATCATGTCTAAAAAGGTGCGCAACTGTGTAGTGAGACGTTACGCGGATGCTAGAGGGCATGAGGGTATTACATGTTCTATAACGTTACGTGAACATAATCAACATAAAGTCTGCTATTTTTATTCATTTTTTTACGCGTTCTGTGTTAGTGCGATATGAGGTTTCTTAACTGAAATCTTTAATCAAATTAGAGAACTATTTTACAAATCTTCAATGTCACCACTGCATATGTATGCATACAACTAGATTATTGTTTATACATTTAAATGGCAATATTCAAAAATGTTTGTCATATGCAGTTTTAAAATTTCATCTGCCAAAAAAAAAAAAAAATTCTAGGGAGGAACTTGAAATATTTTTGAATTTAAATTGTAACATATAGAGATGTATATCTGTAAATACACATTCCCCAGGCGTAAAATCAGTCTATTAAATTAATATTTGAGCACACTGAAACCAAACTGACACGTAACCCCGCACCCCCCACCCCCCTCCACCAGCTGTTATACAATAACCTCTCTTACAATTTCTCTCTGAGGAGACAGACGGGTTCGTAACTACTTACCCTTTGATGAGTATCCTGTTGTGGGGTCATGGGAGATGTCAAATGATTCAAGCAGTAATTGACGTGTATATTAGGATATAATGAGGTCATCACAGATTGACCATACGAGGATGATAGAGCAGCGAGGATGTCGTCGTCAGAACAATTTACACCAATCGATGTCAGCGTGGTATGGGAATATGACACGGCGTAACTAAAACAACAGGACCGCAGAAAATAAATAGTTACTAATTAAACATTCATGCATAGTACATTATAAAAAATGTAAATATTTATCTACACCAATATACGCTATTTTGTCATAGTCATTATTAAAAGCATTGTCAGGGCACAACATGAATTTCGACCATTTCATTATCAATTGTAAAAATAATATAAACGTCATTTATCACACGTAGTTAGTCATGTGCATATAATGGTGAACTGATTTGGTAAAAAAGTTTAGTTGAATTCTAAACGCTTTTAAAGTCAAGTTATTATGTTCCTATGACTATATGTCCATTTGCGCAAATAATAATGTACACTACATTTTGCTTCATGGCTGGCGTAAAGAAGCGTTAACTCACATTCCGTTGTTCCAATGTAACTTTCGGTAAGGCTGACTTTATTCAAAATAATGCACGAACATACAATTGACCGTTCCTGTGTATGCGATCAGGGGACAATGATCCAGAAAACTCTATTAAGATTCAACAAAGGAATGACGTCACAACTGGCTTTGAACAAATACGTTTAAAAATGAAAATCATACATCTTACTAGTCTGTAGCACGAACCCAGTCGGAAGAGAAATGCTGGGAAAGCCACGTATGAGCACGTTGATTGGTCAGTTGTATCAACTGAAAGTTTGATGGCGTCACAATTTACTAAGCGTTCAACTGCCATGAATTGTGAGGCAGGCATATAATTCCCTGTTTTTCATTAGTGATTAATATACCTTATCAGGTTTTGGGATAGACCACCATCGTATTATCTTACTGAATCTCATTACCTGCATTTAGTTGCATCGCTGGGATATCCTGTTATGATATCAAACAATTTACTGGCAGTCGTGGTTAAGTAAATTGGAAGAGGCACCGTAGGCTTCATCAACTGTTAAACATAACAGTTTGACAAGTTTATTTCCATTAGTTTCAGAAGGTCTGAGACCCATGAGGAATACTCACATATATACGATTACAAATATGGCAAAAAAATCTAATAAATATCATATAGCATAGATTATAATATAGATAATGAAACTATGACAGCATTTCTATTATAAGACTGAACATACAAATCGTGTAATATGAGTTTGTAGGTAAATATATACACCTATTTGATCATGTCAGATATATATCAATATATCAAGAACAAACAATGAAACATATACATCAAAATTTAGAGTTCATTAATAAGTTAATATATCCATGTAGCTGATCTTGCACTAGCTGTAATAAGACAAACTAAAAGAAACATTCTAAACATATTTGCTTGGTATATACGTCGTGTTGCAATATTGTATACAATTCTGAGTATTATTTTGAACAAGCTCACATCACGCCTTTCGATCTATAAAGAAACGATAGCAATGTTTAAATCTAGAACGAGAGTAAAATATGGGAAAAGTTGGTGCCGTAAACAAGATAATTCTATTAAAGAAAATTATATTTTAAACTGTTTAGGTGTGATTACTTATGTGACAAATACGCTGTTTGTAATACTGATAACGTTATTCTAAAAATCATAATTACTTGTAATGGACAACCGGTATGACCAGGGATCGTATTCACCAAACGTTTTTGAGAATTTTCTAAGATTTCAGATTGAAAATCCAAATTTTATCCTTAAATATCTAATTTACCATGACAGATAGAATACTTGTGAGAGTTTATTTGACAATATATTAGGTGTCCCAACATGCTTGCAAATTTTTGACTCAACAATTGGTCTCTAAATGTGTTTTTCAAAATTCATTCTTGAGTTCAAGTCTAAGAATATTCTTAAGAATGGTTAGTGAATACCACCCCTGAGCTTATATTACGGTACGGGGCATTACATCAGTTCACTATATTTTATGGTATAACAGGTTGGCCTCCTTAAAACAAATACAAAAGTCAGGTTGCTAGCCTAGCGCAAGTAGTTCGATATTGCATGTATGTATTTTGTGGAATCGACAATGTATATTTCTAAGTTATAATTGCCTAAAAATGTATGCCAAAAGTTGGTCATTGTAAAACATTGACGAAAATATTTTCTAGAAGGCGCTTGTTGACATAGTACAATTGTGCCAAGACATTATCCAAGGAATTTTGTCCACAGTTGTAATTTTGTCCGCCCACGTAAACAAAAGAAGGCGGGGATAGTGTTAAAAGTCAGTCAATTCAAACATTCAACACAACTGACGTCTAATAAATTGAAACCTAACAAATCATGAAATATAAAACCTCTACTATTACCTATTACTGTGAAGACAACATATCTATAGGATTGATCTAATTCTTTATGTGTGTGTGTGTGCGTGTGTGCGTGTGCGTGTGTGTGTGTGAGCGTTCGTGTGTGCGTTCGTGCGTGCAAATGTGCGTTCGAAAAACAGGCAATTGAATAATTCACTGTAACTGACCTCCCATTAACAATCACTATGGTGACCTACCGAAAGATGAAAGATGAAATTCAATAATTTAACAAATCTGCCCTCCAATAAATGAAGACCTAACTACCTTGACAATTATCCAGTACATTCTCTTGCGCGAATATCCCTGCAGACAGGTGGAGGAACGACTTTAGAGACGCCTTCATCTGTGCCAGTGTGCACCGTCCTCGGTGTCTGGCCAAAGATTTCTGCATGCATACTAATACTTCATTGATCAAGCTGTTGTAGCGGAGAGCAAAATTATAAAAACCTTTGAGGTTCGGATAAGGAATTCCGAGACTGTGCCGAGTTCCCGAGCGAACAGTTATCCCAAGGGACGGAATTTTCAATCCGAACATAGAAAGCCATTAATGATACTTTTTTCTTAATGAGTATAACGTCATGCCGTGATAATTTTATCTCGGCCCTAGGATGAGTGTCAAAAACACAACAACATCAACAACACACATTGCTGATTCTATAAAGAAAGGTGACTTGAGAGCGGTTCTTATACGCTTTGTTTCTTTTCAAATGGAGCTTGAATATATAAGTATAAACTGAAAATAACTAATAATTAAAAGGGAACTTGTCTTGTTCAGATACATACACATACATAAATTCATCTTTCCTAAAAAAATCATATTGTAAAAAACTAATGTTGGCAATACACAATTAGTGTGTCACAATTACCATAACACTCCTTGTCATAAATCCAATAATAATTTTCTAATTTCTCTTGTCTAGAGATTTTGTATACAATAATAGAATGTAATTAATTTGTTTGTTGTAGTCAAGTTTAGTTCAAGATGATTTGTTTGATGTTAATATTAAACATATATCTGAGGTTGTCATGGTATTACACGTATAACTTGCATTAATAAAGAAAATGACAATTCTTAATTAAACAATGTAGACCTCCAGTCCATAATACACGAAAAACACGACATATTTAATATATTATGCAACACAACATAGAGTAACACGTCAATATGATCTAGGTAATATTGATAAACTTGTTAACATTTATCAAGCAGTGTACATTGTAGCCATTGTGATACAGCACCATTAATAATTTAACTCATCTGAGTCAATACTCAAAACTTAAATGCCACATAGACAGGGTCATGCTTCATCAACAATATTTAAGTATATACTTAAATTCTTTAAAACATAAATAAAAGAAAAACATTCAGGGGATCATGAATTTAGGCTGGCTCCAAAAATATTGTATGTGATTTTATTTACATTGATTAAGGAACATTGATGCAACCATTTAAAATTAAGTGAAATGTTTAAGCATTTTAGTAAAACTTAAGAATGTTGATGACTCAAAAGAGAGTAACACATGACGTTTTTAAGTATCTGTAGATCTAGTAAGTAAAAAAAATAATTGTGAAACCCTACACTGGCTCTCCATTCACCAATATTTTAAATGTATATTTAAGTACTTAAACACGGAAATGAATCAAAAGTATTCGAGAGATCATAATTTTAAACTGCCTCTAGAAGAAATGCATTTGGTTTCATTGACAAAAACTAAAGAAAATTAAAGAAACCAGTCTAAATGAAGTAAAAAGTATTTACGTTTACCTAAACATGTTGTAGAAACGAAAGCCACATTTATTTAGCTCAAGAATCCTATTTCAGTATTTTCTATTTTATTATATAGAACATAGATATTTGCAAACGCAAATTTTCTATTCATAGATTCTTAAGTTAGTATAAAAAAAGATGTGTTTGATTCAAATAACTGAATTGGTCATTTTATTGGTTATTTTCGCTAGGCCTTGTTTATTTTCTACGATGTAATAGGTAATTATGAACCACGTGCTGCCACTCTGTGTTATTAGTTGAGTTTCATTTCAGCAATGTTATGGTCCAAGGGAGATAACAACTTTATGTATAGATCTACTGTATCTAACACTGCTGCATTCATATAGGTACAATTCCCATCTAAATAATTCGATAATGATTAGTTACTTGTATGTATACAGTACATAGTCAATATAAACTGGTTTATTGTACATTTTTGTTTTGTTATGTTTACATGTGAGTTGTGAGTTGGATTGGGAATGACAGTGATTGACAAGTGAGCGATATAAGCTAGTTATTAGTTTTGGGGTGACTTTGATTGACAAGTGATTGATGCAAGTAAGGTCACATCCAGCACTGCATGTACCCTTAATTCCCAAACTAACAATCTCTGAATTCTGTCTCTGGACATCAACGGAACAACTTGTTTGAAGTTATTATCCAAATAGATTGATTTTCATTTAATATCAACTAGTAAAGTTAGATTACAAGGACATGTCCTGGCTCTTTCATTAACCCAATGAAAGAAGTAACCAAGATATCAAGAATAGACTAATATCTTGTTTCTAACCCCCTGTTACACGTTTGTGTAGCTTATCCACAATTGCTCAATAGTATTTTGTGATTTTTTTGTCTGGAACAGTGTTTTTCGAAAACAGAACACCGCTGAAGTTGCACATGTGTTTTCCACAAACCCATTACCACAAAACACCAAGTATAGATTAGAAGTCATATGGTATTTTATACATAGTAGGATAGTCCATGTACCTAACTAACCCACATGACATTCTATGTAAAATGGAACGTTCTATTTTGAAATATCTGAGCGATTCTATTGGCTGAAAAAATAGGACGGTATTTAATTTTCTATACACGTATTGTGTTCATGGATATACAGATGCTTTATGTCACCTTACCTGCACCCGATCGTTGCTGATAAAGCGCCTGGGCCAGTGAAATTCAAACCTGACAAAATGGACGGCCAATGCGGCAGGTCGTGATAATTGAACATCGTGAGGGTATCCATGCAGATCGGGTCTGGTTTCACACTCTCGTGCTACAACAGGTCAAATAGAAAATGCAATTACGATTGACATACAATGGTATAAAGACTTGGTACAATTATGTTAACGCATAGTAAAATTACCAAGTTTTATTTGTCAAACTGTCTTTAAAATTTATAAACGTTTGTTTTTTATCGAATTAGGTGGAAATCCGAAAAACCAACAAAAACAACAGCAAACTCATATTTATTTTACGTAATTAATCATTGGAATATGTTTTTATGTATCGTTTTCAGTCTATGATAAGATTATTGAAACAAAGTAACAATGCTTACGTGAAAGCAGGTTTTCAAACTAACGGATGGGTAATGTGTCTGGAGCCAAGCTGCTGCTGTTGGACTATCCACCGCTGTTTGAATTTCTGTTTCACTGCACGTTGCCCCAAAATAGCCAAGGTTCGAACTTATGCACGTCAACAAATATTTGGTAAATCTAAATTTGAATAAAAGAGAATATGAACATGGAAGACACACATTTATGGGCACACACTATCAATAAAACATAGTTTTTGTTTGCTTTCAAGAAGTATATTCTGATACTAAATTAGAAATAATTGAATAATTTTCGTTGATGTACTAATATGAATAAGTAACTTGGTCGCCGCAACTGGGAAATCTATCGTAAACGTTTTTTTTGTGGCGTCTAGAACTAACAGACGATCGTTCCCACTTGAATCAGTATTAAGAGATGAATGACAATGATACGGCCCCTGCAGAAGTATGGACTAAAACAAACACATTAAAATATACAAGCGGAGAATGAGATGTGACTTAAATTATTATTTAGTTTTTAGAATATAAATAATATGTTTAAGATATACAGGCGGAGAATGAGATGTGACTTAAGTTTAGATTTAGTTTTTAGAATATGAACCAATTTCAAATAAAGTAATACACATCATCATTTAGGTTTTAAATACACTGATATAGTTCAATTACATAGCGCTTTATAATTGAATATTTCTTTATTAGACAGATGCATTTTATTTAACATATCGGACATGGAATACTATTCCGCAGGTGAACATTACAAATTACATAAAAAACTGACGCGAACTGTCAATCAAACACGTGGTAATCCAACCAATGATCGATATTAACATTGCGATGCCGCCATTTTTCTTAAACAAACAAACGATGTCTAAGTAATTACTACATTGTATATACTTAGACAAACACGCTGCCAGTCAGCTTATTAGTAGTCCAGTGGTTAACGTCATAGACTGCGAATTCAGAGACACACAAGTTCGACCCCCCAGCTCCTCCAACTAAAAATACATCTTTCGAAGTCGAAGTTTCATGTATCGTTGCATTACACCGGGCATGCCAAAGGACCAGGGACGCTCCAAAAGGGACTTCTATATCTCTGCACTATCCTCACTCTACATGCAGCTATCGAAGGGGAAAGACGTGTTTACCTAAGCTCAAGCATTCAAAGTGGGTCAATCCGGAGTTCAACTTTTAATGTATTTCGTGTTAAACTTTTTAAACTGTCGTTGTTTTTATGGTTTTAAAAGAGAACCTAGACATGATCGTTTAAATGTTTCAAGATACCATACAGATACATGTAACAACAATAGCAGCAGTTTACTACACGACATCACCATGGCACTCCAACTTCAAGATAATCTTCAGCGACAATCTTCATCTTTAATTATCTTCTCGCGACAGGAATCTTCGTTTTCAATAACCAGCTAGATCACCAATAATCGTCGGAATACTAAATCTACTTCGTCTATAATCGTCAAGAATCGCCATTACCGTCTGTTCCAACTTCCGAGTAATGCTTAGCTCCTGTTATTATTTGACCGAAAACATACTGGCACTGGAAGCCGTGCAAACTTTACAGGAGATGTGAGCCGTATACCCTGACAGCCATATATCCTGACAGCTGAATACCCTGACTCAAACTTGGTAATTTGACATCCAACTCAACGTGCTTGTACAGCGATTAAATGCTACGGTGACAACAGCAACGAATGAGTAAGGAAACGAAACAAACTTGAAATGAAGGACTACCAGAGGCTTACCACTACACGGGAGGCACAAACTAATCAACATAGAATTATCATTTGTTCCAGCCAGTGGGGCAGCACCTGGGGAACTAACGACTCTGTAGATGCTGTCCAGTGTCTTAGCGAAATCATCGGCTACTGCTCACCAAAAAGCCTAGAACTAAGTTCGAGGGTATACAAAAACTTCAACTGACTGCACTATTCTCCAAAAATGTAAAATTACTAATACTGTTCTGGAGGCGTCGCTCATGTGGAAAATCGGTGGCGACAATAAATAAAATTATGATCATCATCATCATCATTATCATCATCATCATCATCATCATCATCATCATCATCATCATCATCATCATCACTTGGCGACTTGTCGAAGCGATAGTCGTTTTCATCGTAAGGTCAATACAATTACATGCGTTGACCACAGCACAGGGCGATCACAGTCGGTAATTTGCTGTATTCATTATGTGAATTTTAATTTTAGAGTAACCATTTTGTAATTGTTATGGCTCAATGGAATTACGTCCGAGTATTGTAGTTGATATTGTTTAATTAAATGAAATGGTCATTTAACAGTGTATAAAAGTGTCAGTGGAATAAGTCAATATTTGAGAGAAACAACAAAACACAACAAATTTGGAGTGTGCTACATTTGTTAAGTATACTGGCTCACTTTTGAGTGCGTATGTATAATTGATACATACATCTAACACAAAACTATGAAAAGCAAACAATGCTTTCAGAGTAAATTAACCTGTAGTAAGCATCAGCCTGTCATAAAAACTCATTTTTGCTTATTCTCATGACTGGTCGCTTAAGGCAGGTTTGTCTGTAGTATGTTTTCATTATATAAATGTGTGTAAACGACTATGATCTATGTTCATTTCTTAATAAAATATCTCTCCTATCTTTTATTATCTTATCATTTTCAATATCAAAGCATTTTATATAAAATATTTTATCCCCAGCTGGGTCATACCAAAAACCTGAAAAATAATGCTATAAAAGCTTCCTCGCCTGGCACTCAGCATTCAAACGACAGTTCTAGGTCTGTCTGGCCAGATGTCAGTATAATGTGACTGGGTGGGGTATCGTATCATGTGTCTACGGCATGATTTTCCAGTGTGGCAGCGCTCAGAATCCTGTAAATAGACACCGTTGCGATATGACTGAACAATGTTGAAAGCGACGCTAAACACCATACAACTAAAACTTGTATAATGTATTAGCCAGGCCAACATGCTCGATACTTACACGCAGTCCTTGAAACCGAAGAAGACCATTTGTTTTAAGTACGGTCTGCAGGTTATGAATGCAATATTACTGAGTGGTTCTGGGGCACATAATTCCGTTACAGCTGTAGGAGGCCCGGTGACTGTAATGTATCAACATATTTTATAAGCAACTCTCCATGCAACTATATAATCGAACCATCATTTAATATACGTTCTGATTAAACTCTTCCTTGAAGGCACTGGACGCCACTAAATGAAAATAACAGATTAAGTCTTTCACTGAAGCTGATATCTCCCGAATCAGGTCTATGAGCCCCCAATAAAAAGTAGGGAATGCTAAATGCCTGTCCCGCAACCCATAGCAACTGAACGCTTGCTAAACTGTGTTGTCATTCAAACTTTCCCTGAAGCAACTGACCAATTAACGTGTCCAAATGTGGCTTTCCAAACATTGCTATTGCACGGACCCAATCGGGAGAGCTGCGTTCATGCTACAGACTACAACAGACTCGGTTTAATCAAATCTGTCCATGAAGGATGATGAAATACTCCAGCATAGGTTTAACCGATATTCTATACTATTTACGATCAACACTGACGTGTTTCATGATTCTTAGGACTCAGAAATAATAGTATTTAGTTAAAGCATCATGTGGCATTTTACTTAGACCTCACAACAAACACGTACTACTGCTGTCGTGATATCATATCCCTATACATATTAACCTTTTGATGTAAGTTCTATGAACCCTCTCTTGTAAGTTCTATACTTCATTCTGTATTAGTTTAGAAAAAGGCGTTAAAACACAAAAGCATAACGGACGCTAACAAGAATCACAGTAACTTTCTTCTTTTACCTTAAAATGACTGAGTTATCTTTCTTTTACTGAAATGCAATAAACTGAATGTCAAGATTTTGTACATTGGTTAAGATATATTACCTATTTGAGTATACATGTTAGTGCCTTGTAGTGTAAACTTTAATACGCGAGATGGAGAAAACAATTTTTTTTAGAGCCGAACCTGAGAATTAGACACTAACATGATATTCTATTTATCACGTCATTAGTTGTATTGGTGTATTCATTTTTATTTAAAAGAGCAACAACGTCTGGAAGTAGTTCGTAACTAAAACAAACACTTGTCAAATATTTAGTTTTTTTTTCGTAAGCTGTTGGACTAAGTTATAATTATTAGTTAATTAACATAATGGACCGTTTATCAACAATTAAAAAACGAAGAACAAGTTTTTATCTTACCCACACGTTATATGTATAATATACATATGGATATATATGAATAATACATGCTAGTAATGATATGATAAATATGCATAAATATTTGTACTTTATTTGCAATACGAATGAACTGTCATAAGCTGTCAATGTCTAATATCGGTTGACTACAGTTGTATAATAAGACATTGGAGATTCCGGTTATTAACAACTTGATAAAGTATTAACAACTTGATAAAGAAAGGAATGCATAAATACATAAATAAAGCAGAACAGAACAAAACAACCAAATAAATAAATAAATAAATGAATAAATAAATAAATAAATAAATAAATAAATAATAAAATGGAAAGCTTCGTTGAAAGGTAATACATGTTCATACCATTACAATGGTCAAATGCGAGTTCAGGTCCAATGAGGAAGTATGGCTGCGCGATACGCTCTACGTCTGACAAACTACAGTTGACCCCAGCTTTGTCTACTGCCCGCTTTATGCAGTATATCGCTTCCGTGTACATGCTACAAAAGCATAATTCATAAATTTTATGTTATTATGTTAAGCTACAACGTTGATAAAGAACGCATACATATAATTTTAATTGAGTATTTTTCGAAAACAAAAGTAGGTTTTTATTTGAAACAATTACTGTAAAGAACGCTTACAGGTGTTAGCCTCCCCACCCGTTTTCCTTCTTATTACTATAGTGAATGAAACATTTGAGGGCTTGTCATCATAGCATACCTAAATCACACAAAGAAACATACATTTTGTTGTTTGTAAGAACAATTTTTTTTCAGTTCAGTTAGTACACTGTTGCCAAAGTGAAAGTAGACGTCAGATAACATGTATTCTAATCATCATTTATTCGAAACAGTAAAATGAGATTTCTGAACTCATTCGATTACATCTGTAAATGAATTCTTGGAAAGCACAGAAAAAACACCAAAGTAAGAAAAACTGCTAATTGTTAAAAAGGATAATCTGTGAAGAATACTGTTTTAGTATATTCTCATCTCCCTGAAAAGAAATACCTTATTTTTCTTATAAATTCAGCAATGCCTAACATACAGAAAATAGTCATATAGTATATTTACAAGCATAATTCGTCCGGTTCATTGACGGTAGAGTTGAGGACGTCTAACACAGTACCACAGTCCTGTAACGCCTGTCGCGGTAGGAGATGGGCCAGGCATGCTGAATTACAAATATGTTGAGTATAGGTGATCATGAAGTTTGAACAAGTGAGCGACCACTGAGTCGTCTCGTGTCCAATTACACCGCGTTGTTCCTAGTGGAATCACAGACAGTTATTTATATACACAGTGCTTTGCGTAATGTGTGATGCGGAATTCCAAAATTAAGAAAAAAAAAAACAGCAACAAAAGAAAACATCTTTATCTCATATCATTAAAGTCAGATTAATGACAATCATGCAAAAATTTAAACAGTTCAGTGTTTTCAGGTCGCATTCGCTAAATTTCTGAGAATTGTGTTCAACGCCAGTTGTGGTATCCATGTTGAATAATAGAAGAAGACCTAAAAATATATCTTAGTATAAGTATTTCACAAGACAAACTTTCGAAAATATTATTTTGAGATCGAGATGGTCTCAAACCTTCGACTTGAGCGATGACAGATAATGATTTTTGACATAGTTTCCAATTAATGAGCTACAGTGTATACTCGTAATGTATTTGGTACATACGTGCGCCAGCCGGGGATGTCACTGTAACTGTTTCAGATGATACCTAAAATACAAAATAATAATTACAAAAACGTATATTGTGCAAATAAATGAAAAAATCAACTTACCGACACACTTTTCCATGCACTTCAAATCATTCAAACAAAAACAACAAAAATCGAAAGAGCTAGTTTTGAATAACTTGACATTGTTGAAAATCTATATTGTAAAAAGTATTTAAAGATTAGACAAATGTTGGACAGTGTTTTTTGCCAATTAGTGAAAATCGACTTTTAACGATAATATGGTGAAAGAAAACATTTAATATTTTTATGAAAAATAAAAGAAAAGAAACATTTGATCTCTAGTTTAGTTTAGTTTAAACATATCTTATTTCATAATTTTTATATGAAATTGGATTTGGCCATAAATTCTGCCAACATTAGATTAGGCCCTTCCTCTATAGATAACATAATCGTTTGTTTAACAATGGCATAAAATAAATTACAAAACCAAAATCAATTATAAAAAATTATGGAAAAGAAAACAACAATATTCAGTTGAGATTTAGAAGAGAGGAATAGAGACAGAGAAGACGAAGAAAGAGATAGAGCGAGTTAGTTGCTACATAACAAAGCTTATATACATTTTGATAGCTCACTTCTCAAATGTTTGGCACCTTCCACTAACACCCATCAGCTCGTGATAAGTACTTTCAACAGAAGCAGCAGTCAACCGGCATTGACAGATTATTTCTGTATGACATATCGAGATTGTTACTTAGGTGTAAAAGATTGTCTGGAAAGTATTGATTTAGATGTGTTTCAGTAAAACATAGAATATCGAAGTCAGAAAAATTATCTGCAATAAAGTTTAACTTATTCCTTATGCTCCCTATGTTGC
This sequence comes from Panopea generosa, assembly GCA_029582155.1. Lineage (NCBI taxonomy): Eukaryota > Metazoa > Mollusca > Bivalvia > Adapedonta > Hiatellidae > Panopea > Panopea generosa. Next base: position 21,414,520 of record CM055904.1, read on the forward strand.
AGTGCATTATAAACAGGGTATGGTGCTCATTTGTTGGGCCTGGATTAGTCTCAATATCACCTGTTTGCAATAGAATACAAAATAAGATAGATTAAAGTGTTCTCAATCCAACCTTTAAATATAAGTGAAAAACATAGTATTTTTTTTCTCAACCATTTTAAAACTAGTCGAACATATGTGTGTATGATCCAGATATCTTTAGTTTAAAACTGCAATGCACCAGCATGCTGCAACCATTGAATAATCCTATGGCTGACTGCCAAGCACAAATGTCATTACCCATTGGGTAAATAAACACAAAACTGTTTTACGACACTGAAACACAAGATGATGTCACTGTTACCCAGTATAACAAGAATGCAATCCAAGCACTAATCATAAAGGACAACGGGAACATAGCAACCGCGTCATGTCAGTCGTATATCTCATGTATACTGTTGATTTCTTTTTTGATGTCAATAGATCTAGTTTGATATTCGTCATTCAGTTTAAATTTTTGATTACCCTCGTGATTTGAACTGGTATTTTGGCGAGCAATGCTATTCTTATTTCGTCTTTCTATATTTATGTATGTAAATCTTCAATATTGGAGATAAATAGGTTGAATACTCATGATGGATTCTTATAATCCTTTATCCCTCTTCACTCTAAAGTCTATAAATATTTCATCTGGTATAACTGTTATATTTAGCATACATTTTGACTATCTGAATCATATCTGGTGCAAAATACCGTTGTTTATCGTCAAAAACATCATTTTAAACTCGGTATTTTCACTGATTGTTGGAATAACGTAACTGATTTATGATATAATCTCAGTAATTTGTGTAAACTTTTGAAAAATACCAGAGATCATCGATTTAACCCGAGCAAGCCGTTAAGTTTAACTTTAGTTTTTTACAGCTGATCTTGTAATATGCCTACATGACGCAGTGGTCGGTGGACATATCTGTAGATTATGATCCGTGCATTTTAGCAACCTTGTTAATACTGAAGGTTGGCGGAATTGACTGAGTTTATCGGATTGAATCGGTAGTTTAACGAAACTTTAGATCTGTGGTACAGCTAATTTGCATATTAGAACTACTGGTCAGTAAATGTAGATTTAAAACACTATTTACTCACGTTTAAGAGAGGCATTCGCGAAATTGTTTAAAATTAAATACTTGTAGTTTGTTTGTCTTTATGAAAGAAATAACTTCAAATACTGGTTATGCAGCTTTAAGAAAAAAGTTCTTGACTCATAAATATCTTAAAAATATATTTCAGAATGATTATCGTAAGGAAGACATTCACACAAAGCAATGTTATCAGATTGTTCACAAATATTCCAGAATAATAGTTAAGTAATATTGAAAACTTGATACATTTTAAATAACCCTCTGGCGTTAAAGGACACACAACTGCGTTTACGACACTGAAACACAAAATGTGATCACTATAACCCACAATCGTGAAACATCGGGTATTTCCGTATCCTCCGTAGAATACACCTCGTGTATAGCTCTAGAATACACCAACGCGAATCGCCTGTGTTACAAGTCAGTGTTCATTCGCGTGAAAGTAACAAATAATGTATCCTTCATTAAGTTGTTTATAAATGGCGTTGTTATATCGATTTTTTATTTATACACTCGACATGGGTCATTTTTATAGGGAAATTTAAAATATCAGTCTTAATTAACAAACGTTTATATTTTCAATGTACATGTATATAAACAGATGGCATAAGGGGGCCGCCATTTTATTTTATCATGTGACTGAAAGTATTTCCAAAATGGCGCCTTATTATGTCAGAAGTCTATTGCGAAGCATAAAGGCCGAGGTGATCAGATTGTATAACCCAGTATGCAGGTCGGACACTTATCACCAAGGAAAATTATGCCATAACAACCGCGGTTGTATATACTGTTTATATTGGAGATAAATAAGGTTAGGGTTTTGGTTAATTCCAAGTTGAATATCGAAAGACGGAAACAGAATATCGAATAAACTTGGATGATCTGCCGTCTGCAACACTATTTAAAACATATATAGTACGGTATTTAGTGATACGAATGTGAAGATAGATTCCAATTTAAATAAGTTTATTTTGACATATATGAAACATAAGGTGTACCCATTTACAAAATAAATTACCTTAACTAGCAATCTTCCATTATGAACAGGACGTTTTTACTAATTCAGTATCAAAGTTTATTTAGATAAAAAATTGACTTTTTCTAAAATTGTATTGAATACCCAAAATAACAAGTTATATTTATTCAACAACTCTAATAAGAGAAAACTATCTTTAATATACAACCATTAGAAGGGTTCATATCTGTCGAATCACATATTCATGCGTTTAAGGACCATTTCATCAAAATATCGTACACCAAAATGAAAATACGTCTTTATATTCATCAGTATATATTATGGGAGAAGTAAGTGGTATTTGTACTAAACTCGAAGCACGACCTAAACGGTTTGAGGTCAGGGGTCATAAGACGACACCGCATTGTTCTAAGACAATGGGAATGCACATTTTCTTAGACTTAAGCTTGATAAGCCAAATTTCAGCCTTAGATATCTAGTTTACAATAACAGATATATTAATTGTGAGAGTTTATTTGTCTGTATATAAGATGTCCCTACATGTGTTTGCAAATTGTGGTTAAAATATGGTCTCTAAACGTGTCAATTTGACATTGCAGAACTTGACTAATATTTTGTAATTAAGTATATAATTAAACAAGATCCATAATGAGTCTAAAGCGACCACATGACTACTTTCCGCTAGTTTGGGCAGGACAGCCGTCTCATCTCGTTATATACAGAAACAATTTCACAATTATAGCAAAAAATATTTTAATAGTTTCAGACATATTTTTTATTTGTGAAATTGTTTAAATATGCCATGCATACGTAATAACTATAGACAGTCAATGAGTGTTTTATTCATGTATCAAATAGGTTACAGAACACCAAATAGTGCAACGAGTGCCTTAATGTCTCGCATATTTGTTTATATATATCCTCGCTTCACATGTAACTTTAATAACAAATTTCCAACATATAACGGCATAGCAGGACAAAACGACCTTAGACGAATAAGTAAATACAAATAATGCATTAAGTATCAATTGTAGCAACACGAAATACAAATACAACCAGCATAGACGAATACATGCATACAATGCATGACGAAATAATTATAAGGAATATGCAAAAATAGTCTACAGAAGAAGTATCATTTAGGACTTAGTGTAAACATATTGTATCATCCTTCAGATTATTTTTCTTGCTCTTAGATTGCGGGTATTAAAAACTTATTATTACGTCATTTGTTTGCAATACTGAACGCCAACTTAAAGAGTATAAACAGTAGTTTAAACAGATAACCAAATATGTTTGTCGATTTGAATTTACTATTCATTTGTAAAATGTCAAAAATATAAAGATGTATTAAATATGTTTAACAGTTTGACAATTTAGTTTGGTTTTTACCAGGAACTACTTTAACAGCGAATTGATTGCTGACACGGGTAATTCGGCCAAATTGGTTAGTTCCAAAAAAGTATTTTAAGAATAAAACATATACATGTGTTAGGATAGGATTAAGTATACTGAATTTTGAAATATTCGGTGTCTCCCTTAAATTGTTTTTGACCTGTAAAAACCTCATACACGGTGGCAAATTTCAAATAATAGTATACTTAACCCTATATGTATTGCTTTTAACTGCAGTACAAAAGTAGTATAACAAGCAACGGCCAGTCATTCTGGAATAAGTAAAAAATGTGACTCCAATAAATATTTTATTAGACAAAGATTAGGAATTAGTCTTAGAAATATATAGTTACACGACAATATGGATTTGTGAGGGACTGGTAACAATGTATAGTTTTAATATGGTAATGAGTGTCTCGCGACCTTGTGTGTATTTTTGCATGTTTTCCTTCAATAAGTCTCGCATTTTTATTTATCACAAATTTATCAAATTTGAAAAGTAAAAAAAATGTATTGTTATAAAAAACACTTTTATTTCAATATTGCCAATTCAAATTACCTTAACAAAAGTAATCGTATTTGAAATGCAAACAAAATAATTGTAATTAAAAAGAAATTACATTGCTCCTGCTATGTACATACGTGTATATCATATTTTGAAACCGGCGCCATAGTTAATACGAACATTTACATTGTGAAATAGTTTGTGGAACGGACTAGTTCTACCGATTAAGTCTGTTAAATAGCAATATTGGGAAAGCCACATTCAAATACGTTGATTGGTCATTTGCTTCAGCTGAAAGTTTAAATGATCTCACAGATAAGCAATCGTTCATTTGATATAAATTGTGGGATAGGCATTGAATTCCCTGCTTTTTTTGGTGATTAATATATCTGATTCGGGGATATATCAGGTCCTGGGATAGACTTGGTATGAAATAAGCCAACAGCGAGTGATTTTTATGAGTCACTCTCTAACAGACTACAACAATAGAATGTACAGTCAAACTGTATTAAGCAGCCAGTTAAGGGAATGAGCAAAAGTGACATTTTAAGACAGGTTGTTGCTTAATACAGGTTAATTTGCACTGAATACATAAAAATGGGACAAAGCAAATGTGGCTGCTTAAGACAAGTGGCTGCTTAATAGAGGTGACCAATTATACAGGTTTGACTGTATATTACCTATCTGTTGCAGTTCAGTTTAAACAATTGATCACGAACGTTAGAACGAGATTCTCACTTGAACACACACACACACACACACACACACACACACACACACACACATATAACGTACGCATATTATTTCAAAACTAATCCAAACGATAGGTTATATACCTATTTGAATACAGTGTATATATATAGAAGAAAATGTAGTTTATGAAAAGGAAAAAAATACTTCATGAGAATTTATTATCTATATTAAATTTACGATACGTCAAACTCAATATATATAATACACTAATATAATACACTTATAACTATAATACACTAATATTGTTTTGCCGAGTTTCTAATACACTTTAAATGTTAAATGTAAATAACATTGAAGTTAATATTGATATAATTAAATAGAATAATTTGTAATAGATAAAGTCTTCCAATTAACCTACACCTTTTAAATCACTCTTACTACTTTTTTCTTTTTTTAATAAAAAGAGTTAAACTTTCGTTTATCATTTCAGACAGATATGCATTAGTTATTATATACGTATATTACCATTAATTTAATGACAATCAATAATCACAACAAACACATTCAAGGCGATACTATGCACAGATATTTATTAAATTTCATTTAAAAGAACACTTTACGATCGAGTTGCATTAACTCTCCGGTGATGATTCCATAAAAATAAATCCACTGCATAGATGAAGTCAATTGACTGTTAACCTCGTCCACAGAACTAAACTGCAGTAGAAAAATAAGATTATTAGACATTATTTGTAAAAAGATACACTTAATAAACTATATATTTAATATACACAATACGGTCGTCAGGTCTCACTACACAGATAAATTGTGTTCTTTATTCTATAAAAAAATAAGGTCTAGGATTTCCATGGTAAAAAAACATTTCAATAGAATCTTTTTTTAAAGTATTTTTTTGATAACAGGACTTTATCCACACAAGTACTGATAGGTTAGCAAGCTTGTTTTGTGCGAGTGACACCCTGGATTTTTTTAAAAAAAGAAGTTCTCAAATGCTTATAAATACATACATATGAAAAAAGCCTAAAAATGTCACATTTTCAACACCAATGATGTCTTATTTCGGTTTATTCTATGCTAAATTTTGCTTCACTCATCAGCAACAAAAAAGCACAGTGCCTATGATAGGATTTTTTAAAGTGCAAAAATCTTGCTACCGTGACAAAAAAAGCGGCACAAATATGTGGTTAGCCCTTTAGATATCTGTGAATATGTCAAACATAATTAGTTTTCAAATGCAGAAAATATTTATTATTAGTATTCACATCATATAGGAAAAACGCGAAAGCATGCAATTCTTTTGGATTCATAGTACAACCTAGAGATACATTCGAAATTTGATAACGGAAACCTTTACTTGTAGGTAAACGAGGTGAGTATTGTGATCTATTAAGGAAAAAACGAATTATTGGGACCGTGAGTTGAAAGACATCAAAGTTTAATACTTAAATACCAGTATCTGTCAATTTCGAATTGTTTGAACAGCAACACACCTTCTTTAACGCACTGTACATTTATTAAAAAAAAATCGCATAATACAAACTTACGGAGATCACTCTCATCGATGGCATATGGGACTGCATTTCGTTTCTGTGAAATATAAAATCATTCAATGAAATAATTATTATGAGGGCTTTCTTTAACTTTAAATAAAAAAAAACAAAAAACGACACTTCACCTAGATCTGCTTACTTAATCTTGTAATACATGTATATATAAAGAGGACATGTCTATGCTGAAGCATGTTTTGCTTGTTTCAGTCATGGTACCACCATTTTAAACAGGAAATGCTTCCGTAGGGTAGTCGCATTATGGCGGCTGTTACTAACCATTATTTCTTTTTTCTTCCATATTTTAATGATCATTTTTATTGTCATGTTTGAATTGTGAATTTAGAAAACAGTTGATGCTTGGAAATTGGGGTATGAATACATGATTACGTAAGTCTACTTTAACTTTGTTAACAGTGTACATTGTGGCAATGAATAGAAAAGCATATTTTATATGACACATGACCACTACTTTCTCATATTTCATTATATTTTGGTAGTGCAGAGGTTGACAAACAATAAAATATAAGTCTAACTTCTCTCTCTCTCTCTCTCTCTCTCTCTCTCTCTCTCTCTCTCAATGACACGCCTTCAAGTTTTTTTTATTTAATATATAATAAAGAACAAATAAAAACAATGGTTGCTTACACCTTCATATCTTTAAATTGTACTCATATATCAGCTTTAACCGATGTCATTAAGATACATTACAGCATCTTTGTGAAAAACACACACATTAAAACACAGAGAGAAAAAATACATCGATGCTTTGTGCTTCTATCAACAATTACTGTTTGCATGCCATATGTACCAGAAGCACGGATAAGACGAACACAAATATAAAATACATTTTCGAAACAACGCCATGATTTCAATTTCACTTAACGCAACAATTATTATAATTAATGACAAATACTTTGTATTTCACTATAATCATCAACATAAACAAAGGCAGTGGATACTTAAGGTATACAAAAACGATTTCATCAAACCGATGAAATAGTCAATATTATCATATATCAAACTGAATGTTTAAAATGGACGAATAACATGTCTTTACAGAAATACAATACAATAGTAAGCATATGTGCTTTTATCGGGTATTATTGAATATTACACCGGGTGTCTGGGGCTTATTCTTTATTTTCGAAAATTAGAATATTGCTTAAACCTATGCTAGACGGCATGAGGAAGATGTTTTATTACCTCTCGTGAACATACTCATCATAAAGTTTGGACGCGTTCTGTGCTAGTGGTCATTTTGTAAGTTAAAGGTATCCTTAAAAACCCAATTGCCACAAAGTTGCTCTGTGTCGAAGGTTTTGATATGTATATATATATATGATTTAAATCAGAGATCCCTTTAACAAAATTTCAAAGTTACCACTGCATTGTTTTTGTTATTATTGTGTATACAATTAGAATATTGGTAGTACATTTAATAGGCAAAATATACAAAAAAGGGTTTTGTAATATACAGTTAAGAAAACTCAAACTGCAAAGAAATAAAGGCAATTCTAAGGAGGAGCTTATAAATTATGTGAATCTAAATTGTTACATAGACACGCATATATCTTTGTTAATACACCTTTCTCATGTACAAAATCAGTATATTTTAGCACACTGAAACCTTACTGACACGTAAAAACAGCTGTTATGCAATAACCACTCCTACAATTTCTCTCTGAGGAGACAGACAAGTGACAGTTCTTACCCTTCGGGGAGTATCCTGTTGTGGGGTCATGGGAGATGTAAAATAATTCAAGCAGTAATCGAGGTGTATACTAGGATATAATGACGTCATCACAGATTGACCATACGAGGATGTTAGAGCAGCGAGGATGTCGTCATCAGAACAATTTACACCAATCGATGTCAGCGTGGTGTGGGAATATGACACGACGTAACTAAAACAACAGGACCGCAGAAAATAAATAGTTACTAATTAAACATACATGCATAGTAAATTATATAAAAAGTAAATATTTATCTACACCAATATACGCTATTTTGTCATAGTCATAGTTAAAAGCATTGTCAGGGCACAACATGAATTTCGACCACCATTTATTTATTTGACAAACTTACACGTGATACATAATTGTAAAAATGAATAATATAAAGTTCATTTATCACACGTTGTTAGTCATGTGCATATAAAGGTGGACTGATTGGGAAAAAAGTTAAGTTAAATTCTAAAAGCTTTTAAAGTTAATATGTTCCTATGACTATACGTCCATTTGCGCAAATAATGATGTACAATACATTTTGCTTCATGGCTCGAGTAAAGAAGCGTTTACTCATATTCCGTTGTTCCAATGTAATAACCAATCACAAATCTTGGTAAGGCTGATTTCTAAAATGATCCACGAACATAAAATTTACCGTTCCTGTGTATGCGATCATGGGACAATGATCCAGAAAACTCTATAAAGATTCAACAAAGGAATGACGTCACAAATGTAAACAAACCACAATTGGGTTTGAACAAATACGTTTAAAATTGAAAATCATACAATCTTACTAGTCTGTGTTACGGGCCCAGCTCTCCCGATTGGATCCGTTAAATAGCAATGTTGGGAAAGCCACTTTTGAGCACGTTGATTGGTCAGTTGTTTGGACTGACAGCTTAATGACGTCACAGTTAGTAAGCGTTTAACTGCTATGATTTATGGGACAGGCATATAATTCTCTGTTTTTTTTCCATTTGTGGTTAATATACATGATTCGGAAGACATCAGGTTTTGGGATAGACTACGATCGGTTTATCTTACTGAATGTCATTACCTGCATTTAGCTGAATCGCTGGGATATCCTGTTATGAGATCAAACAATTGATTGAGAGTCGTGGTTAAGTAAGTTGCCAACCTGTAGTTGTCTTTACAAATGGACGTTGTGCTGTAGGTTTCATCAACTGTTAAACAACAACTAGATTATTTCCATTATTTCCAGAAGGTTTGACGCCCATGAGGAATAGTCACATTTATATTTTTGCAAACATGGCGACAAAATCTAGGAAACATCATATAACATAGTTATAAACAATATCTTAAAGCACTTAATTTTATTATATTATAAAGCAATATTCGGATTGGAGTGTTATATATATAATATGATAAACAAATCCGCGACAAAAGCACTTTAATATTCCATTTATATACTTAAATCGATTACGCTACTCTTAAAAACAATATGACTTGTATTGAACTACTAGTATGACATAAGGTTATAATACACTACGAATATAAACTATGATTTTATAAGGAACATTACATTATTTCAATATATAATATGGTATAACAGGTGGGCCCCTTTAAACAAACATAAAGGTTAGATTACTAGCGCAAATATTTCAACATTGGGATGGATATATTTGGTGGAATTGATAAGGTTGATTACTAAATTATAATTTCCAAAAAAATATGTGTCAAAAAGTGTGTTATTATGATAAGTATAATAATTTTGTAAAACATTGCCGAAAATATTTTCTGGAAGGCGCTAGTTGACATAATACTATTGTGTCAAGACATTTTTCTGGGGAATGTTGTCTGTCTCTGCCAAACAATGAAGGGGAGTTTGTCCACAGTTGTGCCTTTGTCTGCCAAGTAAACAAATGATGGGGATTGTGTCAAAAGACAGCCACTTCAACATTCATCACATCTGACATATAATAAACGATTAAGACCTAGCAAAAAAAATGAAATCCAGTTTCTCTAAGTAGTACATGTAGTGCCTATTACTGTGAAGACAACATATTTATAGGATTGGTATAATTCATTGTGTTTGTGTTCAATAATTCACCGTAACTGGCTTCCCATAAACAATCACTTTGGTGACCAACCGAAAGATGAAATTCAATAATTTACATTAACTGGCTTCTCAAAAACAATCACTTTGGGGACCATCCGAAAGATGAAAAACAACAATTTACAGTAACTGGCTTTCCATAAACAATCACTATGGTAACCAACCGAAAGATGAAATTCAATAATTTACAGTAACTGGCTTCCCATAAACAATCACTTTGGTGACCAACCGAAAGATGAAATTCAATAATTCACAGTAACTGGCTTCCCATAAACAATTCACCGTAACTGGCTTCCCATAAACAATCACTATGGTGACCAACTGTATGGTGAAATTCAATAATTCACAGTAACTGGCTTCCCATAAACAATCACTATGGTGACCAACCGAATGATGAAATTCAATTATTCACCGTAACTGGCTTCCCATTAACAATCACTATGGTTATCAACCGAATGGTTGAATTTAATAATTCAACAAAACTGACCTCCCATAAACAATCACTATGGTGACAAACCGAAAGATGAAATTCTCAATACTTCAACAAAACCAATAAACAATCACTATGGTGGCCTACCGATAAATGAAATTTAATAATTCAACCAAACTGACCTGTCCTCCCATTTACAATCACTATGGTGACCTACCGTAAGACGGAATTCTCAATAAATCAACAAAACTGACCACTCATAAACAATTACTACGATGAAATACCGAATGATGAAATTTAATAATTCAACCAAACTGACCTACTATTAACAATCACTATGGTGACCTACCGAAATATTAAATTTAATAATTCAACAAAACTGACCTCCCATAAACAATCACTATGGTGACCAACCGAATGATGAAATTCAATTATTCACCGTAACTGGCTTCCCATTAACAATCACTATGGTTATCAACCGAATGGTTGAATTTAATAATTCAACAAAACTGACCTCCCATAAACAATCACTATGGTGACAAACCGAAAGATGAAATTCTCAATACTTCAACAAAACCAATAAACAATCACTATGGTGGCCTACCGATAAATGAAATTTAATAATTCAACCAAACTGACCTGTCCTCCCATTTACAATCACTATGGTGACCTACCGTAAGACGGATTTCTCAATAAATCAACAAAACTGACCACTCATAAACAATTACTACGATGAAATACCGAATGATGAAATTTAATAATTCAACCAAACTGACCTACTATTAACAATCACTATGGTGACCTACCGAAATATTAAATTTAATAATTCAACAAAACTGACCTCCCATAAACAATTACTATGGTGACCAACCGAAAGTTGAAATTCTCAATAATTCAACAAAACTGACCACCCATAAACAATCATTATGGTGACCTACCGAAAGATGAAATTCAATTATTCAACAAAATTGGCCTTAACGGGACTTAACTACCTTGACAATTATCCAGTACATTCTCTTGGGCGAATATCCCTGCAGACAGGTGGAGGAACGACTTCAGAGACGCCTTCATCTGTGCTAGTGTGCACCGTCCTCCGTGTTTGGCCAAGGAATTCTGCATGCATACTAGTACTTCATTGATCAAGCTGTTGGAGTAGATGGTAATATTATTGGTTTGAGGTTCGGATGAAGTATTCCGAGGCTGTGCCGAGTTTCCGCAGAATAAATTATCCCAAGAGACAGAATTTTCTATCCATTAATGATTCTTCTCTCTGCATACCAAACATATTGAATAATTATTTTAACTTAATATATCATTATATTTTTTACAAGGAATGCCTTTAAGACATTAAATCATAAAATGTTCGTCATATACTTCAAACGTTACGTCATGAATCAATATAAATGGCGCTAGAATTTAATCTCGGCCTACGCTGATGTAGAATTCAGATAACCTTATCCGGAGTGAAAGAAAATAATAACTTAAACGGGGAGGAAGTGTAGTCGAGTGCTAAAGCAAGAAGTTCCCCAGCTCAAACCGTTGGTCTTTCAAAAAAAAAAACAGCACACAGTACTGTTGTACCGAGAAAGCGGACTCCGGAGCGGTTCATATAAGTTTTGGGTTTCTTTGCAAATCGAGCTTAAATAAATTAGTATTAACTTAAACTTATTTATAATTATGAGTGAAACCTGCCTATTTATTCTATCAAAGCAACATGTCTTGTTCAGATGTATATGAAGCAGCGTAACTGATACAATATTCAATACATAAGTTCATCTTACCTTAAGAAAGAGTGTAGTATAAATAACTAATGTTGGCACTACACAATTAGTGTGTCACAATTACCATAGTACTCCTTGTGATATATCCAATATTAACTTTTAAATTGTCTCTTATCTACAGCAATAGAATAAAATTAATTTGTTTGTTGTATTCAAGTTTTGTTCAGGATTTGTTTGATGTTATTATTTATCATATATTTGAGTTTGTCATGGTGTTACACGTATTACTTGCATTAAAAATGAAAATGACAATTCTTAATCAAGCAATTTAGGCCTGCAGTACAATATATATATAAAAAATACGACATAAGTAATGTATTATAAAACACACAATAAGAGTAACACGTCAATATGATTTAGGTAATATTGATAAACTTGTTAACATTTATCTAGCAGTGTACATTGTAGTCATTGTGAGACACATATATCCAGCATTATTAATGACAACGACAATTCTTTATTAAGCAATGTAGGCCTCCGGCCCATAATACAAAATGTTCAACCAATACGACATCCATAATGTATTATACAACAAAACACACAATAAGCGTAATACGTCAAAATGATTTAGATGGTAAAAATAAACATCTTTACATTTATCAAGCAGCGTACATTATAACCATTGTGATATAGCAGCACCATAATGCTATTTTAAATGTAATATAATTGATTGTGATGTTTTTTTAAATATATACAAAACCGTTTTGCCGACAGTAGAACTTCGATGGCTCGAAATAGGAATTCGGCCGAGACTAGATAAGTTGTTCGAGCTATGTATGATAATCCAGCCATCCGTGCTTCTACTGTATGATTTTTATATATTTCATATTTTAACTTGCCTTAGTAAATACTTAAAAACTATATGCCATGTTGACAGACTCCTGTTTCACTAATGATTTGAAGTATATACTTACATTCTTTAAACATTAAATAAAAGAAAAGCATGACTTTAGACTGGCTCCAGAAAATTGTACGTGAATTTATTCACATTGATAAAAGAACATTGAGGTAACCAGTCAAAATGAATGAAAGCTTTTAAGTTAACCTTAAGAAAACATGTTGATGACTTAAAAGTAAGTAACACATGCAGTTTTTAAGCATCTGTATATTTAGTAAGTAAATACATCATTGTGAAGCCCTTTACTGGCTCTTCGTTCACCAATATATATAAACATTATTTAAATACTTAAAAACGTGATGGAAACAAAATGATCCGAGTGATTATAATTTTAAACTATCTCGAGAATTTGGTTTCATTGAAATTAAAGAAACCAGTAAAAATGAAGATATATTTGTTGGTTTAATATTTATTTATAGATGGGTTTAATTGAAATAAGTAAATTGGACATTTGATTGGTTATTTTCGCTAGACAGTGTTTATTTTATGTAATTATCAACCACGTGTCACTCTGTGTTATTAATTTAGTTTCATTTCAGCAAGTGAGACAACAGCTTTAAGTATACATCTACTGTAACTAACACTGCTGTATTCATAAATATATATTGGAGTGACTTTGATTGATACGTGATTGATGCAAGTTAGGCTACATCCAGCACTGCATGAACCCTAAATTCCCTAACAAACAATCTCTGCAGTCTGTCTATAGACATCAACGAAACAGTTTTGCAAGCGCATATCCTGGCGAATTCGTAAACCCAATAAAGGAAGAAACCAAGAATCGACAACTAGTTAAATATTAAATCTCCGGTTACGCATGTTTGTAGCGTATCCGACATTGCTTATTTATATTTTGTGTTTTATATGTCTGGATTATAAATATCATACCGTGTTTCTCGAAAACAGAACACCGCTTAAGTTAGAGTCACCGGGCGTGATGAATGTTGCATGCTGTATTTCTCCTATATGAACTCACTCAATTAAAACTAAATTAACAGTTTTCTTTCTTTGGTCACGTTCTATGTTTTCACCAGCTTTCATTTACGGAGGATGTAAGGTAGTATGAGTGTAATCCTATTAGATAACAATAGCACCGCAAGCGGGTGCAGTCAAAGTCAGTGAAGTAAACTTTTTAAACTTGATGGTGATAAGTTTAAAAAATTAATACTATTACTCAAAAAATAAAACAGATTTAAAAAAATCACCAAAAAAATAGAGATGTCGAAGAACAACGTTAACTCGACTATTCTAGCCTTGTCGATCACAGAACAGTATATTATAATGTACTATCAGAAAAACAGATATATCTGTATGAATGAAACCATCTTTCATATAAGCAAAATGGTAGATACATGTATGTGCAAGTAGGACTATTAGGGCTTGTGTGGCGGGTGGGGGTAGGGTTGAGGGTCTTTGGGTTGATAAAACAGTTAAAATGGGGCAGAGTATTTGATTTAATTAAAAAAAAACAATAGCGTTCATGGGTGGGGTGAAGGGGGGGGGGGGGGGGGGTATGGGTGAGGGTCTTGGGATCGATAACAAAATTGAAATAGGGCAGAATATTTGGTTTAATACAAGAAAAAATTAAAAAAAAAAAATCGGCGGGGATGGGGTGTGTGTGTTGGTGGGGGCGGTGTTGGGGGTGTAGGGATGAGGGTCTTTGGGTCGGTAGCAGAGTTGAAATGAGGCAACATATTTTATTTAATGCAAAACAAATTTTAAATAAAAATGGGAGAAGAAGGGGTGGTTGGGGTGGGGTTGGGGTGGCGTGGTAGGGTTGAGTGTATTTGGGTTGGTACCAAAGTTTAAATAAGGCAGAGTTTTTTATTTAATACAAAACAAAATAAAAAGAATAAAAAAATGGGCGTTGATGGGGATGGGGGTGGGGTTGGGGAGGTGTAGGTGTGAGGGTCTTTGGGTTGGTAACAAAGTTGAAATGGGGCAGAGTATTTGATTTTTTCGATTTAATACAAAACAAAATTTTAAAAAAATGGGCGGGGATGGGGTGGGGTGGTGGGAGTTGTAGGGATGAGGGTCTTTGGGTCGGTAACAAAGTTGAAATTGGACAGAGTATTTGATTTAATGCAAAACATATTTAAACAAAAAAATAAAAAAAAAATGGGAGAGGAGAGGGGTACGGGGTAGGGGTGAGGGTCGGTAACAAAATTGAAATGGGACAGAGTATTTTATATAATGTAAAACAAATTTAAATAAAAAAGGAAAACAAATGGGCTGCAGGGTGGGGGTCTTGGTTGGGCTCGGGCAGCAAAGTTCATTAAATAGGTCAAGGTCAGTGATGTGAACTTTTTTTTAGTTGATGGTGATCAGTGTACAGAATTTAAAGTATTACTAAAAAATAAAATTGATTTAAAAAACCCCCAAAAAAACCCACAAATTCAAACCCGAGCTAAACAAAATACTTTAACCTAAGGTTTTTAAGCCCAAAATATGGAAAGTTATGTAAGTTAGCTATATACATTGTTTCTACAATATAATATAAATGTGTTTATGAAGTTGAGTCACCAAAACATGAGTAGTTTGTTCAGAAACAGAGAAAAGGCTGAGCTAAACATAAAACTTTAACCAAACACGAGCTAAACAAAAAACTTTAACCGAAGGTTTTAGAGCCCAAAGTATGTAAATTCAGGTAAGTTAGCTATATACATTGTTTGTATAACATGATATGAATGTGTTTATGAAGTTAAGTCACCGTAACATGAGTTGTTTGTTCAGAAACTGAGAAAAAGCTGAGCTAAACATAAAACTTTAACCAGCGGACGACGACAACGACGTCAACAACGCCAACGACGCCAGGGTCATGACAATAGCTCTTCGTTTTTTTTTCAAAACGACGAGCTAAAAAAGGCAAGTTGATGTACGAAAACGTTTTGAAAAGGCTGATATCACGGAATAATGAAACACTTGACCAAAACGTGTGTGTATATTGTGTCGTACACATGAGTTTTCCTAAACCCTGATTACCATAAAACACCAAGTAAAGGTTAGAAGGTATATGGTAATTTTTACGTAATAGAACATTCCATGTACCTTCTAACCGGCTTAGATGTTGATATACTTTCTCGTACTTGGAGCGATTTCATTGGGTGAGGAAATATGTCAACATCTACTGACGTCATGACATTCTATGTAAAATGGAATGTTCTATTTGGAATATCTGAGCGATTCTATTGGCTGAAACAAATAGGACAACACATGTATTGTACTTGTACAATGTATTGTGTTCATGGATAAACAGATGATTTGTGTCATCTTACCTGCACCCGATCTTTGGCGATAAAGCGCCCGGACCAGTGAAATTCAAACCAGACAAAATGGACGGACAATGCGGCAGGTCTTGATAATTGAACATCGTAAGGGTGTCCGTACAAACGGGGTCTGCTTTCACGCCCTCGTGCTACAATAGGTCAAATAGAAGATAAAACTGTGATTTGCCAAATGATGGTATAAAGGCTTGCTACAAATATATTAACACATATATAAGATTTTTGTTAAACGGTCTCTAGAATGTATTAATGTTCCGTTTACATTCAAATGCCCCGGTTTAATCTCTCTCTCTCTCTCTCTCTCTCTCTCTCTCCCTCTCTCTCTCTCACACACACACACACACACACACACACACACACACACACACACACACACACAACAACAACAGAACAAAAAGAAAAAAAGTAAAAAATTAAAAAAAAAAAAAACAACTTAAAAAATAGAAAATAATCATAAATGACATATTACATTTATTTGACCTATTTAATGAGTACGATATGTTTTATGTATCGATTAATGAAACAAAGTTGACAAGAATGCTTACGTGGAAGCAGGTTTTCAAACTAATGGCTGGGTAATGTGTCTGAAGCCATGCTGCTGCTGTTGGACTATCCACCGCTGTTTGAATTTCTGTTTCACTGCACTTAGCCCCAAAATAGCGAAGGTTCGAATTGATGCACGTCAACAAATATTTGGATAATCTAATTGAATAAAAGAGAATAATAACATGAAAGCCACACATTTATGGGCACCTATTAATGAATGACAATGAGACGACACCTGCAAAAGTAACACATTAAGATATACAGGCAGATTAAGGGATATGACTTCAAAATTTAGAAAATTATAATTGACTTATCATAATTAGACAGATGTATTTTATCCGACATGTCGTACACGGAATATTATTTCGTAGGTGAACATTAAGAATAACATCAATTGACCTGACGCTGTCAATCAAACACGTCGGTAATCCAATCAGCGATTGATATTGGTAGCCTTTCGGCCATTTTCCTTAGACAAACATACAATGTCTAAATAAACACTACATTGTGTATACTTGGACAAACAATGCCACGCGGCCAGTTGGCGTTAATCGTTGTCGCGTCAGGTTAATTCCATTCGTTCGGGAGTGTACCACGGTCATAATTAGAGCACGGGGCGCCACACCCGGTATTTTAATGCATTCATTATGTTATAGAGTTATATTTTTGTAATTGTTCAGGCTTAATGAAATTATGTCAAGCTGGGTTATACCAAAAACTTGAAAAAAACTTGAACAATTGGCGCTCAGCATATAGACGATAATTTTTAGTCTGTTCGGCCCGATGTTAATATAATGTGACTGGATGGATATCATACCATGTGTCTTCGGCATGATTCTCCAATGTGACTTTGTGGATATCATACCATGTGTCTTCGGCATGATTCTCCAATGTGACTGGGTGGATATCATACCATGTGTCTTCGGCATGATTCTCCAATGTGACTGGGTGGATATCATACCATGTGTCTTCGGCATGATTCTCCAATGTGACTGGGTGGATATCATACCATGTGTCTTCGGCATGATTCTCCAATGTGACTTTGTGGATATC
Organism: Panopea generosa; assembly: GCA_029582155.1. Classification (NCBI taxonomy): domain Eukaryota; kingdom Metazoa; phylum Mollusca; class Bivalvia; order Adapedonta; family Hiatellidae; genus Panopea; species Panopea generosa. The sequence goes on from CM055904.1 coordinate 21,432,577, forward strand.
ATACCATGTGTCTTCGGCATGATTCTCCAATGTGACTGGGTGGATATCATACCATGTGTCTTCGGCATGATTCTCCAATGTGACTGGGTGGATATCATACCATGTGTCTTCGGCATGATTCTCCAATGTGACTGGGTGGATATCATACCATGTGTCTTCGGCATGATTCTCCAATGTGACTGGGTGGATATCATACCATGTGTCTTCGGCATGATTCTCCAATGTGACTTTGTGGATATCATACCATGTGTCTTCGGCATGATTCTCCAATGTGACTGGGTGGATATCATACCATGTGTCTTCGGCATGATTCTCCAATGTGGCAGCGCTCATAATATTGTTTAAAGAAGACAATTTTTGAAAGCGACGCTAGGCACCATACAACTAAACCATGTATAATTTTAAAGGCAATACCAACATGCCAGATACTTACACGCAGCTTATACCACCACCGAAGGAGACCATTTCTTCTAAATATGGTCTGCAGGTTATGAATGTTATCTTACTGAGGGATTCTGGAGCACATATTTCCGTTACTTCTGTAGGAGGCCCGGTGACTGTAGTGTATCAACATATTTTATAAGCATCTTTCCGTGCAAATATACACTCCAACCATTATTGAATGTTAGTTCTGATTAAACGGTTCATTGGTGGCACTGAACGCAAGAAGAAGAAGAAAATGTTCATGAGAGATTATAAGAATCTGACATGGGTTTGAGGTTCGGATAAAAAATTTCGTCACGTGGGATAACTGTTTTGCAGAGCCTCGTTCCAGTAAAACACATTTATTCCAAGGAACGGAATTTTCTATCCGAACCGAAAAAGCCATGAATGATTCTTTTTCTTACAAATCGAACATACTGAATATTTATTTCAACTTAATTTATCATTACATTTTTTTACAACGGTCTCTTTTCAGATGATTTACGTCGTGTCTTTATACAAATGTATAAGGTGTCCCGACATGATTGCAAATATTGGTCATTAGTGAAAGTAGAAGGCGACATAGTTCTGGCGTTTCACAGCACGTTCTGCAGTTGCCATGATATCCCTATCTTGTGGATATTAACCAGTATAAACCTTATGCTATAAGCTCTTTAATTCATTCTGTTTTAGTTGAAAATGACGTTAAACCCCCCAAAAATGACGCATTGACGCTAACAAGAACTATAACTACTGTATACTTTTTATCTTAAAATGACTATGAGTTATCTTTCTTTTACTAAAATGCACTATACAGTATAGTAAGATTGTGCATTGGTAAATATATATTACGTAGTTTAATATTCATATTTGAGCCTAATAGTCTAAATTATACCAGACGAGGTAAAGAAAAAGAGAATCTTTTCGAGCTGAACATGATAAATTTTGAATTATCAAGCACGAACATAGTATTCCATTTATCATGTCATCATATGTATTTTTCATTTATTTTTATTCAAAATTTAAGTACAGCACATCAATGCATGTACACTCATATGCGTCTGAAAATGGTTCCACATTTTATAGATGAAATTAAAACAAAACATTGTCAAATGGTTCGTTTTTTTGTTAACTGTTAGACTCAGTTATGATTATTAGTCAGTATTTATCAGTATATAGCCGTCATTTAAAGATTTTCAATAATTAAAAAAAAATTAAGTAAATGAATGAATGAATAAAAAAAATACATTAAATTATTATTGATAATAATATAATAAAAAGGAAAGTTTCGTTATCAGATGATACGTGTACATACCATTGCAATGATCAAATGTGAGTTCAGGTACGATATGGAAGTATGGCTCCGTGATACGCTCTACGTCCGACAAACTACAGTTGACCCCAGCTTTGTCCACTGCCCGCATTATGCAGTACAGTGCTTCCGAGTACATACTACAGTACAAGCATATTTTATAAATCATTTTTTTTATTTTAGTATGTTTAGCAAGAACTATGATAATGAACGTATACATTGTTTTAATTTTGTATTTATTTGAAACAATTACGATAAAGAACCCACACAGACGTAAGCTTCCCCACCCCATTGTTTTTCCGTCTTATTCTGTAGAGAATGAAACATTTGCAAGGCTTGTCATTCATAAAATCATAGAATGCCTAAATTACAGAAGGGAACTCATATTTTTGTTTGTTGGTATCTGCAGTGACAACATATCTTTAGAAAAGTAGGGGTCAAGTTTTACCTAAGATACTTTTTTTTTCAATTCAGTTACTAAGTAGTACACTGTTGACAACGTGAACGTAGATGTCAGATGTCATGACTATATCATTCATACCCCAGTTGCCAAACATTATTTTTCTATAAATTCATAATTCTGACATGAAAATGCTTTCAAAATATACCACAGACATCAGTATTATTTTAGTATTTTTAAATATATTTCTGTCATGAATTTGGCATTTGAACGTTTATTGTTCCAACTTTTTGTCTGAATTCAAAGAAACAGTAAAATGTAATCTTGAGCTCATTCAATAATATCTGAAAAATGTTTCCTTGGGAAGCAGAGAATAAAACCAAAGTAAGGAAATTACGGACTTTGTTTTTATTAGACACTAGTATACAAATGAAGAAAATCTGTGACTATTGTTTTAGTCAATTCTAATCGCTCTGAAAAGAAATACTTTTATTCTTATCAATTTACCATTGCTTAACATACAAATAACAGTCATGAAGCGTACTTACAAGCATAATTCGTCCGGTTCATTAACAGTAGAGTTGAGGAAGCCAATCGTGGTAACACAGTCCTGTAACGCCTGTCCCGGTATGAGATGGTACAGGCATGCTGAATTATAAATATAGTGAGTTTAGGCGAAATATCAGTTCTGTAACGCTTGTCCCGGTACGAGATGGTACAGGCATGCTGAATTACAAATATGGTGAGTTTAGGCGAGAGCGTCAGTCCTGTAACGCCTGTTCCGGTATGAGATGGTACAGGCATGCTGAATTACAAATATGGGGAGTTTAGGTGAGCATCAGTCCTGTAACGCCTGTCCCGGTATGAGATGAAACAGGCATGCTGAATAACAAATATGGTGAGTTTAGGTGAGCATCAGTCCTGTAACGCCTGTCCCGGTATGAGATAGTACAGGCATGCTGAATTACAAATTTGGTGAGTTTAGGTGAGCATCAGTCCTGTAACGCCGGTCCCGGTATGAGATGGAACAGGCATGCTGAATTACAAATATGGTGAGTTTAGGTGAGCATCAGTCCTGTAACACCTGACCCAGTATAAGATGGTACAGTTTAGGGGAGCATAAGTCCTGTTACACCTGTCCCAGTATGAGATGGTACAGGCATGCTGAATTACAAATATGGTGAGTTTAGGGGAGCATAAGTCCTGTAACGCCTGTCCCGGAATGAGATGGTACAGGCTTGCTGAATTACAAATATGGTGAGTTTAGGGGAGCATAAGTCCTGTTACACCTGTCCCGGTATGAGATGGTACAGGCATACTGAAATACAAATATGGTGAGTTTAGGGGAGGAGCATAAGTCCTGTAACGTCTGTCCCGGTATGAGATGGTACAGGCATGCTGAATTACAAATATGGTGAGTTTAGGGGAGCATAAGTCCTGTAACGCCTGTCCCGGTATGAGATGGTACAGGCATGCTGAATTACAAATGTGGTGAGTTTCGGCGACCATCAATCCTGTAACGGCTGTCCCAGTATGAGATGATACAGTCATGTTAAATGACAAATATGGTGAGTTTAGGTGAGCATCAGTCCTGTAACACCTGTCCCAGTATGAGATGGTACAGGCAAGCTGAATTACAAATATAATGAGTTTAGGTGAGAATCAGTCCTGTAACGTCTGTACCGGTATGCGATGGTACAGGCATAATGAATTACAAAAATGGTGAGTTTAGGCGAGCGTCAGTCCTGTAACACCTGCCCCGGTATGAGATGGTACAGGCATGCTGAATTACAAATATGGTGAGTTTAGGCGAGCGTCAGTCCTGTAACGCCTGTCCAGGTATGAAATGGTACAGGTATGCTGAATTACAAATATGGTGAGTTTAGGCGACCATCAATCCTGTAACGGCTGTCCCAGTATGAGATGGTACAGGCATGTTAAATTACAAATATGGTGAGTTTAGGTGAGCATCAGTCCTGTAACTTTTCTCCAGGTATGAAATGGTACAGGTATGCTGAATTACAAATATGGTGAGTTTAGGCGACCATCAATCCTGTTACGCCTGTCCCGGTATGAGATGGTACAGGCATGTTAAATTACAAACATGGTGAGTTTAGGTGAGCATCAGTCCTGTAACACCTGTCCCGGTATGAGATGGTACAGGCATGCTGAATTACAAATATGGTGAGTTTAGGCAAGCGTCAGTCCTGTAACACCTGTCTCGGTATAAGATGGTACAGGCATACTGGATTACAAATATTGTGAGTTTAGGCGAGCATCAGTCCTGTAACACCTGACCCGGTATGAGATGGTACAGACATGCTGAATTACAAATATGGTGAGTGTAGGTGAGAATCAATCCTGTAACGCATGTCCAGGTATGAGATGGTACAGGCATGCTGAATTACAAATATGGTGAGTTTAGGTGAGCATCAGTCCTGTAACGCCTGTTCTGGTATGAGATGGTACAGACATGCTGAATTACAAATATGGTGAGTTTAGGTGAGAATAAGTCCTGTAACGCATGTCCAGGTATGAGATGGTACAGGCATGCTGAATTACAAATATGGTGAGTTTAGGTGAGCATCAGTCCTGTAACACCTGTCCCGGTATGAGATGGTACAGGCATGCTGTATTACAAATATGGTGAGTTTAGGCGAGAATCAGTTATGTAACACCTGTCCCGGTATGAGATGGTACAGGCATGCTGAATTACAAATATTGTGAACTTAGCCGAGAATCAGTCCTGTAACGCATGTCCAGGTATGAGATGGTACATGCATGCTAAATTACAAATATATTGGGTTTAGGTGAAATCAGTCCAATAACGCCTGTCCCGGTATGGGATAGTACAGGCATGCTGAATTACAAATATCGTGAGTTTAGGTGAGAATCAGTCCTATAACGCCTGTCCGGTATGTGATGGTACAGGCATGCTGAATCGTAAAAATGATGAATTTAGGCTAGAATCAGTCATGTTACACCTGTCCATGTTTGATATGGTACAGGCATGCGGAATTACAAATATGGTGAGTTTAGACGAGCATCAATCCTGTTACGCCTGTCCCGGTATGAGATGGTACAGGCATGCTGAATTACAAATATGGTGAGTTTAGGCTAGAATCAGTCCTGTAACACCTGTCCCGTTATGAGATGGTACAGACATGCTGAATTACAAATATGGTGAGTTTAGGTGAGAATCAGTCCTGTAACACCTGTCCCGGTATGAGATGGTACAGGCATGCTGAATTACAAATATGGTGAGTTTAGGCTAGAATCAGTCCTGTAACACCTGTCCCGTTATGAAATGGTACAGGCATGCTGAATTACACATATGGTGAGTTTAGGCTAGAATCAGTCCTGTAACACCTGTCCCGGTATGAGATGGTACAGGCATGTTGAATTACAAATATGGTGAGTTTAGGTGAGCATCAGTCCTGTAACACCTGTCCCGGTATGAGATGGTACATGCATGCTGAATTACAAATATTGTGAGTTTAGGCGAGCGTCAGTCATGTAACGCCTGTTTCGGTATGAGATGGTACAGGCATGCTGAATAACAAATATTGTGAGTTTAGGCTAGAATCAGTCCTGTAACACCTGTCCCGGTATGAGATGGTACAGGCATGCTGAATTACAAATATGGTGAGTTTAGGTGAGAATCAGTCCTGTAACACCTGTCCCGGTATGAGATGGTACAGGCATGCTGAATAACAAATATTGTGAGTTTAGGCTAGCATAAGTCCTGTTACACCTGTCCCGGTATGAGATGGTACAGGCATGCTGAATAACAAGTATTGTGAGTTTAGGCTAGAATCAGTCCTGTAACACCTGTCCCGGTATCAGATGGTACAGGCATGCTGAATAACAAATATTGTGAGTTTAGGCTAGAATCAGTCCTGTAACGCCTGTTTAGGTATGAGATGGTACAGGCATGCTGAATAACAAATATTGTGAGTTTAGGCGAGATTCAGTCCTGTAACGCCTGTTTCGGTATGAGATGGTACTGGCATGCTGAATAACAAATAGTGTGAGTTTAGGCGAGCGTCAGTCCTGTAACGCCTGTTTCGGTATGAGATGGTACAGGCATGCTGAATTACAAATATGGTGAGTTTAGGGGAGCATAAGTCCTGTTACACCTGTCCCGGTATGAGATGGTACAGGCATGCTGAATAACAAATATTGTGAGTTTAGGCTAGCATAAGTCCTGTTACACCTGTCTCGGTATGAGATGGTACAGGCATGCTGAATAACAAATATTGTGTGTTTAGGCTAGAATCAGTCCTGTAACGCCTGTCCCGGTATGAGATGAAACAGGCATGCTGAATTACAAATTTGGTGAGTTTAGGTGAGCATCAGTCCTGTAACACCTGACCCAGTATGAGATGGTACAGTTTAGGGGAGCATAAGTCCTGTTACACCTGTCCCAGTATGAGATGGTACAGGCATGCTGAATTACAAATATGGTGAGTTTAGGTGAGAATCAGTCCTGTAACACCTGTCCCGGTATGAGATGGTACAGGCATGCTGAATAACAAATATTGTGAGTTTAGGCTAGCATAAGTCCTGTTACACCTGTCCCGGTATGAGATGGTACAGGCATGCTGAATAACAAGTATTGTGAGTTTAGGCTAGAATCAGTCCTGTAACACCTGTCCCGGTATGAGATGGTACAGGCATGCTGAATAACAAATATTGTGAGTTTAGGCTAGAATCAGTCCTGTAACGCCTGTTTAGGTATGAGATGGTACAGGCATGCTGAATAACAAATATTGTGAGTTTAGGCGAGATTCAGTCCTGTAACGCCTGTTTCGGTATGAGATGGTACTGGCATGCTGAATAACAAATAGTGTGAGTTTAGGCGAGCGTCAGTCCTGTAACGCCTGTTTCGGTATGAGATGGTACAGGCATGCTGAATTACAAATATGGTGAGTTTAGGGGAGCATAAGTCCTGTTACACCTGTCCCGGTATGAGATGGTACAGGCATGCTGAATAACAAATATTGTGAGTTTAGGCTAGCATAAGTCCTGTTACACCTGTCTCGGTATGAGATGGTACAGGCATGCTGAATAACAAATATTGTGAGTTTAGGCTAGAATCAGTCCTGTAACACCTGTCCCGGTATGAGATGGTACAGGCATGCTGAATAACAAATATTGTGAGTTTAGGCTAGAATCAGTCCTGTAACGCCTGTTTAGGTATGAGATGGTACAGGCATGCTGAATAACAAATATTGTGAGTTTAGGCGAAAATCAGTCCTGTAACGCCTGTTTCGGTATGAGATGGTACAGGCATGCTGAATAACAAATAGTGTGAGTTTAGGCGAGCGTCAGTCCTGTAACGCCTGTTTTGGTACGAGATGGTACAGGCATGCTGAATTACAAATATGGTGAGTTTAGGGGAGCATAAGTCCTGTTACATCTGTCCCGGTATGAGATGGTACAGGCATACTGAATAACAAATATTGTGAGTTTAGGCTAGCATAAGTCCTGTTACACCTGTCCCGGTATGAGATGGTACAGGCATGCTGAATAACAAATATGGTGAGTTTAGGTGAGCATCAGTCCTGTAACGCCTGTCCCAGTATAAGATGGTACAGGCATGTTGAATTAAAAATATGGTGAGTTTATGGGAGCGTAAGTCCTGTAACGCCTGTCCCGGTATGAGATAGTACAGGCATGCTGAATTACACATATGGTGAGTTTAGGTGAGCATCAGTCCTGTAACACCTGTCCCAGTATGAGATGGTACAGGCATGTTGAATTACAAATATGGTGAGATTAAGGGAGCATCAGTGTGAACATATGAGCGATCGCAGAGTCTTCACATCTCCAATCACACCGCGTTGTTTCTAATGGAATCACAGACAGTTTTTTTGATAAACAGTGCATGACGTAATATATGATGCGAAATTCCACATTTAAGAAAATAACGGCAACAAAAGAAAGTGTTTTTTTTTATCTCATACCATTAAAATCAGATTAATTACCTCATTTCTCTATCATAACGTAAAAAATAAAACAGTTCAGTGTTTTCAAGGTCAAATTTGCTAAGAAATGAGAATTGGGTTTAGCGCCAGTTTCAATACGTTAATTGGCTCTATTATGATATCCAGGTTGAATGACATAGGAAGACATAATAATATATCTTAGTAAAAGTATTCCACAAGACAAACTTTCGAACATAATTTTTTGGGATGGTCTCAAATCCATGACATCAGTGATGAGAGGTAAGACTTTTTGACATAGAGTTCAAATTACACTCGTATTAAATTTGATACATACGTGTGCCAGCAGTAGATGTCACTGCGACTGTTTCAGACGATACCTAAAATAAAATAATGCATGAAAGAAAACCTGTATATTTTGCAGCAAATTATTTAAAAAAAACCCCATTAATTTTGAAGGTATAACAAAAACTTACTTTCAAATAATACAATATGAACAGTACACACTTAGCCATGCTCTTATGTGGTGAGTACTTATCCCTTTAACAACACTTATATCAACAACAACAACAACAACAACAACAACAACAACAACAACAACAACAACAACAACAACAACAACAACAACAACAACAACAACAACAACAACAACAACAACAACAACAACAACATGTGAAGTGGTACCTTTATAGATCTAGTTAGATCCATTTTTGTATTGGTTTACAATAGCAGAAGAAGATAGTTTGATATGATTTTTTCGTATTTTGATATTCAAGTATGTTAATTTTCAATATTGGAGATAAATAATGTTAGAGTTTTGGTTAACTCCAAGTTGAATATCGAAAAACGGAAAAGCGAAAAACGAATAAACTTTTATCTGCCGTCTGCAATACAATTTTCAAAATATAAAGTGTTCGGTATTAAGTGATACGAATATCAAGAAAGGTTTCAATATAAATAGGACTATATTGACTCACAAATATAAAGCATAAGATGTAGCCTATTACAAAATAAAATCCCTAAACAATTTCGGAAGCAATCTCCCATTTGTACTGAAATGAACAGGAAGTATACTGAACGGAACAGCTAACCTGCCACTGTTGTATTTCCACTATCTTCGTCAAAAAATGTGTAGCGTCATTAAAATGTGTATACGAGTAATGCGATATTCACTGACAACTGTCATATCCTGAATGTTCTTTCTGATTTAAGTCCAAATTTAAAGGAAATTGCTGTGATATTTTGAGAAAATACATAAAATATCAGGTATATAAAATATCAGGTGGTTGGTTAGCTGTGCCGTTCAGTATATATACTAATTTAGTATTAGACTTAAACTGAAACATGTCCTGCTCTAAAACAATAAATTGTGTATGCTAGTAAATATTCTGAAGTGTCTGCAGATTTTTTTTAAATTACTAATTAAATATTCTAAGAATTAATTTAAATTGGGGATTGAATGTTCTTAATAGCCATTTCGAAAAACAAACACTACAAGAGATCGTAATGAAAATAAAAATACGAATAAACAATCACTTAAGGTGACAAAGTCGCAGAAAACTAATTAAAGTGATGAGCTGAAGAAAATAGCTCTTATTTATAACTTTGGAGTTATATCTTCTAAATTTGCAAAGGTATTATTCATTCCTATAAATTTCAGAACTGACTGTAAATTGTGTTTCATTGAACCTATTTAAAAAAATAAACTATTTTAATTTATCGCTAAGATTTGTTGTAAAATGTATTGCTGAAATTATATTCAATACTCGAAATAGCAAACTATATTGATGCAACAACTCTATAAAGAGAAAGATAGCTTAAATAGACAACCATTTGAAGGGCTCATATCTGTCGAATCCATTATTCATGCATTAAAGGGACATTTCATCGAAATATCGTACCCCAAAATGGAAAATACGTCTTTATATTCATCAGTAAATGTCATGGGAGAAGTAATAGGAATTTGTACTAAACTTGTTTTTAATGGAGATTTTAGTGAAAAGTCCCTAGAAATTTTAATGTATTTATTGAAGATCTCCATATGAATCTGAGTAGAACCACCGTCCTTTCATAAATAACTGGCAAACTTATTCAATGTTTTGTATCGAGCTTGACTCGAACCCACGACCTCAGCGGTTAAAGGTCAGTGGTCATTAGACGACAATGTCAATGACAACTCGACCACAGAGGACCCAGTTCTTAGTCAATGGAAATACTCATTTTTAGCTCTACTGGCCACAGGCCAGAAATGCTTATGCGATGGCGCGTTGTTCGTCGTCCGTCTTCCGTCGTCTGTCGTCTCTGAAGTCTGTTAGCAGTACTTTCTCTGAAACAACTGGGCCAATCAAACTGAAACATCACATATATATTTTTATTGCATAGGAGACTATATAAAATATTTTTGTTATCGATTTGAAATTCAAGATGGTCGCCGTTTCTAAAAATAGTCCAAAATTTAAAAAATCTTCTCCTCATGAACGGTCCAACAGATTTTCAAAATGTTTATGTAGTAATGATAATCAACTATAGTTTTGGTTATATTTGTCCAAATGGTGTCCCTAGAGTTAAAAATAACTCCGCCCCGATGGTTTAATTAGGGGACACGTGTCATTATATTAAATATTTTTTTTTTTTTAAAATGGAAATGATTTTGTTTTTATCTTCACAGAAGCATTAATTGGTGAGGGAGGTTCAGTTTTGTAAAAATGACTAGCTTCCACTGTTTAAAGGGTTCAGGAGGGACCCGAAAAGGGTAAACATTGGGAATAACAAAAATCGTTTTCTTAATAACCGGTATGTCAGATTTGTTCATATTTGGCATAAATTATCCTTATGTGCAGGGGTTTGATTGCAGATAAGAATATAGGGGCTCACATGTATAGGGGCCCTGTAAGGGGAGTTAGAATTTACATAGGAATACTTTTGGACAACAGAAAATTCTCTTTTTTTCCACCTATTTAGGCAAAACTATTATTCAATTCAATCCCTAGCAGGTCAGACGTTGCGAATAACGTGTTTTTTTTATTATTTATATGGTAAATTTATATTTTTGCCGCTAACTTCAATCTTAAAGACGATTGTGCTATAAGTATGGGAACTATAGAAACAAGTTAATCCCCAAAATTTATGGGTTCGGGTCGGTATTACAGTAACGTGCAACTTACACGGTCAGAACAAAGCAACAACACTGCTGTATTCTTTCTTTGATAACAACGTATGAAGAAACACTGCGAACACTCAAAGCTCTAGCTTAGCAAACAAGACGTACCTTATTAGAGAGGAGGTACCTAACGAATCTTAATGTCGAATTGATTCTTTCTTTGTTAATAATAGAGAGAGAGAGAGAGAGAGAGATACACAAGAAGGCCCGTTTTACTTCCTCACTTGACGAACGCTCCGATGTGAGTTAAGCTACTTCTTTACTGTCTCAATTAGTCCAGCACCTTTGGATCATTTTAGAGAGATCGTATATGCGCCGGAATTTTATTCAGCTGAACTATATTTTCCAATTCTTTGCACCTCGGCATTAATATTAGTAAATAACCGTTTATCTTAACAAATTCGGATACAAATATTGCCAAGCTTTTTGTTTACAAGTGGTTGTGTATCACGGATACTAAAACACGTTAATAAATAGACAAATGATAAACCTAATCCGTCCTAAGTAGACGTCAGAACTATATTATGAATAGCGAGACTTGAAGGAACTAAGCGTTCTTTCAAATTGGTGATTGGCAAAACAGATGTTACTTGATTGGTGTTATGTAATGTGCTCAGTAATTGAATAATTGAACAAAAAACCTTACACATTTGCGTTTGAAGAATCTTTGGCCTTAATACTAGAGGAAACTGCTAACCGTTTTCTCAAGAGAAGGGTGCCGAAACGTCGTAAACCCAAAGTTGGTATCGAACGAAAAGTAGCTCGTCCAGGTGTAAGCCCACCGTTGATTTTCGTTCTTGCTTCTTTGGTAAAAAAAGTTTGCATGCTTGTCATTCATTGAAGGGCCCATAGAACAAAGTGAGACTTGCATAGTCAATCTCTGCGCAATCAAAGTAAAATCAGAAAAAATAACGGTCATGTGTAGCATATAAGACTTTTTTCTGTTCAGTTTTTACACGGTTGACACTGTTGCAGTGATAGTAGATATCAGAAATCATGCATTCATACACCAATTCCCAAACATTCTATTATTTAAACATTTGAAGGAATATTTACTTAATTTACTTATTGTAGGTACCATCTGATCTCTGAAATATGTTGTATAAAAAACATTAAGATCCATTAACGACTGATTGCTTAAGTATTTCAGTACAATAATTAACTTTAAACTCGGAATTTTACTTTCTACAAACGATCCGCTTACCTTCATCGATCACGTGAATAGCTTTGTTGATACTGTGTATATCTAGTCTTTATAAAAAAGCCGATATCTCCAGAATCTAGTCTATGAACTCCCAATGGAAAAAGCAGGGAATTTTATACCAGTCCCACAATTCATAGCATTTGAACGCTTACCTAACTATGACATCATTCAAACTTTCTCTGAAGCAACAGATCAATCAACGTGCTCAAATGTGCTGCTATTTAACAAACCCAATCAGGAGACCTGGGTCCGTTCTACAAACTAGTATTTTACTTAAGTTTAACAATATGTCAATTAACCTTATAATTGGAATTCTATTTTTTACCATTTAAAGAGCTGGCTGCAGACGATTTGTTCACCTTCTCTCGATCACGTGATCGATCACGTGTATACCATATTTGGAAAACTAATTACATGAATCTTGCTCCATTTTAGTTTGGGTCGGCTTTATTTAGATGAAGATATAAAACTGCTTAGTTATTGCTTTTGATGATTTCAAGCTGTCATATATGCATGTATTCAGTGGTAATATGATATCACATTCATAAAATAGGTAACAGATGTGCCATCATAGAATGTATTCATTTTCATTTTTCACATTTGGAGTATAAACTCGACAACTTGATTTTTTTCGCTGTGCACGTAAATAACTTTTGTGTAAGATTTTAAGAATGAAAAAAAAAATTGGACCCGAGCTGTTAGTGCCAAGAAAGGATATTTTATAACATCTGGCAGAAAATGTTAATTAATACATGGAATCTAAAATAAATTTATATGTCCCTCATTGTTTCGTTACTTTTGGTAAATATTTTATGTTTCTATTCATTCTACATATCAATTAAACATCATCAAGTTTCAAGACTGTAAACAGTTTCCAAATGTGTATTAATCATAAGTTTCCCTAATATATCTTTTCTTTAGAGCGTTATTAACTCATAGTATGGTTATCATTAAATAATCATCATTATTTATATTTCTTCGAATATGGAGTCATTACTATATTATCATATAAAGCTCTATATCTATTTTCGAAGTTGGCCCAGATTTTTTTTTCAGTAGTGGTAAAGAGAGATTGGTGAACCGTGGATCATGTGCCTCCCTCGTGTATATGAACGGAAGTGAAGTTCAGAAATATGAAGTATCTCTAATGCAATATTTCTATTTGTCGTAGATGTAGTTTTTCAAATGTGTGTTATTTTACCATTGCTTTTTCAAAGCAAAGGAATGTCAGACTCGACAATTAGGGGAAAAAGATTTATTGATGGAAGAGCATGACGTCATGTCATTTGCATACGTACAATTTGCGCGTTTTTCATGTAAAATTTCCTCCATATTGGTTTCGGCTGTTCATGGTTTTGGACGTTGTATTCTGGATATTTTTCTTTATCTCGGTTGCATTACGAGGGAAGGTAGGTTTTATTATTAATTAGCTAAGTTGCATAATAATGACTATTAACAATCAAACTTAAATGAACTAATGTTTTGCGATGTGTCAAGTTTTCCAAAGTGTATCTACTGTACATTTTGCTTAGTTGAAATGTCGTACAATGCAATAAGTAAATATTTTATATTGCAACTGTAGTTCACAACAAGCTGAATAAGACTATAGCTGAAATTCATTAACAATGTAAAAAACGAATGTTGCATCGACTGATTGGAATTGTATTTTTCATTTTGTTGTGTTGCGTGAAAGGATTATCCTGTTGATTATATTGTTATTTTTTAAGGGAACCATACTCTGCATGTGTGTTTTGTACATTGGATCTTTCTTGCGTTCTTTGAAGTTCCCTATCTGATTTCATAGCTCGATGCCATCCATGCATCATGCGCCCGCATGCGCTGTACACATGGGGGTTAATTGATTGAGGATGTTTATGGTCAACATTTTCATCAATTCAATTTTAAAGATAATGTCCGCCGCCTTTATTCTTTTTATGCCATTTCTTGCATTTATTTTGCATACTTATTACAATTTTGCGGGAGGAAAATCTTGGTTGTTGAGTTATTGTCATTTTTATAAGATGTTTATTTTACATATAAAAAAAGTAAGTTGATGCTTGTTCTGTTTTGCTGCATAACGATGGTCAACAGCACTAACAAGTTGCTAATACTTTTTAAGCAATTCCCTCGGCATTTGTGAGTGTCTTGTTTAAATGTCTTTTCAAACAATTTTCTCAGCTTGGTGTAGAGTGCACTGGGAATTTTGTAGCTTTTGTTTGAGAGAAATATACATATATATACTCGTCATACATATTACTGCGAGTCTAAAAACTGTAAATAATGGCATCAATAATAAATAGTAATAAAGTTGCTTAAGTGTGCGGAATAATAAACAGTTGCCGATAGGAAATGTAAACAAATATCAACGCTAACGGAAGTCGGAGCTTTGCGCATGTTATTTTACGTGCATTCGCGGAAATAGGTATACCGCGGTGTTAGGTATTCAAGGGATACTATTTGGGATTTGGGCCGAAGTTCGGACCAACAACAGGCAAACGGGAGCCTTGATACCATACGGATCCTATGTCAAAGAAAAACTCACAATACAGGGTCTCTTTGTATACCAGCCTCTTGATTTGCAGAAACATCTTTAATCCATTGCCAGGGTTTCCCCTTGAGTCATAACGCATGCGACATCAAAAGATTTGGTTGATTAGCGCTACCCCTTAAGTGGCCCGACAAGCCTTCCCTACCCTTGCGACTACTGTTAGATAAACCCATTACACAAGCCCATCAGTAATTAAACAAGTGATCCCGTGATCAATTGACCTATTTCACAGACTTGACAATCAATCGCAAGTGTGAACTGGAGGTGTGTACATGTAAGCCAATCAGAACGAGTCATTTAAAGGTTACTCCGCCACAATATAGAATGCGGTATCATGTGAAATTTCCTGATCCGAGATTATTTTTCACAAGATTTAAATTCGACTACTGACAAGGTGTTGGCATTACCTTTCAGTTGATTCTTTAACTTCCCAATCACGTGAAGACTGTATAGTATGAATGCAATCAATCGAATCGAAAACACATAATAAAGTGTGTCACGACCATTTCTCAGATCAAGAAAGCTAGAAATAGATCGCAGTGTATAGTAAGGGCTTTATACAAATAACGGAAGTCGGTAATTAGTTTTGGATTCGAATCCCAGCTGAGGCTATATTTTTGTCTATTTTATTTGTTCCCAGGGCTTGTGCTGGGCTTCGCAATTGGCACAAAATAAATAAAAGTGGCGCAAAGAAATTCCATTTCGCGAAAGTCTTAAAATATTGGCAAACTTCTCCTTAAATATTTCATATATTTAACCTTCTCTAATATGAAGTATATCTTGGCCAATCAGTGTCACTGTCCTTTCTCTCAAATAACAAGGTAATTAACTCGTGAATTGACATCCAGCTGTGTTTTCCCCTCAGGTCAAATCACACAACACTAAGAATTACAGCAATGTGTGCTAAATATAGTAACAATTTTCCTTAAGATGTGCTTGGTCACGTGACTTGCATACAAACATGGGAAATCCCCAAAGAGTGCAAACAATGCTTAGCTTTGTTTGCCATTATAATAGAGAAAAGCCGGTAAACCAATTTTTTCAAAAATAGACCAGAACTTTATGTGTATTATAAAGTTTATCTCCCACTTTACAATGTTTGTGTTTAAATTCTAAATGCATATGATTTCAATATGGTGTCTACAGCGAGTGCTTCTGAAATTCACACCTTTTCTGTAGAAAAAAGCACACACCACAATACACACTTTCTATAGGGTATTAGTACTTGATATTTACATGTAGTAATTACATTGGTTTTCACATCTAATAAATGAACACAGAAGTGGGTGGGGTAATGTGTCCATAATCACAGGCTCTTTATTACTATAGCTTTTGGCCAGCTATATTATAGTAAAAAACCCATCATTTACTACATATCACTATCCCAAAGCTATAGTAAGATAGGGTCTGTGAGGCTGTGACAACATTGGAATATTAACTCGAATTAGGGTGTTACTGGTTTGTGTAAAAAATTAGATTTGTTATGCATATTACGAGAAAACACATCATTCCTGCCATAAGACTGGTGCACATTTAGACATAAGAAAACAAGAGGCCCTGTGTGCTATCATATATTATTGCTCTACTAGTTCAATTGGGTCCGAAGATTTTTTTTGAAATATAGAAAAGCATGTGCAGAAAGGCTACTCTACCCGTATACAAGCTTTATCTTATATAAGAATAAGAATAAGTTAAAATCAAAAGGAACGGTGCATGAGCGCCCACTGAAACAAGGACCATAACTCTGCTAATTTTAGCAGAAAAATATATGGCACAAAGAAATTTTGAGAGGAGAGTTGACAAGAGCTGAAGGGAACTTATGTCCAGACTGTATTTCATTCATTCAATCCTGTGTTAAGTAGCCAGTCAAGGAAAGGAGCTAAAGTGACCATGTGAGGTTGTTGCTTAATACAGGTTAATTAACTTTCAAACATAAAACGGGAAATAAAAAATATGATTGCTTATGACAGGTGGCTGCCTAATAAAGGTGGTCGCCTACACAGGCTTGACTATTCGGATATGCCATCTGCTAATTTGTGAATTTAAGTAAATGGAATGGTACATGTATGCAGTCATGTTTTTATGGTGACAATGTTATAGTATACCTTTGTACATGGGAGATGGAGGTCCAAATTACTGACATGTCCAAATACTTCTCTTAAATTGTTTTCTAGTCAAGTGACCCTAAAGTTGCCAACATTTGATTGATCTTGTCCAGAGAAATACATTTAATAAGTCATTATTTAACATTTTAACCATAAAAAAATCTACTTATTTTTGAATACAGCATGAATGACTGATGCTTATAATTATACAAATGGGTCATGGGTGGTAGAGTTGTCCAAGGTGGTGTTGACAAATGACCACTTACTTCTCACCGCTTAAATAGTTGGTTACATTCACGCTCCGATGGACTAAAAACATATTGTGAGAAAATTAGGAGGTTACTTGCAGAAGGACGTTGGCTCTACTGAGATTCATTGTTAGGTATTGTAAGTATGTTTGAAATTGGCGTTAAACCCCATTAAAATACATACTGACTATTGGCACAATGTAAATTATAGTATAGACACGTACTTTGTTTATGTCAAAAGGCAAGAAAAATATGCAGCCAGTCTGTGACTCGGACCCGGAACCTTTTGCTTACACTTGACAAATGCTCTACCGACTGAGCTAACCAGACTGCTGACATATAATATTTGTTTCCTAACAGGTTATGTACAAACTGTGACATTTAAATGCAAAAACAAATTAATAACAGGAGATAAAAACCATGTCCGGAGATCCTAAAAACATTTTATGACCAGAATCTAATTATGATAATATAAATGTTGGTTTATGTTTGTATTATATGAATGTGTAGGTGTATTTTTAAATAAAAAAATGTGTCATAACATTAGAAGGTATCATTATAAGCGCTACTGACGCATTGTTCCTCATCTGTTATCCTTTAGAAACCACTAGGACAATTAAAATTGAAACTTCTCATGGATGTTTCTATTGCATAGGAATTTTTTATCTCAATTTGAAACTCAAGATGGCCACCTTGACTAAGTTGTCATAAACTTATACAATGTTCCGATGAATTGCTCAACAGATTTGGAAGTATATATGTAGACTAGTTATGCTACTCATAAACATCAATACTTAATTTTTTAATGGAACTGCGTTTGCCTATACATACATGTATTTCCAAAAGTTTTTCTTCTAAACAATAGGTCAGCATAATTTGTTCATATTTTATTTAGTTGTTCCTATGAGAAAGATTAAAAGTTTGTACCAATCAAGGGGTTTGTGTTTATAGCGGTCCTGTAAGGGGGCTTTGAGTTTTACATAGGAATACTATGGGAAACGGAAAATTCTATTTTTTCCAATCCATTTATGATTTTTTTTTATTCATTTTGAGTTTTGAAGCATCAACTAGTCGTGACAATTTCCCTCTTTTCTTCTCAATTACCCTTCTGTCAAACTTGTTCATATATGATAAAAGTTATCCTAGCATCAGCAAGTAATTGAAGATTCTGCAAATCATGGGGCTGGGATATATTGGGGCCCTGTATAAAGTGACATTTACTTCTACATAGAAATATTATTGTGCAATCTGATTTTTGAAGCGCCAGACTTTCTAGCATCTTTTTAGTATCATAGGTTGATCATCTGCTGATCATTTCATATCCACCAAAAAATGCTTCCTCATGGTTTCAAACGTAGTTTCTCATTATTTATATATCTGTCGGATGATAGTAACTTTTTAAAAAAATATTTTTCATCGAAATAATTTTAATCGTAGTGTATTATCGAGGGCATTCATTTTGTCGCTCGTATTTCAAAGTCAATGTAAAAAGGCTATAAGTTTTCTTGTTATATATCAATTAACCTTAAGCTTAAAAGTCTTCCTTCTATAACGTATAACAGCTGGCTTTTTAACTTCCTTTAAACACGTGACCCGCATTGCCGCTACGATATATAACTAAATAGTATATTCACTAAAAAAGAATTGAGTTGGAACACCATCCCCCCCCCCCCCGCCAAATGAATTCAATTTACAAGACATGTTTTTTTCTCCATGTGTCAAACTAATTATACGCGTTTTCCCGCACCAATCACAGAAGGCCTTTGAAAACAGTGCACGAAGAGTTCAGATTGCTCGTAATCTGAACTCTTCGTGCATTGTTACCACTCTGTCAGTTAATATAAACATAGTTCACCCAATAATTCAAACGCCTTCTATATTAGGTGTACAAAGGCGTCTATATTAGAGGTGTCAAAAGGCGTCTATATAAAGTAACGGGTTAAATGTTTTATTCAAAGACAATTCAGTCATTAACATTGTATGCATATGTATATTTAAAATCTATACCCAAGTTTAATATTTTATTTCAAAGATAATTCAATCATTAACATTGTATGCATAGGTATATTAAAAATCTATCCCCAAGTTTAATATTTTATTTCAAAGATAATTTAGTCATTAACATTGTATGCATAGGTATATTAAAAATCTATCCCCAAGTTTAATGTTTTATTTCAAAGACAATTCTGTAAATGACATTGTATGTTTACATAGGTATATCAAAAATCAGTCACAAATTTAAATGTTTTATTAAAAAGACAATTCATTCGTTAACATTGTATAAAAAAAGGTAGATTAAGATCATTCCCTAAGTTAAATGTTTTACTTCAAAGACAGTTCAATCTCTGCGATAATATATATAAACGTAAGTAAGTAAGTGAGTTGATTATACAATTTCACATGAAATTATGCTTGTAATTAAACATCTTCAAAAAAAAAAAATATATATATACAAGGTAATTACATAACAACATATTAATTACGGCTGTTTGGAAAGTCATTGGTTATATAATGTAATTATTCTTCTCATGTAAGCCATATCACTATAGTTAGCTACTTTTATGTATGTACATTGTGTATCTCTTTCAAAAGTACAATCTACATGTTGAGCTATGTATTTAAGAGAAAGTTCAAATGTTCCAGTTGAACTTAAATTTATGCATTTCATAAGTGTGTCCAAAATCCAAGATGATTTTAGATGTATTAATATTTCTCAAAGATGATTTAGATGTATTTATATTTCTCCAAGATGATTTAGATGTATTTATATTTCTCAAAGATGATTTAGATATTTCTCCAAGATGATTTAGATGTATTTATATTTCTCCAAGAAAACGTTCAATCATTTACTCCAAGCTGACTGTTAAACGTGAAATATAAATTTGAATATCCAAGTTGAATTATATATTTCAGTGAAAGGTAAGTTTGTAAGACATAATATATATTTAAAAATATTGCGAAATTGTGTTCTTTTCATTTAAAATGTGCGATATTTTGACAGATTTCTCTTAATGTCAGGTTGCTGTTATATTTATATATAATTTTTTAGTTGCTTGGATCAATTCAAATGTTGAACCACTCATTGATAAAATCTTAGACGTCCTTCGGGATGTGAGAGTTGTTTATATATTCTACGAAACTTTGAAATGTGATTAATTAATAAATATTATTTGCCCAAGTAAAAATCACATACCGTCCGTTTAATGGCTTCTCATCTCAACGAATGCTCTGACGATAATATCTACGTCTGTTTTAGTAAGGTTTGGTATAACGTTAGGTAGCTGAATGACTTCATGGACATACATAGATGTTTTTTCGTGTTCAATATACCTCTGAGTGGATTTATGTGTCACCTTTGATTGACATGCCGAGGTCGGTCAATAGCTTTACATAGCTAATGTTTATTCGTGAAAGTCTCATACAGACTATAGATTAAATATTTTTTCTTGTATAGTGTACCTTGTCATTAGGTCAACAACCATAACTGCAAGATCTTCAAATGTGTTGGACCCTTTATGTTTGCTTAGCCGCCAGCACCTATAATTCATCAAAAGAATCCTCTTATACAATTGGGTCTATCTTTAAATTGATTTTGCTATCAATTCACCCTTCTTAAACTCTGCATTCTTATTTTACTCGCTCGTATAGTAGTGATGGGGTAAAAAATTGTTTTCTATCGCAAAGTGACCAATATTGGTGTGTGTATCCTTCCGTTAATTAGTCCGGGATTGACACAATGAAGTGTTGCCTGCCGAAAAGTAACAAATGCTTATAATGCTGCAAACCATCAATCATCTAACTTGCAAATAAGTCCTATATCCTACACCCCCTGCTTGCGCTTAGCATATCCTTCTCGCGCTATGACGAAACGCTATTCATAAAATTGTCGCGCTATGACAAATTCCTCGCGGTATGACGTATTCATTCATAAATTTATACAATGGTATTGTAAAAAAAACAACATAATTACATATCTTTAAAACAAATCACACAGCTAGGGATGTATACAAGAAAAACTATATTTAATGAGTTTTTCGATACGTATATTCGTTACCGCCGAATCAGACGGAATTTTCCACCCGCACATCAAACCCATGAAAGATATAAAAAATACGTAACTGTATCAGAACATTATACCAAACCATCTAATTTTTTAGAACGTTTAGTATTTTTTTTTATATTTCTAATTACATTAGAACATGACACAAAACCATCCTAGTATTGAAAATAAGTTAACATTTAAATATTAATTGTATATTAGCATTAGAACATGAAACTAAAACATCGATCTTGTAAGAAGTTATACATTTGAAATACTTAAAATTGTATAAGAACGTGACATAAAGCCAACAAACATCACTAGATAATAGCTATAAGTCCATTGATTGGAGTGACATGTTCACCGAATGGTCAGTACAATTGATCTGACGCTGGAAATGACTATTGCTCCGCCCACTATCAGCATGATGTGATGACATGGCTTTGTAACATAAATAAAAAAAGTGTAGACTTAAAGATTGATATCAACTGAACACTGCATTTGATTATATTTTGTGGCTGGATATATCTGTTATTTAAACATTTGAAGGGGTTAATTTATTTAATTTACTTACAGTATGTACCATTTAATCTCTGGATTATGCTTTTATAAATACACACCTCCTTCATTAAATATATTAAAAACATTAAAATACACAACCGACTAATTAGTTCTCTACTTTCTACAACTTAAAATTTACATTCTTTCGATCACGTGACACGCTTTATCGATCACGTGCGTACCATATTTGGAAAACTGATTTCTTGAGCCATGCACCATTTAACTCTTGGTCGGCTTTATGCAGATGTGAACATAATAGTCTTAATAACTTCAATTGATTATTTCAAGCTGTCGTAACTGCGTATATCCGTGTTTATATGATTTAACATATATATACTTGGTAACTGGTATGTCAGTGCAACACGTTGTCATTCTCACTTCCACATTTGGAATGTTAGCTTGCTAATTTGATTTTCTCATAACTTCGGTGCGCACGTAAGTACATTTCTTAAGTTCTTTTAAACAAATTCAAACGGAAATTAGACCGAAGTTGTAAGTGCCCAAAAATATATTTTGTGACTACTAGAATGTAAGAATAGATTTTGGAAAGCAATGTTACTTAATACATGGAAGCTAAAATAAATTTATATTTCCCTCATGGTTTCGTAAATTATGGTAAATATTTTTATTTCTATTATTTCAAAATATCAATTAAAAATCATCAAGTTTCCAAATAATTTGCATGTGTGTTAAAGTCTCATTTTGTTCTATAATAGCTATTAAGATATCAAAGATATCAATTTACCTTAAACTCTACAATCTTCTATGTAAAACAGCTGGCTGCTGACAATATAGTTATTTTATTCTAATCACGTGACCAGCCTGCTCGCTACAGTGTATAGGTTAACAAATCTTCATCACAATAAGAATTTAATAGGAACACCATTTCCCCAACATAAATTCAATATAAAGTCTTTTAAACATATGAACATTTTGTCGAACTAACAGCGTGTAAGTCTGAAGAACTCTCAAAGATATTAGATAAACGTGGTGAGGGCAGCCCGTCTTTTTTCGTCCATGTTGTTCAGAACATTTCCATAAATGTTGAATGTTATTATTATATGAATTCGTGAAATACATTCATGACTTATTCTCTTAACCACTTTTCTCTGTTTCAATTACTCGCTTCATTTTCTAAGTATCTTAAACATATTAAAATCAAGATATTTTATTAAACATATTTTGAGTTAGGTTAAATTTGTAATATTAAGTGCAAAATAAATGGTTAACGATCTGTCAATCTATTCACAATTTATATAGACCAAGGATAATAACTTTACAAGATTTTATCTTCCGTTCTTGTCCGAAGTTATACTTAAACTAATTTGTATGTAAGTAAGTTGGAATGGATAAATATGTTTAAACCAAACTAGCAGCGTAAGATAAACGAATACGTTCTTTAAAATGCTACCAAAAGCATTTGCAAACATTCGCCCACTCGACAAGTAAAAATCACATCCCGCCAATTAAACGTTTGCTCCTCTCAACGAATGCTTTGGTAATAATATCTACATATTCTGATTTAGCTATTATACATACTCCGAAAAATATTGTGTTAGGTTTGATGAAATTTTTAGAAAGTTGGTTGAATTGTTTTCAATTTGAGAACAAATATCGTTACCGCCAAAACAATTATCCCACATGACGGAATTTTCCACCCGAACCTCAAACACATGAAACATATAACAAACACATAAAACATATAACAAACATATAACAAACACATGAAACATATAACAAACACATGAAACATATAACAAACACATAAAACATATAACAAACATATAACAAACACATGAAACATATAACAAACACATGAAACATATAACAAACATATAACAAACACATGAAACATATAACAAACACATGAAACATACTTACCTATAACTGTATCAGAATATGATACCAAACTTTCCAATTTTTTTTAACGTTAAGTATATTTTGACATTTCTAATTGTATAAGAACATAACACAAAACATTCTTACTATTGAAAAACAACAAACCAACATTATTTAAAAAGTTGTTATTGTATTAGAACGTGACACTAAGTCAACAAACTTAGGTAGCTTAACAAATGACATGTGTACTCGAAGGGTCCATTTTTGGAGTGACATGTGTACTCGAAGGGTCCATATTTCTAATGAAGTTGATGTTGTACTGTCCAAATGGAAAACTGATTTTAGTTCTTTATTCCAATCTGTCAGCAGCTGTGATAATGATACTAATACCTGTATTAATGATACACAGTCGGAAAATGTGCGTTTTAACGATCAAATTTCTATCACTGATGTACATAAATCAATCACCAATGCATATAAAGGTAAAGCTTGTGGAATTGATAACATCCAAGTCGAAGTTCTTAACAATGACTCTGCTGTGTCATTTTTGCATGTGCTATTTAACATTTGCTTTGATAATGGAATTGTGCCAAGTTCATGGAGTAAATCTATTATAAATCCTATTCCTTAATCATCCACCTTAGACAAACGAGATCCATTGTCATATCGAGGTATTTCACTTGCTCCTGCAATGTACAAACTATATTGCTCGATTTTAAACAATAGATTGAATTATTGGGTTGAATCTAATGATAAATTAAGTGATGAGCAAAATAGATTTCGAAATGGTCGAAGCACTATGGATCATATTTTATCTTTAAATAACATTATTGATACCAGAAAGAAAAATAGACTGTCTACCTATCGTGCATTTATTGATTTCAAGAAAGCTTATGACACTATAAATAGAAATACCCTTTGGAAAAGCTTATCTGATATTGGAGTGTGTGGTAAGATGCTTTCTGCTGTAAGATCTTTATATGTATCTATTATGTCATGTGTTAGAGTAAATTCACTCAAAACCGAATGGTTTGATGTTAATTGTGGTCTACGCCAGGGTTGTATTTTGTCACCTTTACTTTTTAATTTATCTATCAATGAATTGACAATGTATCTTTAATCTTTTGATATCGGTTTTAATATTGGAGATGAGAAAATATGCATTATGTTATATGCAGACGATATAGTTATTTTAGCTGAGGACGCTGATGAGCTGCAGTTGCTGTTAAATGCTTTAAACGATTGTTGTTCTTTAAATGACATGACCGTGAATGCGTCTAAAAGTAATGTTATGCATTTCCGGCCTGATTCGTTACAACACAGTAATACCGTTCTAAAGTATGGGGACAAACTACTACCAATTGTAGATAGATAAACTTATTTAGTTGTTGTTTTACATGAACATCTTGATTATAATGTTACTGTTAAATCAGTTGCTCAGAGTGCTAGTCGTGCATTGGGTCTCTTAATCGCAAAATGTAAAAACTTGGGAGGCGTGACTTATAATGTATACACTAAATTGTACGATTCTGTTGTTGGGCCGGTTTTAAATTATAGTGCACCGTTATGGGATATCCGTACATATTCTTGAATTGAGGCGGTACATAACAGAGCTCAACGCTTTTTTCTAAGTGTTGGCAAGTATACACCCAATGATGGAATATCAGGAGATATGGGTTGGAACCCTTCAATTGTAAGACAGTGGAAAACTGTTTCGCTATATTGGTCACGTTTGTCATCTATGAGCGAAGAGCGGGTCAATAAACGTATAGCACTCTGGGTAACAAGTAAAGCGAATCGTTCGTGTAAGAATTGGGTATTTAATATTAGACAATTTTATAATGTCAATAACTTATATATGTATAGCAACATTGAAGAACCTTTGTTTGCTTCATTTGTTAGTGATGTCCATAGTGGTATACTTAACGACTATGTTACTAAATGATTTAATAGAATAAATAATGATACTGGTCCTTCTAGACGAGGTGGTAATAAACTCCGTTTGTATAAACTCCTAAAATCAGAATTTGTACCTGAACGATATTGTAAATTGATTCTTCCTCCCAGACATAGGTCTGCATTTAGCAAATTTCGCTGTGGTGTAGCCCCCATCAGGACTGAAACTGGTAGATACGAGGGTCTGTCAATTGATGAAAGGTTATGTCCATTTTGCGATACTATTGAAAACGAATACCATGTCTTATTCAATTGTTCAATATACGGTGATTTAAGAGAAAAAAATTATTTAATCGTGCAATAGTTTGTAACAATATATTCTTGACTCTGTCTGATATTGATAAATTCATTTTCTTGTTTTCCAACTCGGATATGATACGTATTTGTGCCAAAACCTGCTATCAAATACTACAAAGACGACAATTTTTAATTAGTAAATAATGTTTTTATTTGTCAATAATGCTCATTATTTTAGTTTCCTGTTTTTGTTTATTTCATCTCGTCTAAAGCAACTTTGCTAATCAAATTCACGGTGATCTGATCAACGTGTTTAATGATATTTTACTTCCATTTTTTAGTATGCGCGATAATGCTTATTTTTCTTATTCTTATTCTTATTTTATGGCAGTTCTTAATTATTGATGAGCAAGGTTTCTTTGGTTTTACCTATGTAATTATATGTTGCATGTACAGTGTTCTTTATGATTGTATTATACAACTGTGATATTCTCTTATAACTCCAATATCGAGTGGCAATATACCTTTAATGTGCTGTATATATTGATATTTTACATGTGTATGTATGTTGATGAGACTCAAATAAAGATATATATCATACCTATGTTGTTTTAAATGATACGCTTGGGTGCATATGTTGTTTTAAATCATTTTCTTGGGTGTATATGTTGTTTAAAATGATACGCTTGGATGCATATGTTGTTTTAAATGGTAGGTTAGTATGCATATGTTGTTTTAAATTATAGGTTAGTATGCATATATTTTTTAAATGATAGGGTAGTATTCAT
Source organism: Panopea generosa (assembly GCA_029582155.1). Taxonomy (NCBI): domain Eukaryota; kingdom Metazoa; phylum Mollusca; class Bivalvia; order Adapedonta; family Hiatellidae; genus Panopea; species Panopea generosa. Next base: position 21,459,345 of record CM055904.1, read on the forward strand.
ATGTTCTTTAAAATGATAGGCTAGGATGCATATGTTGTTTTAAATGATATGCTAGAATACATGTTTGTTTTTAATGAATGCAAGATTAATCTGCAATGGCACATCTTACAAACTTCTAAACAACTATAAGTTATTTGTATAAACACATTTAAACAGAATTTATCAATTTTCAGTTAACCATTATAATGATTGTATCACCTCCATATGCATCGTTGCACTTCGTTTGTCTTCAATGTACCATGCAGATGATTTTGAATAATATTTTATTACTTTCCAGTCAGTTTCAAGATGAACACATAATCAGTTAATTCCGCATGTATCTTTGTTACGGTGTGAACTCACAAATCATACTAAACCGGGCTGCGTTCAGTCCGCTTAAACGTTTATTTTATTTGCAAACGTTTGATAACATAAGCGAAATAAACAACGTGTTCGTTTCAAACGTTTGCTTACATAGTCAACACCTCCGAGAGCTGTTTGCTTGTGTTTAATCACATGGCTTGATGAGAAATGGAGAAGCAGCATCTATGTAGTCTGAGTTCCAAATATTTTTCTTTCGTTTGGTCATCGTTTGCAGAATAATTTGAACAGAATATTAAAGAAAAATCACCTGCATGTAATGTCACGTTCAATTTAGATGACTGATATATAGAAATATTACATAACAAAACAAACAGCTCAGCGCCGTCTACAATTTTTAAAGATGGCGTTGGCATCAAATTACGCAAATTTTCGAGCAATGTAGTCAAAATTTTGGTATAAGGTTTAAACAAATCAAAACTAAAATACATTTCCCACAAATTCTTCAATATACTACTGACAGACCTTTGATCTAATGAACTTATATATTCAGTCCTCTGTAACCAAATGGTCTAAGGCGCCGTCTCAAAGTCATTTACCTCTCACCGCTAAGGTCGTATATTCGAGTCACGCTCCCTAGAAAAACATTATGTTGAGAAAGTATGCCAGTTAGCTGCGGAAAGACTTTGGTTCTACTCATATTTATACTGAGGCCTCTCTCCACCAATAAAACTACACTTGTCATATATAACCTGAAATGTGCATTTCATCTGTTCTGGATGAACATATAATTACCGTTTTAACTTAGTCAAAGACGTCCAATGTGTTTGACAACAGATAGTTTCTAATGTAGGATAATTTCATATTGGTAGACATACCGTCCATAAATATGTCCTACCTCATGTAGTGATGCCCAGTAAGAAAAAATATCGAAAAAGTAGAATGTCTTCTTGAAGCGCGATATTTTAGTATTTTAAATATCACCCGATTAAGCCACCATAGTTTTTAAATCGGGAGGAATTTTCTCCTCAACGTCAATTTCACAGACCAATCAGCGTGCCTCTGTCACTGCGAAGTAATGGTCACTGTGGGGCCGGGCGGGGGGGGGGGGGGGGGGTCGGTTATTACTCATTTTGTGAGTTAAATGGCATGACTGATAAATTTTGAATATTTTGAAAAAACATTGTCGTGTTAGGAAAATATATCTTTGAATAAAACATGTAATTTTGACACTGCAGATGTCAACAAACATTGACATGTAAGTTTAACCTCTTTGGTTTTGGTCTTGCTATGAATGACAAGCCTTTAAAATGTTTCATCCACTATAGATATAAGAAGGAAAATCAATGGTGGGTTTACGACTTCTAAGTGTTATTTTATAATTTGAAAAGGTGTGCATTTTGATAAGTGTAATACCAACCAATCCGTGAATGCTTAATGTGTGTTTGAAAATGTTTACATATCACTTGATCAACCGTGCATAAATACAGGTTTTAAAACCAGATGATAATTGTACAATTTTGAACATTTCTATTCCAGCATTCTCAAGATGAAAGGAACTACTGTGATGGTACTGACCGTAAGTTAAACTTTTCCTATAAGTATAAAATACCGATTTAGATCTTTATAACTTAAACATTCTCTGAGGCCGTCATTAAACCTTAAAATTAGTGTGACTTGGGTGCCCAATCGGAAATGTTGATTTATGTTTACCTGTTATGTCATTGGGTTGGCTTTTTTTTTAAACAAAATAAATCATGTTAGCATTTAACATGAGTATTTGAATATATGTTCCAGATTTTGGTCGTATTTGCTGTTAGTATTGATGCCAAAGCCAAAGAATGTAGAAGCGTATGCATCTTAATTGACTATTTTATCATATTCTGTACGCTGTTATTACCTGTTCAAGTTGATTGTAAGTGCCCCCCCCCCCCACCCCACCCAAAGCAAGTAAATGTTAAACGTGAGAGAGAGAGAGAGAGAGAGAGAGAGAGAGAGAGAGAGAGAGAGAGAGAGAGAGAAAGACAGTGTGTATGTGTTTGTGTACGTGTTTTTATTATTATTCTATTAATGTAATAACCTTGAAGTTTATCAGTTTTAAACTTTTGCAGAATGACGATTGCTGTGGAAAAAAAAAAGAAGATATGTTGCATGCCAGTCATACGTGAAACCCCCTGTACCGATCCATGTGGAACATGTAGTCAGTATAATTATGTATATAACACATATAGGGGTTTCATATATATATACACCTGGAAAAAAGTTGCAACACCCACAATTGCAACTCTAAAATGCTGGGTTGCAAGACACAGAAGCTGGATCCATCAGTAGTCAATCTGCAAGAACTGGCACAATGTTTGCACCGAGAAAAGCGATCTGTGGTGGCATAGTTCTGCAAGCCTGAAAGTCAGATAGCCATTTCATTCTGTCGGCATCAGGAACGAATGATGTCAACATCTCACTCATTATTTTAACATCAACGTCTTTATAAAGTCACTTATTCAGATGATTATGGCAACATCAGTAAGTGACTAACTAGCTAAAAAAGCCACTAAGTGCCCCGTCCTGCCACCAACTTATAAGTTACTGATGCTGACATCAGCGTACTGATGTCAACACCAGCGTTACGGATTAATTATAAAAAATGTTTCACGTCGTTGATACATGTAAATCTTTTATCTAAAAAACTAACTAGAATGCAGCATTTGATGTTTTTAATATTATTTTTTTCGGGGCAGTGTTGGGGATGCATGCCGCCACTAGATCAATCCAACACTCTCCCTTTCGTTTTAACTTGCAGGACATGATGTTCTGGGTTTACAATCCGTTCCGTAATACATATTGACGTATATAACAACCATTCCCCACTAAAACTAACTAGAATAGAGCATTTGGTTTGTAGAATATATAAAAAACCAGGAACCTACTTCAACCAGCTGAGAACACCACACTCTCTCAGTGCTCAGAGTGTATGGCCTACTGGGTTAAAAAGCCAATGGAAGTTTATTTCATTTGATACATGTTATAGTTTAATAAAAACGTGTAACCGTCACACAATTTTCGGGAGTTAATAACAATATTTTCTAATTTTCTGGTAAATGTTATATATATCCGATCATGGTTCCAATATTAAACCTATTAAACTATTAAACTAATTTGATTGAAATACGATAATTTCTGAGCGACTGACTATAATACAGTTGTCATTCATTGTCGAATTTCCTGGGGGTGCTTAACCTTTTTCCAGATGTATGTCTATGCCTCGACTTACTATTTTATATCTTTTCCTTCTCAGACCGACTTGTGGATGTTTGGTTCATACAACAATGTAAACTTAAATGTAGCGATTAAGGGTTGCAGCATTGTGGGATCCTGTATAAACCTCACCTTCTATGAGCGCACCGCTAGAGTTTGTTTTAAAAAGACCAAAACCCCGTTTATGCTTACAAATGTATGTGTCTTAGTATATATCTATACATGTATATAAGGGGAGATTATTAATTTCACAACAACGAAATTCACGATTTTTTTTATCTTTTTACAATGTATGATATATATACTCAGCAAAAAAAAAAGAAACTTTACTCTCTGTAAAGTGCAATAACTTTTTTATTTCTACAAGTTTAACTGAGATGTTTGTATAAAAGTGTTGGTTTTGCTTCAGTCTGTTTGACTAGTGGAAACTTGTTTATAGTAACACACTTGAGAATCATCCAGCTGTAAAAATCTGTTTTTCATGATTTGTACGTGCCAGAGTCCACCAGATAGATACAGAAATTGTCCTTAAATAAACAGACACGTTATTATCCAAACAACTGTAATCACATAATAATTTTGTTTCACAATGATGCACCACTAAGTTAATCTTAAACAAGAGGGCCACGATGGTCCATCTATCGAAAACCTGTGGCTATGTTCTCTGGTGGCCATGTTTTTAAACGGATCGAGTTCACTTTAGCTATTTTGGTAAAAGTCACATACTGATCATTTATACATAATTATTTTAAAATCTGACTACCGATTTAAAAAGACAATATTTTTAAAGGTTTGTCCTTTACATTGCCATGACAACCAGAGTTCTGTATGGATCAAGTTTGTTTTAGCTACTTTGGTAGAGGATCATCCGAGATTCATTTCTGTGGTGTTTGATTTAAATCGGATTAGAAGATTCAGTGAAGATGTTGTTTGAAGTTATTGTTTACAGATGTACACACGGATGGACGACCAACGAAGAATGATCCCAATATCTCACATTGATCCTTTAAAAGTAATAGAAAATGCATACAAAATGGAATTAACCCAACAATGGAATTTTGTAGAGAAATAGTATTGCGGCGTTTATGTTCTAGCCCCACAATGGCAGTCTCTAATCCCTTAAAGTAATGTAAGCATGAACATACGGACGAACAACGGACGAATAATGATCACAATAGCTCAATTTGAGCCTTTTAAACAAATTTTAGCAGCAACAAAAAACAATGCAAATTTCGTTTCAGTAAAAAAACATTATTTTTGATTACGCCCTTTGTCCACTTTATCGTTAATTTACAGATACAATACTGCACTTAAAACGTTCAGTAGAAAACAGATTTGTTAAAAGATGATCAGCTGACACAACCATATCAATATCATTGCAGCGTTTGGAACAGAATTTTTAAAATCACAGATTTATGGAGTGTAAAGTTTCTTTTTTTGCTGAGTATATATATATATATATATATATAGGAGATAATTATTTGTGAATAACCTGACATAAATATACAGACATGACTACACATTACAATATCAAGGCCTCTGCCAAACCAAAATAAATTTGGTGTCAACCATGATTTATATACTATGGATTTACATGCAACACATCTGGACTGGACGGACAATTTACATACATGAACTGATAGCTTTTATAAGAGTATGATCCAGTTAAGGATATATGACTACTCACATGCTATATAAAGGACAGATTTAGAAACCCGTTGGATCATGAAGATACAGTGAATTTATATCTATTTCATTTCATAAAGGGAGATAATTAAATTTACAACAACGGAATATCCGATTTTTTGGGATCTTTTCAGATGCACATTCACAATGTATGATATATATATATGGAGATAATTATTTGTGAATAACCAGACATAAATGTACATACCAGATTACGGCGAGCGCGCCCAGCTAAAATGCAAACCATAGATACAATATCAAGGCCTCTGCCAAACCAAAATAGATTTGGTGTCAACCATGACTTATATACTATGGATTGACATGCAAAACATCTGGACTGGACGGACAATTTACATTCATGAACTGATAGCTTTTATATGAGTATGATCCAGTTAAGGATATATGACTACTCACATGCTATAATGGCTACACTTTTACGATGTCAAGTCAGGGCCATCGCGGCATAAAAACTCGAAACAACGAAATAACGAAATACGATGCTAAAGGTCGAAACAACAAACAACGATGGTGAAAAGTCGAAACTACGATGGTGACAAGACGAAAGTACGTCGGTGACAAGTCGAATCTGTTTGGACATTTCACCACCGTAGTTTCGACTTTTCACCATCGTAGTTTCGTCTTAAAATGATAAATAAACCGCGATGGCCCCAATGTGCCACCATATTATATAGCTGTAACTATCAGAATAATAAAAACATATTTATTTCAATGTCTCCGATATATTTGTCATACACTAATCTTATCAAATTAAAAAAAATGTTTTTACTTTGCAGTAAAAGAAGATAAATGCCAAATCAAGGGCTAGAGAAAATTATGAACGTGCCGAAAAAGCGCCTGGTTGATACATGTTGTAGATCTACAGTCTCGGAAAATATCAGTTAATCATGTTAAAATTGTATTTAATATCATCAATGAATAACATTCAACAATAATGTTTCAAAGTCAAGGACTCGTTTTAAAACATAATACCATCTTTTGAAGCAGGATATGCTTCCGTTGGGTAGCCGCGTAATGGGAAATATAAATAAACCTTATCTCTTCTTCTTTAAAAATGCATTTTCTTTATTCTTATGCTCATTATTTCCTTTGAATCACATTTATGACCTTTTTTGAACATTTTGAAAGCATTGTCATCTTTGAAATATGATTTTAGAAAAAAAGAGTGCTTGGGAATATGGATATGATTACTTAATTTTGGAAATCTACTATCACTTTGTCAACATTATACATACTAAACAGAAAAAAAAACACTCTTACATGCTTCAATTGACCTCATTTACTCATCATATTTTGGTAGTGCAGAGGTTGATAAACATAAAAATGTAAGTTTCACTTCTTTCTTTGGGTCTCTCTATCAATGGCTATGGAATAAAGAACAAAACTCAATGATGAGCTTGCACCTGAAGAAAAGTATCATATAATAACTACATAGATCGACAGGGATTTCAGAATAAACCAAACAATAAATGTGTATTAACTAAAAGGGTGTGTTTGTATTTCTTCAAACTTGATATTAACTTGGTTCTGTTTGATTAACGTTGTCAGTTCTCATATGTTGTCCTATTTTCTCAGCCAATAAAATCGCTCAGATTTTTCCAAAAGTATTATCCATGACCGTGGATTGCCATTGTCTTCTTTTCTCAGTCAATAAAATTGCTCAGATTTTTTAAAATGGTGCCTTTCTTTTTACATAGAATGTCATGGCCGTCAGTAGATGTTGACCTACTTCCTTGGCCAATGAATTCGCTATGCGAACGGGAAAGTAGGACGCCATTTAAGCCGGTTAGAAGTTACATGGGTTTTTCTACAGTAAATTTCATATAACTTCTTACCTATACATATATATATATAAAGTCTTCCTGCAGTCCGGACATATTACGTGTTAGACCATTGCATATAACCATTTTTCATGAGATGGACAATTCTATAGTCTTGTGTCCTTGGTTTGCATTGTAGTTAATACATAAAATAGTTTCGTTAAAACTTCTTTATTTTACTTCGATCGCGAAACAAGTTCTTTCAACTTATACAAATCACGCTCGATGTTTTCCTGGGTAGAACCAGTACTTAACATATGCGCAAAAAATGTCTTACTCAAAGTCACCACACATGGCCGTGTGGGAGGATTCAACCCACGACCCTCCGATACTTGGTTCGGTGCTCTACCACTGGACCACGTGGACGCATCGTTCACACTCACTTGATTTTAAACCTTAATAAATGTGTATTAGTAAAATGTAGACCCTATGTTTCTGTTGAGGGTCGTGATACGGGGGTGGGGAGGGGGGGGGGGGGGGTCTTATTCACAACGAATAGGTCGACTACATTCCAGACCCTAAAAAAGATTCGAAAAGCAACTTAATTGTAATTATTGACACATGATCCTCTGGCATCGTTCAATCGCAATGTCACTTTTCTCTGAGTTGAGGATATAAGAATACATTATATGAGTATTCATGTGAGATTATATAACATAGAATTCTTCCATCGGTGGCTCGGTTTGAAAAATCCGTCCCGAGGGATAACTGCTTTGGCGAAGAAAAGTTATCTCGAGGGACGGAATTTTCTATCTGAACCGAAACACGTAATAATTTTTATTTTGCATATCTAACACATTGAGTGATTATTTTTAATTCAAATTATTACGATGTCTTTTAAAACGTCAAATAAAATTTATGTTACGTCTTCTTTTTTAATACGTCAAGTCAAAAAAAGTTGCAACGTCACAGCAGGGTTGGATAAACGCTTGAAGAGGGTGTAGGATGGGAATTTCGTACTTTGTTATATATGTGGAAGTCCTTGTCAGGTATGCAAGAAAGAAAAATCTTACCGGAGGGGTCAAAATTATATGAAGGGTCGAAGTCTGACATCAACAAGACAATCCTCACATAAATCAATTAAAAATTGAGCCGCGGGTCTTCATCAAAGATAACATACAATTAGAAACTACATCCCAGCAACCGAAGCGATCATGACGTCTATATTTGATGTGAACATAACCATTGCTTTTAAGACTGTTTCAATCTGTGATATGTAGTGTTTTATTTTGTATTAGATCTATTCTTAATGAAGACCTATAGGTGAAATATTAGAACGGAGTGAACTGATTAAAAAAAATGAAATATTTTACTTGGTTCAACGTCCAAATTTAGTTCGCACGCGTTTTATTTCAACTTTTTCAACAGTATATCAGTTATATCACGGCAGTCAGCGTATCAGCCTATCGTCCATTCGCTAAGCCGTGAATTAACGTGCCGATCTCTGCAAGGCATTGACTCCTACTTTACATAATCAGAGGTGGTAGATTCATGACCAACAACGATCTAATTATCACAGAGATTCTAAACCAGAGCACTTGGATACATTACCGACTGAGCAAGTTGGTTTCGGCTAAATATGTTATGAAATAAAAACTAAGCATTGTGCATTTATTCCGATTTGTTTTATGGTAAGAACATTGGACGCAAGCTTGATAAAGAAAATAAATTAAAAAATAAAAAAATAAAGAAAATATAATGTGTTCAGCAGGCTTAGGAGATGTAGTAACGTAAGGATTTATTCTCCACAATAACACAAATAACACACAAAGTGTATAAACGTAAAATTACAAACAATACAACGATTCAGAATACATAACAACAACGGTTTACTGCCTTAGAACATGCCAGCGGTTAAACTTAAACAGATGGGAGCCTTAAACTGACTTAAGCCTTTGTATGTTTATGCATTATTTTATTTTTATGATAAGACTAACAAACTGCTGTCACTGTGACAATCGCCAGATTCATGATACATATGTACAATTTAATTATTTGCATACATACAACGATCAACTATATATTTATTTATTAGAAAATTAGAAATTATTCGTCCAGGAATATAAAAAAAAACATTAAACCTAGTTTAAATCAATAAAGCTCGATTACAGAGAAAGCTCAAAGCTTAATATAAACCATTCTGGTGCCCGCCTCCTTGTTAGAATCAGTATAAAATCTTGTTTTCTGTGTAAGCGGCAAACACTCTATCCACTACGCTACCGTCCCGCTTAAACCTAGTTATTTGGGAAAGGTCGACATAAAGAATAATACATTACCTATCAGAGATGAACGGAAAGAAAACCGTTTTAATGCACATGACAGTATACTTTAAAAAGAAGTTAATGTGATATTTTAATTTCAACAACATTATGTCGTATTGCCTCAGGACTACTTTTCATTTAAATCGCTTAGTGAACTTTGGACTGACGTAATACATACGATGATATAAGTGTTCGCAATTAGAATCTAATTATCAATATATTTTCGCACGGAACATCCTTTTTCCCACAAATTTAAAATTATGTCAAGTCATGTATGAATTATGAAGCAAATGTGACGTTCACATATTTCTGTCTCTTAACTATATTATATCATACCATGCTTAATATCAAAATGATTGTCTTTGTGTGCATGATGTAAATATTTAATCTTTAATTAGCAAAAGTGAACATATTACCATTATTTGTTAAATCTACAATTTAAATTTGTTAAAATTTCAAATATGCCAACTTAACTATATCAATTAACTCAATATGATCAAAGCAGGAAATTGTATTATTTGTTTAATCACTATTAATTATCACTTCCCCTTTTGACATATGGTTTTACACCTTGATGAGACGGAAGTCTTTGATGCCATGCTCACACCTTCAAAGTCAAACAATAACTTTGTTGGTATATATAGAACATAAACATTAAGAAACAAAACATTAATAGAATTAAGAAATTTAAGATAGCTTTGTGCAAGAAGATAGTAAAAAAACTGTGTTATAACTTTGTGATTCAAAAATAATTTAATAGCTTAACTTCGTAATAAACATAACTTTGTTACAACTGTGATTTCAAAGGCAGTGAATTGGAAATTAAGGACTTTCTAAACTAAGTGAATATTTAAAGTGAAATAAGGACTTCAAGTTTTTATAATTAATTTAACTTAGTGACCATCTAATACCTGATATTTCTTTGTTTAGCTTTATAAATTTCTTTGTGAATAATACATAACACTGTGCATACTTTTGTAAATATCATAGCTGACAGTTTTAAACATCTTATTAAAAAGTGTTAACTGTCATTTGGCATTTTGTTCATATCTACGACAGCCACAAATCATGGAGTACTACTGTCCCAACGTTATGAGATGTGGAGCGTTTTTTCCTCATAATATATGCAATCTCTAGGCGCTATCCTCTGAACTGTTTAATATGAAAGAGGAAAACCAAATAAAGCGAGCGCAGATGCATAACTAATAACGAGAGTCATTATAGGGGCGTATATGCATTACTTTTGCTGTATGTAAATGATATAGTGTGTTTACTCTAATAATTCAAAAAACAAAAAAGACGGCCGATTTAGCATTTTTGCCGAAATGACCATCATTGTGACCCGATCAAAATAATGTGCGGTCGATTTGACAATATTTTGTGGCCGGTTTGACTTTTTTGTGATTGATTTGACTTGTGGCCGGTTTGACTTGCGGCCTGTTTGACCATAATTCGTTTTATTTAAGAAATACATGTATTATAGACTAAAATGTCACTCTGCATCGCTTGTGTTAATTAACAAAGCCATGCTTTGTTTACAAATAATGCAAACGAAAACTTCCATGTGACGACATCTGCATAATCAACGTTCGCCTATCAAATTATTAGCCAATGAGAGAATGAAAATTCGCATATGTGTTCACCATCATCAATGGAACACACTGAGACAAGAACCATATTTCGGGGTTGCATTTTGGCAAAGTTATGGCCCTTTTGGTGTTAAGTTTTCGTCTGTAGATACCCAGGTTAAACTTTAGCGTTTAGTTTTGGTGTTTGCCTCCAATCTCAATCTTTGCATGGCTGGTGAGTTTTATCCCATCGGCGATCTTTGTTGTCTTCTGACAACTCTTGTTTTAAAATAGGGTTTAGACAATGATTTATTGTAGGACAGGTCAGTACTATTGCATATTTACATTGATGCACGGTACAGTAGTTGAATTCTGCAAAATAAATGTGAGTAATGTTAAGCTTCAAACCGTAGTTCAAAATATATTTGGCAATTTTAGGATAAACAGTTGATTAACATGGAGATCAAGATAGTTATATATTTCTATCCGTCCATATTATTATCGATGAAAAAAAGTTCACAATATATACATTTGTTCTCAAATCGGATACGGTACGATCAGGGCCGGGACGCACCAAATACTTGAAAACTGGTATTAGAAGCTTCCTTGCAACAACAACAACAACAACAACAACAACAACAACAACAACAACAACAACAACAACAACAACAACAACAACGGTATTCTTTTTTTTTACTTTTGTGCATATATCCATATATCAATACTACCCATATGAACTATATCATTATTTTAAGAAGGTAACCTATTACATGTAAGATCATACAACAGTATAAAACTTATCTACCATTTGGTCTTCTAATCAACATAATAATATATAAACATAGAAGAAATGGTAAACACATTTAAATAATTGAAAAAGAAAACTATACACATGTTATAATAGAACAAACACCTGTTTAAGATTCTTACATTAAGCTGTCAAACAAGTGTATTCTATACTTACTCTTAAATGCGTGTACAGAAGATGATAATCGTATTTGTACAGGAAATGAAGTCCCAAAATTCATGCTTACATAAGTAAATGAACTTTTTAAAACTTCAGGTTTTGGTTAAACAGGAAAGTGAATAAAACCTGATAAAATGTTCTAATGGTAGCTCAGAAGAAAACCAAATTACAAAGATGCTTTATTCAGTTAACATCATTAAAATTGAAATATTTGTTACTGCTTACTATCATAAGGAAATGTATGCAATATAAACCATCATTTATTAAAAAAAAACGAGGATTTATCAAAAAGAAATGAAACAAAATACACTATAAATCAAGATTTATTAGATACAAATGAACAAATATAGAATGAAAATGTAACATTTTGCAATAAAATATCTTTAAACTGAATATAAAAATAATAAATAAGACATTGCAACGTCTGACATGTCATATTACCGTGAATAAATGTGAAAGTATGAAAATCATGGACACGGCTGTAATGGTTTTCATGAAAGGTATAAAACAAATCGTAAATAAACAAAGGAATTTATTCTCCTCTTCTTCATATTGTTTTAGAACTGGAGAATATCACTGTACCTTTTGAATTCAATATATTTGTTAATGATTTTCACTATTTATCTCAAACGGCAGATATTTTGTTTTTGATTCCGTATATTCAATTTTAAAATTTTATTTGACTTAATAAAATTCGATGTTAAGAGAATACGACACGTTTTCGGTTTGAAGAAGCCGTTTGGTTAGGTACATGTGTGAATATATCTTATGTGTACTTTTAAAATTAGTTGATTTTTTTACACATATAAGTTTGTTTGTTCTGATTTAACATATGATCTTTGAAACAGCTATACTGTTTTGTACGGTAATTAGTTATTGTTTTATATTGCAATACATGACGCTTTATAAAACAAAGCATTCTAAAAAACCATAAACTATGTAGATTTTAGGTATTCCGTTTCAATCTTTAATTTCCTTTTTAGAAGTACTATCCTAATAGTATACAAAACTAATAAAATAGCATACAAAAGAGGTATCTATAATTGAAATGGTGTTTAAACATATTTTTTTGTGTATTGATTTATGGTGTTTATTAAAAGCCGGAGAAAAGGCATTAAATATCTACTGTATTTACTCTTTTCTTAAAGATACCCTTATTTTGCCTGTATATGAGAACCTGAACTGATAGCTAGATAATACCTGCATTAGTAACGGATAATTACCTATACCTGACTGATATACATATACCGTTCCAGTTTTATTCAATAAATCCTATTTCCCTTAACAAGCCAGGATATGTCATCAACGACTATTATAACAAATTATATCATATTTTATGAGCTAATTCATACTCGCCAATACATTGCCAATATAAGCATATATAAAAACAAAACAAAACAAAACAAAAGCGTATGTTAATCATGATAATAATATAACTTCACTCTTGCAAGAATTGACTGTTCCCATTGTTACGTCATTCCAGTGACTACTTCCGAAATCCGCAGCAAAACGAGTCGCCCTGTCGACTAATGTAAATGAACTAACATAACAGCCCACTGCGTAGGCCATGTGAGTATATACCATATGTATGTGATTATGTAACATATGTACAGCATTCACCACTTAAGTTGATGTATCATACAGTCACGAGTACTACGAAGTGTGTAGTTAGCCCAGGTCGCACGAAATGTGCACCCCATCTGACGAAAATACATAATTTATGCCCAGATATTAAATAAACCGCAATACCGCATACTATTCTGCTGTTGATGTATGTTACCTGGAAGTATATGTTACAATGTAACTATAATTTTATACTCTGTATATGGCAGAATCGTTTACGGGTATCTTTTGGTTATACCGTCACCAGCAATGGCAAATTATATGTATGACATAAAGACTCTCTCAGACATAACAATATCATAAAATAAGTCAAAGATATCGCTCGACACTAGATCGTCACAGTATTTTATCTAATACCTCAAATACACAAATAGCTACAGTTGCATCCATTGCTCGCAGTTAAACTCACCAATGAGGTTAACGAAGCTAGGTTCAAATACAAGCCTGCACCTCCCGTGTATTGCACTTTATGCGTTGTGTACTGAAAACCAAACAGCAAAACAATGTTTCCACACTCAATACAGCATGCAATACAATGTACAAACAGAAAAATACTTCACTTTAATATTCCATTTAACGTATTCAGCAAAGTATTTAAAACAAAACTGTATTGACTCCATGCATTTGATGAAAAATGCGACTGCTAAAATATGTTGATATTTCTGTGTTGGAAATGGAAGATAAGGGGTAACATGATATCTTCTTTGTGTTTACTAAACGCAATGACAACTATACCGGTAAGGACGGCTGATTAACCACACAAACTCAATTATTTACAATAAATATATTTTATAAATATATAGAAAGAAAAAATAACAAACATACATGTGAATTCAAGAAAAACATATACGTAAAGTTTTTTTTGTTATTGTTGATTTTTAAGAAAAAAAAAGATATATAATTATGTGTGTGTGTGTGTGTGTGTGTGTGTGTGTGTGTGTGTGTGTTTATACAATATAACTTGACTTATACATATATGGGTATGGTTTGTTGAGGGATGGCCCACCCGGATCCCCACAAACCTATCACGGGATGATTAAATGAATCACTTTTTAGTGATTGAAATTAAAGAAAAAATAGCATGAAAGTTCCCTATCATTCTATACAAGTCCTCTATGGGATATAATATAATGCATTTCAATGTATCTACTAAATCCCAACATTAAGAACGTACATTTCTGGTATGACACATAACAATCAGTTAGACAGCCGTAATAACAAAACGAATGCAGACACTCATTACACAAACAGAGTAAGGATTGATACTCCTGTATTTATAACCATGTGGAGAAATCGATTTCCAAATATTACAATCTAAAATTTCACGAATTAGATGAAATGATTGCATATTTTGCGTCATTTTATGACATCGAGGGCAAACAGACGATCAGTTAACATATCCACTGTTTCATGGGATCCTGAAAGGTTAACCAATACTCAAGCACACCCCATCTCCGGAAGTAACTTTCCCAATTGAATCAGCGGTGATAGACGAATGATAATGGGACACAATGTCGTATTTCAGTCATCACGGAGACTGTTGCCTGATGAAATTTGAACTCACGATCTCTAGATTTGTAGTCAGACGCATTATCGACTCACTTGATGCAGTAATTAATTATCACAGCATACGTTAAAAATATTGCTACGACATGCATTTACATTTGTTACACTCTACATGCATCTGTATACACTGCATAGAGGTTCTTACATTCGTGCTTATTTATTATAAAATTTATTAAACGAGTTGGAAAAAATATGATATGCGAGGCTCTGTCGAGCATTATATTATTTTTCCCAACGAGTTTGATGAATTAAATAATAAATAGGCACGAATGTAAGATTCGTTTTATTTCATAACTCAGGAAAAGTTTACCATTTATTTAACAGATCTTCTCTATAAGGAACGAGAAAAACATCGGGCACATTTGTTTCCTTGAGTCGTCGTGCGTCATTAATATATTCGGGCAAGTCCGAAAGAAATTCGGCAATTTTCGTACGAGAGCCAAGTTATACGGAAAACACCGAGCGATGAGTAGGAAGTGATATTACGCTAGGTCAATAACAAAAATATGTCGCTACGGGTTTATTACACTTCTGCACCAATAATTATGTGATAAAACAATTCATGCTATTAACATATGACACATTACCTCTGCTTTTTACATAAATCAATCAACCTGTGCTCCTTACCAAACTAAAATGCTAAATAACTTCTTGGATTTGTAGTTCGCACATTGTGTAATAAATGTAATAGCACAAAGCTGCTTGGCAGGCTGTTTTGGTCACGCGGTGTGGCTGCTTGGCAGGCTGTTTTGGTCACGCGGTGTGGCTGCTTGACAGGCTGTTGTGGTCACGCGGTGTGGCTGCTTGGCAGACTGTTGTGGTCACGCGGTGTGGCTGCTTGGCAGGCTGTTTTGGTCACGCGGTGTGACTGCTTGGCAGGCTGTTTTGGTCACGCGGTGTGGCTGCTTGACAGGCTGTTGTGGTCACGCGGTGTGGCTGCTTGGCAGGCTGTTGTGGTCAAGCGGTGTGGCTGCTTGACAGGCTGTTGTGGTCACGCGGTGTGGCTGCTTGACAGGCTGTTGTGGTCACGCGGTGTGGCTGCTTGACAGGCTGTTGTGGTCAAGCGATGTGGCTGCTTGACAGGCTGTTGTGGTCACGCGGTGTGGCTGCTTGGCAGGCTGTTGTGGTCACGCGGTGTGGCTGCTTGACAGGCTGTTGTGGTCACGCGGTGTGGCTGTTTGGCAGACTGTTGTGGTCACGCGGTGTGGCTGCTAGGGCCTTACCCTCTGTATATTTAAATAAGGAGAAAATTTGAAGATATTTTTTTAATACTTCATAACGAATATATGAATGCATTAATTAATTGAGATTTTACGGCGTTCCAATAACTATTATATCAACTATTATATGACGCCGACAAGAAGGAATTTTCATAGCTGGTCGTCCCCGTGAAAAAAATAAACTGATTAAATTACAGATTAAAACAAAACATTTTCCCCCTTAAACCAGTTTAAAGCTTTGCCTTGCTGTTTTCGCCATTAACCTTTCGAAGGTGGTAATCTTTGTTGTTATTTTTCAGTATGCTTCGAATGAGTTTTGAACGCCGAACGCACTAAATCGTTTTGCACTGTTTATATATAGAGAAATGCACTTCTGACACACTGAACATATTTGTCCAAATATGCATCCAAGCATGGAGTTGACCAGATTGTTTTTCACAATTTGGATGGTTTGCTGCAATCCTTTAATTTTTGACAATTCTGCTCATGTGTTGCAGTGAATTACTACGCATCTTTAAACGTTATATCTTCATCCAACATAATAGCATCCAGGAAGAACTCATAAAAATGTTCCAATGTTCTCATACATATGTATGAATATATTCATTTTCAACAAAAACAATACCAAATCAGTTTACAGTTCTATTTGTTTGGGACGCAAGAATCTTGTTACCGTCATTAAGGGAAGTAATTTGTAAGTGAGATATAAAAGGGATTGTTTAATTTACATACTATGGAATAAATATGTGTCACTGGATAATCACTTATATAAGATTGTGTCTTCTGCTGGATATATCTTTTCCATATAATAATACAAATGTTTTTTTATCGCTGGACCTTTAGACCATATCAATACGGTGTTTGGTCTGTTGACAAACCGATGGTTCCTCATGTCCAAGTAATCTAAGACGTGTTTTGAGGAAGACTTACCTCTCTACGTCTAACGTCGTTGGTTATATCCGAGCTCGGCTCAAAACGATAATGTGAAAATGCTTGACAGTAACTATTTTTAACTCAGATTCAGTCTTCGTCAACCAATCAAAACTGGAAACCATGTATCACGTATTAAGTGCGAACAATGCCATTTAATATAATTAAAAATGACTCGGTTTTATTATCATATTTCATTATAACGTGACTGGATGGGTGTAATGTCGCACGTCGGCAAAGAGTTTTTTCGTGTAGACAACACTGTTTTACACACATAAAAAGAACAACAACGACAACAAAACCAGCACAGACGACGACAACAGTGAGAATGACAACCGTAATAACAACAGCAATAATGGACTCACACCACTATTCTCTCCCTTGATGAGTTCGGATAAATATGTAGAATTTTACATTGAATGCCATTTTTACGTTATCTTTTGGGCCTGTGTAGCCCTTTTTAGACACACATGTAGTTGGTCAAGTTATTATAAAACATAGTCTGTATGATTGTGATATTTTTGCTTTTTTTCATGAAATAACGACTTTTGACCAATGCAATGTGTCACTAAAACTTAGTTTATTCAGAACAAGTGCAGATAGGGTAATGCATTAAGCTTTAATGAATTGGTATTGAGATTATTACATGGTATGTAAATGTTGAATCTTTAAATTAACAAAACGCTCTCTTCAGAACTCACACCACTATTATTTCCCTTGAGTACTCCGGACCTGCAGATGGAGGAGGTAGAAATAAAACTTTAAATTAGTTCTCTGTTTTCTTTTTTTCAGTGTTTGTATTGTATTTATGGATTATTTTTTCCTACCATCTGTTAAATGGTCTGTATTTTAGAAATCACCACTGAAGATTTGATGCTGATACCAGTTTTCTAGGCAATTCTGTGTTTTTTTTAGAATTGTTGGTTCGAACTGCATCGTGGGCGAATAGTTGACATATTACTCTGGAAATTGATAGGTATCATAAAAGCATTGAATATTTTTTAAAAATCTGGTCAAGGTATGACATTTTCCATTTATAACTGCACATCTTGAACCAGTAAAGAATTTGAGCCGAGAGACATGCTGCAGATTTTAATTTTTCACTTTGTTTTGGAAATGTTACAATGTAGCCCTATAGGAAATGTAATAGTGATGTGAGACGTAATAAGACGTTTTTATTTAACGACAGTAGTAAAATCATACGATAACGTTGATCATTTTTATATTCGTCGAAGACATATCAATATGTTTTATAAATTATAGCATCGCTATATGCCATGAGCGACAGAAATGAAATATTATTGTAAAAGAAAATTAATAGCCAATATCGTTATGACAAAGGTAACACATGAGGTGAAATCACCCCGTTTGAAATATGTTGAAATGAAATCCTCGGAATTGTCTGCAAACGAAGAGTAACACCTGCTTACTCATTTTGAAAGTGTTCTACGCAATAAATTTAAAGTCAAATGTCTGATAACGATGAAAAACTAAACCCATCTATTATCAACGTGAGACAAGAGACAGAACACGTTTTCTTCAGAGATTGCTTCTGCAAGAAATACAGTATATAAAACAATCAATCGTTCCATAAAAAATGAAAGCCCTTTGTAATGGATTGTTTAGCCAATTCGTCTTATGTCACTCAGCGATTTCTTGGAAATAGTTTTGCTCACAATGCAATATACATGTAGTTATTCAAGTATAAATATTGATAGTAGTGCAATTATTCCAATATCACTAATTTTCGAACAATTTATAGAAAGAAGAACAATAACATTATCGATTCAGCCAAATACATACACCCTTTAGATACGGAGTCGCATGCGTCTGATTTCCCCTCTTGATTCTTTTAAAAGCAACATTCTGCATATTTAACTGTTCTCAGAACGATTCAAGTGTTTCTGTCAATTGCTTGAATTATATCTTATTTCTTACAAAGTTTTAATCGTTTTTGGTTGTCCTCTTACTGGTATGCCTCATACTGGAGACATGCTTTCTTTTTTAATATCATTTTTGTATTTGTTAACAGGCATTTTAGTTGTACCAATGTCTATATTTAACTTTTTTTCTTCAAATTTTCGGTTTATGCCTTCATCAGGAAAACTGCTTTTTAAAAAAAACAAAACAAACTATGTCACATCCATTTTGTAAATAAATAAAAATCTGACAGGAAACGACGTTACGTCAAAACAATAAAGATGAAATGATATAACGTTAACAACGCCAGTATGACGTCGCGTTGGAATTTCCCGAACTTTTCTGACACACAAAGAAGTTCAGCAATGAATAAGAATATGGCCAAACTGGAAGATGCAAACTTATACGAAAAGCATTGAAATTCAAAAGCTGTGACATCAACTGGCATTAATCAAGTACATCAGAGCAAGAACATGAAGATTAGAGAGATTTTGTTCTTAATAACAATAAAGGGTTTGTTGGATTTTTAAAGGCAATGCTTGACATTGAAGTTATTGCCGGAGACACGGTGATTAATATGTATACTGTAATAAAACAAAATGCATCAAAGCAAGAACTGAGTGAGAAGATATGTTAAAAAAAGTAGATAACATGATCTTTATAACAGTGAAGTCTTTGTTAAATTTATAATATTTGACCTAAAAGTTCGAGTTGCAGACATGACAGTCACGCTTACTTGTCATCATGTAATGGATATTATTGTGTAACTTATTTTAATAAAATCATTACATGCAAGTTTGGGTTCTACACCGGACAGACAAGAAAACTGTGAATCTTATATCAAAATGAATTTGTTAACATACAATTCCAATGCTCGATGGTGACAGTAACCTTTTGATGACAATGTAATATTCCTAAATCATTAATCACCAACAAAAACGTCAATCGTACTGAAGATGTAAAGCTGATATATAGCCTCAAGATCTCACTTACCAATCCTACTGAAGGTGTAAAGCTGATATATAGCCTCAAGATCTCACTTACCAATCGTACTGAAGGTGTAAAGCTGATATATAGCCTCAAGACCTCACTTACCAATCGTACTGAAGATGTAAAGCTGATATATAGCCTCAAGATCTCACTCACCAAAAATGGCCCTTGTTTTACGGTGGCAACATTAGTACGCCCGAGAAATTAGAGCTGTGTAAATAGGTTGATCTTTTTTTTTTTTTTTTTAAATGCTTAAAATGATCATGTTTTTTTTCTACAGATAAGAAAAGTGGAATGCTGTCATGAGTTTTGCTAAGTTTGAATGACATTGGACGCTGTTACATGAAGATATAACATGTTGATGGTGCGTAGTGATACACTACAAGAGTTGAACAGAACTGTCCAAAACGAAGTTGTGTCAGCAAACAATTAAAATTGTGAAAAATCAATCTGGTAAACACCATGTTTTTTCATGCAATTTTTGGAGCGGCAGATAGCTATCTATGGACACATGACACTTTTGGAATCAGTAATTGTCCTTAAATAAACATAAATATCCTGGAAAACATGTTATTGAAATTCCATACGCGATTATTCCATCAATGGAGTCGGCAACCAACATCTGGTCGAAAACTATATAATAATTCACGTTTACATGGTAACCAAATTAAACGAGATATAAGACATTCAACACAAAGATTTTTTTTTCTTTAAATCCTTTAGCACTCACACCACTATTGTCTCCCTTGAATACTCCGGATCTTTAGATGAAGGAGGTAGAAGTTAAACTAATGTTCTTTTAACAGAGTGTTATATTGCAGTGATTTATTTACTTTAACCATGTGTAAAACGATCGGTTCCTTGAAAATTACAACTGAAAATTTTATGCTGATACCAAATTTCTTAGCACGTCTGTGTTAACATAGAACCGTTTGTTCGAACCGCATCGTGGGCGAATAGTTTATAGATGATTGTGAGACGCGCACGAATGCAATATGTCCTTATATGATAGTGTCGCGTTGAGATATACTTAAATCCTTCTATACATGTAATAACTGTGAGATGCGCACGAAAATAATGATTATGTTCTATTATATAAAAAGTGTTTTAATGAGGTGTGATCGTGACATTCGAGGTATAGAAATGTTGTTTTTCTTGTTTTCACGTCGCCTTTGTGTGGTAAACCAAAGTATGTGATTATGTTAAAATCCTCTAATGCCTTAGAAATTATGGACCGGACACAAAACAGTATGTTTTTATATAAAAAGGACATTTTTATCATTTCAACGAATATCAGTGACCATGTCATTTAATATGTTCGACTGGGTTGGTATTTGAATTCATCGGCTTTATGTAGTGAAAATTCGTATATAGTTATATTTAAATTCGCCCATGCAAGTACACGTTATAAGCATGACATTGTGTAGTCTTTATATTAAAAGTTTGATTTACTACTTCAATGTTTAAGTGTTATTTTAACCTTTTAGGTAAGATTTGTGGTATTGTGTATTCTGTACAATGTCTTGATATCGCTTCATGAGTTATACAGTTTTCTCAATTATTTATTTTTAATAATGATATTTTTTACAATAGTTAAAATGGTAAATTTAACTTAAATTTCCGCTGTTTGCTTTTCATTTGTATCTAGTTAGTATCTCAGTTTACAATCCTTCTATGCATATAAGCGTATTGAACCGATACTGTTTTTAATATATTTGTTTTTTATAGGTGTAATGTGAAGGAACGTTTTTGACCTTTGCGGAACGTACAAGTAAGTTTTCAATTTTGAATTGTGGGGAAGGCTTAGAATTTCCTGCTTTTTTTCATTTGGGGTTAATAAACCTGATTCGGGAGATATTAGGTTCCATATATAAACTATAAAGGGACGTCATATATAAACTATAAAGGGACGTCATATATAAACTATAAAGGGACGTCATATATAAACTATAAAGGGACGTCATATATAAACTATAAAAGGACGTCATTTTTTATTATATTAAACTTTCAAAACGTTGATATTTTCTATATTTTCATATGACGATGTTTTCTGATACTAGTATCTCAACGATTACGGGAGAAATCAATTTCTTGCATTATCTCTATAAGGACAATTTAAATTTGTTATAAAGCGCTACATACATCTTTTTTTTTAAAAAAGAAGACGATCATCAAATGCTTTAAAAAGACTTAAAACTAAATATGACTTAAAAAAAATATTTTCTTTTTCTTGCTAGTTACATTTCACCTTAAGTTAATATGTTAATATATGTTAATATATGTTTATAGTTATAAATACCAACAAGGAGATACGGCAGTATTTTGTATATCGATTATTATGAACTATGAACAGTTTTTGTGGGGTAACCATGGAGATTTTATAATGCGAGCAAAAATCATTCAAAAATACAAACTTTTGTCATTGAAACCGTTACATCATATCGATAAATATCTGATTTTATACATTTTGTTATAGATAACCACGCATACGAGAACGAATTCGGATGCTTTTTAGCGGTTGACCAGAGTTTTGCCCTTTTCCAAATGAGAATGTATTTTGAAAATTACGTAACTGCATTATTTTGAACAAAAATATAGTAAATGTATTTATTTTTAAAAGCACGATTATATAATGTAATATATATCTATATGGCAATGAAATATGTTTAATAAAATAATTAGCAACATATTTATTACCTGATGTGGAAACGATAATTTGTATATGTTATTAAAAATTGTGCCTACTATTGTATTTTATATACCTACTCCATTGGAATAGACGCACTATTTCTAAGTTTATAAACTTGTAAAATTCGGAAAATAACAGTAAAATAACCAGTATAGTACTTTTACATTAAGAGTTTTTCAAAGTACAAATATAGCCATATGTGTCTGATCTACATTTACAATTACACCTTTTTATAGTAGGTATTAACAGGTTATATTATAATGTAAAGAGTATTTTGCTGACATGATTTTTGAATATCTTATAAACTGTTTGCATGCGCACATATGTGGTCCCCTTTTTAATCATTGCCTCAATTTCAACGTATTACTATCCTGTGCGCGAGATATGATTTCTTACAGCCCGAACAAGCAAACATACACAAGCAGGTGTAAATACTTTAATTTGAAAAGGCCAATTATGTTTAAATGTTTGCAATTATGAAAGTCAAAACGAACAACAAATAAATGTCTCAGTGTCCTTGTTTCGCGATATAAAAATATTTAACTATTATATCACATTAAATGTTTTGCAAAATGTGTTTAAATTCAAAACATGATATTTTTGTGAGGTTTGCAGCGGGATCACCCCAATCGCTGCAGACCCATTACGGGGTAATAAATGGACAACCTTACGGTAGCTCAAAATATGTTCAAATTGATACCATTTGCATCTTTAAACTAATACTGTAAGTATTACATAGCGTTACAAAAACACTGTCTGTCATATGCTTTTGTATAAAACATGTACTAGATAGGACTGTGTGCCTATTAGAAATTGGATATACATGTAAATTATACAATATATATTAAATATGTGACATTAAACGATAAAGTACGACTGATGCATATGGGGTGCTTTTTACGTGCATTCAATAAACACAACAAATAACAATAAAGGAACATTCAAATAAATGAGAACCTTACATCGTGATAACAGCTCCCATGAGATTTCAGATGTGCTAGAAGTTCATTTTGCGATAAATTTGATATGATTTGTCGAGTAAACAATGCGCGAGACGGTAATGAAATGCAATTTTATATGTATTTGATATAGTTCTTCTTATATTTGCCTTAACAATATTTTGCCAAAAGGTATACAGTCGCATGAGGTATAGACAATAATATTATTCCGATATAAACAGAGGCTAAGTTGCTCAATACTATATAAACATGACACTTTGTTAGTTGAGCTTTTGTATGTTTAATTTCTTTAAGATCCAAAGTTTTCATATCAAATACAATGGGTTATATATTTTACAATCGTCAGTTAAATTTTGCTTGGAAAGCATGATATCTCCAAATACCATGATTTAATGAATCATCATGATGTTGTATTAAGTCAACATGGCTTTGAGAATCTGGACCAAACACTTAGTTTTTCTATGTTATAGATTACAACCCCAGAGAACAATTTCACCAGGTGGTGATCCTTTTTAGAACTTTTTAAAAAGTCCACGAGGGTACGCATTTTCTTTTTTTGTTTTCCAATTATTTCCCTCTTTGTAGTTTATCCTTGTATTTCTAATCCTTACATTATCTTATTTCCTCTTATTATTTCTATTCTCTACTATTTCTGCTTCTATTTCTACAATTTTTATTCTTCAGTTCCTTTTATTTTTTATCTATTTCGTATCCATTTCTCCGTCATATTATTTTGTCTGGTAAGTTCGACTTCACCTTTTAGTACTTTCATACTTAAAACATTTAATAGTCAAACATTTAAAGTGTCACACGTCATAAAGTTCAACCTTTACAATTGTTTTTCTAACGGTGCTATAATAAAGCAAACAGTTCAGTGAGATACGAGGTGATACACCAAGTGTTCTAACCGTAGACTTATTTCTATGGTTTCTAGCTATATGGACCGACAATAAATTTCAACAAACGAATTTGTCAAATACAATGCTGATGATGTTATAGTAAGAATCTGTTTCTTGTGTAAAACAACCAGTACTGAGTGTTGTTTTATTTAGAGATCATTAGCCTGTCCCTGAACCTTATATATCCCTAATCAGATATATTAACCACCAAAGAAAAAACAGGGAATTCTATGCCTTCCCCACAATTCATAGCAATTGAACGCTTACTAAATTTTGACGCTATTTCATTGCAGCCAAACCAATATAGGTCAGTTTTCCTACCACCAAACATTATGTTTGGGGTTTTACGGCACACCATAATTTGTTGATAGATTACTATTAACAATTGCTGGTGGTACGCTGGATATACGGTTATATAAGATAACTACCAATTACATTTTACCATTGTAACCATACACAATTAGTGGGTACAGATGACACTTTAGATAGAATTGCATTTGATCGAAAGTTCATATTTAGGTCGAACCTCGCTGGCAATATAAGCAAAGTAATTTGCGCTATGACAGTGTTGTTTGGCTTAAAAATATTGGTAAACAACCATAGGTGCACCTCATTTGACATAAGTATTTATATGCATTAATTGTTAACCATTAATATGTTTATTTAATATACGGCTGCAATCAGTAAATAAAAAGAAGTGAATTAAAACATAATTTTTTTGATAATTAATCTACATATTAAAATAGTCGTCAGTTTTCATATTTAATCTTATCCAGACCATAAACAATGTCATTAAATGGTTACCACCGAATCCATATAAAATAGTTGTAATGTTTATGCAACTTAGTTAAAATAAACTTCAACTTTAAATATAAACATAACTTATCTATTGAAATCATCTTCATTCATCACTCATTATTCATTACAGAAATGCGTAATCATTTTTTATGTTTCGAATGTGGCTTTCCCAACATTGCTATTCAACGGACCCAATCCGGCGAGTCCGTACTATAGAGAATACCAGCACTAAATCTGTTTGGTTAATTGCGAGTTTTGTTTGCCGAAATAAGGAGAGCTGGGCCTGTACTACAGATAACGAGATTATCAGATCGAGCTC
Organism: Panopea generosa; assembly: GCA_029582155.1. Classification (NCBI taxonomy): domain Eukaryota; kingdom Metazoa; phylum Mollusca; class Bivalvia; order Adapedonta; family Hiatellidae; genus Panopea; species Panopea generosa. Next base: position 21,485,133 of record CM055904.1, read on the forward strand.
CGGATCGAACCCATAACCTCTAGCGTTAGCGGTCAACGTGTTTTACTAGGTAGAGTCTAGATAATTGCAGTTTTATGAGCAGTTTACATGTTAATCGATAATTACAACTGAGACAAATTGCTCATATGAAATGAAATGACACTGTCTGTACAAACGTTAAAAAGTTTCCCATTTAGTAAACTATAAAACGACTTTTCGCCATCGTTGTTTCGTTGATTCGACTTTTCACCATCGTAGTTCCGTTGTTTCTTTGTTTTGACTTTACTTAATAAATATGCCGCGATGGTCTCCAACGGGACACCATAAAATTCTATATTTATATGATTAATATACTTATCTTATGAATGTTTATAAATATGATTATATATGACTAATTCCCATATAGTTAATGTACAATGCACACCAACGTACGGTTTATCACGTTATATATGGTAATTTAATGTAAAACCAATATGCTCATTTGATATCATATATATCGGTTTCATAGTAAGATCAAATATGGATTTTTTTTTCTTCGACGACATGTATGATTATTCTTATAAGGTGAATTTGCGATAATCGTATTATCTACATGTTCATAAAATACCATGGTGGGATTGTTCAAAACTCTGTTAGCTTAACACTCTGTTAGGTGAAATATTTATATTTCAATATATTCAAAACTCAAAGCTTGCACATCAAGAACAATGGGCTCTAGATTAAGAATGACATTTTGATAGAGTTGTCAGTAAATTCTACCCTGAATGTATCACATCTTAAAATATCTCGACTCGAATTTGATCTTTACGTGGCGGCGATAAGCTAGCATCTCTTTAAACAACTGGGCCAAGAAGTATATTATACTCAAATAAGGATAGAAGCGGCAAATCTGTATGTTTGTATATAATTATCATATAATTAAGTGCTTTATGACATCGTATTGTAGTAATGAAATATGACTTTCACCTTTTATCATAATACATTTACATGCCACGTTTTTGTCACCGTACTTGTACTCATGATTATTCCTAATAGATTTGTCAATTATCAAATAATACATGGTGTTGAGTTCCACATGCAGGCAGTCGGACCCTGAATGTAATATGGACCGAAGATATGTCTGGGTGTAACTGCACAGTCTGTTAACATGAATTTGGAACGATACACCAGACACTATTTGTTATGTTATACCAAATACAACCAATCAGAAGTACAGAATCCCTGGCATTGGAACGATTAACATTTGGACCGAAACTCATATGGTATATGAGCTATATCACACCTAATACAATGCAATGAAAGTTAAAAAATACACAACATTGTATATAATTTGTACACTCTTTAGTTTTAACTTTTACACGCTTGTCATAAAACAACACACTTGCATAAGCCAGTGCCGGATATCGGAACAAAAACCTAACGATGCGAGACGGGACGGGGTTATTAGAAGTTATCGGAAGATATTTTTTTTTGTCTTTCCATAGGCAAATGTAAAACTCTTCAATATTAGATACTGAAAAGGTCATTGTTCAGGTCAGTTTATATGGTGAGTATAGAATGTTCAGTCTGAACGCGAGACGGCCGTTCAACTTAGCGTTTGGCGATCGCTGCAATGCTAGTTACACAACTAGATATTTATATCCCCTTATTATAAAACACATAAAAAAGATTACAATATGATCCTTTGAATGTAAAGCGTACATTATGTTTTTTTATTAACCCTTTTATAGTTGGTCGCCATAGCACCGGAAGAATAGGTAAAGCAATAATTGCAAATCATTGGAAGGAGGCGCTGATATTTTCTTATACCTCTCCCCATCTTGTCGAGCTGTACCATTGTGCATTTTATCGCATTTCTGCGCATGCCTCTGTAAAGTATGGCATAGCATCAGCATACTTATTATACATCATACGCATGTGCATTCTGTCATTTTGAAAGAGGATCGCCAGGCAGGATTCCCTGCTTTTTCATTGGGGATTAGTACACGTTATCCGGGAGATATCAGGTTCTGGGATAGACTGAAATAATCCCAACCGTAATCTTAATTATTTGCAGTATTGAAAAGGTATATTTAGCGAAAGGCGAATAGCAAACCTATTTATTCTATCTACTGCTTTGTTTCCATACTACTCTTTTATGGGATATATTGATTTATAAAATTTTCAAATGAGGAGAACAAACTACTTAACCGTGTATGCATAGAATGCATCACATTGTGTCTGGTGATTATTATGCAATTATCACATATAACTAAGACGCCCATATGAACATGTATATCCGTCAACATAAATACTAAAAGTTATATATGTTCGCAAATGCAAATCAATCATTCAGAATTCAAAGGCAACCGCTTTCTTGTATGCAATCTTAATTGTTTTAATAAGTTATTATCAAGCAAAATGATCTTAAATTAAAGATATCGAAGTACAATTTCTCGCAATTTTGTTGTTATTTTAGCTGCATATTTTGTAATCAGAAATTCTTCAACAATTTTAAACACAAATTACTGGGAATGGTATTGTTTTTATGAGAATTTCATTCTACAAGGTAAGAATTTTGATTTGTCTTCCTAAGATGAATGTTAGTTAAGATAATTGAAAACGAGATATTGCGAGTTTTAAGGTGAATACGCGAGTAATCACAAAATCTCTATATGTTGCCTTTCCTTCTCGATATAATTCTTTGGTTCAAATAATCAAGAAAAATTAATAACTGTACAGACTATAAAATAGTCAGTATTGTTTAAACTTAACAGATATATCCGAAAAACGTCTAAGACGATGCCTAAAGCAAGACGGTGACCTCTGTTGTCATTAATTATGTTCGTTTGTTTTGTGCTTACTTTGAATTTTATTGTTAACCTGATAGTTTGTAGTTGAAGCGTCTGCATTAACACGAATTTTCTTATTCTGTGTCTCCTAATTTACACAAAAAACTCTTTTTCATGCAAGTATTGCAGGCACATTTATTAATAATGAAACATCGAAAACAATGCGACGTCGTCTAATTTGTCACCCATTAAGATTTCGTTTTGATACAACTCAAGTTTCAATAATTCAAATGCTATTCCTAGAAGACAAAATGAAAATGTGAAAAATAAATATTTTAGAGTGTCATATATCCATGCATTTTGCTGACAATAATATACTATCTCAAAACACAAAACATTAGGTGTTTATTTTCCTGAATATAAATTACGTGTAGTTAGTTTGGTATATATAAGGGCCAGGTGTTTGTCTGTAAAGTAATGGCATTTGGTAGACAATATAAATTATATTTCCTAACTGAAATTATTAAAGTATTGCATAATCCAAGCATATGATTCATATCCATTAAGAAAAAACAAGTTATGATAAATAAATAGAATGGTTTAAAGGCAACTAAATAAATAATTATATTTTACTATGAATACATGTATTACTTATTCATGGCAAAAATACAACATTATATACTATTGATGCACAGCAGAGACAAGAATTGTTCATTTTCTTGAAGCAAATCGGCTATATTCAGGGAACTGAAAGTAATAATTTGAAAACATCTACCGATTCATACCAAGTTTGAAAAAAATATCTTATTACACGCATTTATACTCTAAAAATTTGGACCAACCCTTTATATAGAAACATGTATACTAAGTATGTATAAATACAATAATTATATCATAAATTCTAGATATTACAAAGAACGGAGTTTCAGTATAATTTTAAAATATGTTCAAATATTCCTAAAATCACAAGTTTCATTATGTATTTGAATGACTTTTGATCCAAAACTAGAACGTTATACCAAAATTATTTAGTATTGAAGGGCCTACACCAACCATTAATTGATTATGAGGTCAAAGTTTTCCGTACAGACGGTGCCACATGTACATGTTTCAAGGCTTCTTATGGCAATACGCTTTTCGACGGTATAGTCTGATATAAAAAATATGGTATGTTGCAAAGCCATAACCACACAGTCATACAAATCCTTAAGCGATACGATGATATTGTATTCTTTTATACCGAAAAAGGACATCAGCATTTTTATTTCGGCTATATATATTTTTCTTTTTACATTACAGACATGAATTATCAAGTGTTTTACCGGGTACAGACATGTAATCTTGCATACCGGACAAGAATTTTCGCGTATTTTACCGGGTACGGACCTGTCAATCTTGTATACTGGACAATGATTTCTGCGTATTTTACTGGGTACTGACTTGTCAATCTTTCATATCGGACAAGGATGTCCGCTTATTTTACAGGGTACGGTTGTTTCATTCTAAATTCCCTTTTATGACGTTACATGTTCAAACATATGACGTAATATATCTAATTTGATGTCTTAAAACCCTTTTTGGAAGAAAACTTGTTTTAAATCAAATATAAAATGTGTATTCAATGTATATGCATGAAAAATAATATTCCATTGGTTTCAGATTCGGATAGAAAATTCGGATAGAAAATTCAGTCCCGATGGATAACTGGTTTGGCGAACGAAAGCCTGTGGCGTTTCCGCGAAAAGCTTATGTCTTACAACCCCTCCACGTGCCCTTCTATCCATCAAATGAGAGAAAATGTGACGTAAATTAGATGAAATTACACCTTAAATCCGATTGTCGTAAAACATATATAATTAATTAAATTCGAAAAAGTATTGAAATTGTTTTAGGTAAGATAAAAAAACATTCATAGCGTAATTTGTTAAGAACGAAATATCGAAATAAAATTGTCGCGTCGTGACGTTGCAATATATGATGTTACCTTTAAAACATAATTATGCGGTTAAGTTATATAATGCGCTGTCTTAAAAGCAATCGTAAAATCAAAATTTAATAATGTTGATTAAATTTAGATATATTATTCAAAGCGTTTGGTATGCAAATCAAATAACCATTCAATCATGTTATTCTCGGTTTGGATAAAAAAATCCGTCCTTTGGGATAACTGTTTCGAAGGAATTTTCTATTTCTATTTAATATTAAATGAGCAATACCGAAACGCGAAAGCACATCAGTCGAGTACGTATTTATCATACACTTTAAAGGTGACGCTATGTGACCATTCTGTCACGAAACCTCAACTGAAACAATCACATTGCCAACTTAAATATAAAGTTTTAATTTATTAAAGAATGTACGGCACTGCTAAAATCGACTCATGTTTACATATCGACATATCTTTTATGAACATACGAAACTATGGAGATTTTAAAAATCTAACATGAGTGTACATTTAGGATAGAAATATCTCATCCGATGGGTCAACGATACATTCGGGGACGAGGCTCTGCCGAGTTCCCTGAATGAAGATTTGACCGAGAGGGTGGGACTTTTGGATGACCTCGTCAACCTTTTATTTCTCTCAGACATCGCAGTCAAATGATAGACCCTCGATATTTGCCGTTTTTACTAAATACTCTTCTTTTTAAATGCGTGTGTAACGCCCAAACTTTCACACACATATATGAAGAAATCGACTTTTTCCTGACCTAGTTTTCGTAGGTAGCCAAAACGTCATATATATGTACACGTGGACGTCATTATTCTGACGTAACACCTGTTTTCTACAACAAAATCAAGTTTTTAAATATTTCTGTAGGCGTGAAAATACAAATATTTATGATTCCGATTCGTGAATAAGTTTCTAGATTACAAAAATTGACTTATTCCCAGATTGTTGTCATGTCATGTGAGAAAACTGTCACCGTACATGGAAGATAGAGTTTTATTCAAAGGGCAGAAAATGGTAGTAACTTATTCCTAGTATCGTTATCTGAAACCTCATATTTAAGATTTTTTTGAAACTAGTAGCCAGTTTTGAAACTGTGAGAAGCTTTAATAGTATAAATAAATATTTCATTTATTTTGATTCTATTATATTGATAGAATGATTACATTAAATATAAAGGCAACAAACCTTCTAAGTCCTAACAAAAAAATAATCTCACCATGTTAATTAAAAACGAAAACAATACAACCGTGCATTAACTCCAAAAATTCGACTGAACCAAAAGCACTACGAAACTTGGAAGAAAAGTTAAACTTTGTTGGGACATTGTTTAGATAAATATCAAAATGTCTTACTGCTTAAATAAAGCAAAACAATATCAGCGGAAATTTCTACACAATTCAAGTTTTACTGAACACCGATTAAAATTTATGATATATGTAAACGGATAGAGGAACTTTAGACAGTTAACTTTAGCTGCAAAATTTTACAACCCGTTTGAGCGAACTTTGAGAATATACTTAAAAAATAGTTGACATATTAGATTAAGACTAGCGCAATTTGCGATTTGCCCATATTGAACTTTGTTATTACAAAGTCTCAAATAAAATTTATAGTTTGTTAAACACTGTTGTATTTGAATTGAAAACTATAGCCTAACCACATACAAGAGTGTCAGGTTTGACAATGTTGACCATTCACAAACCATTTTTTAAATATTGTAACAATCAGGTTTATGTAGAGTTGATTAACTGTAACACTAGCGTTTTGCTTATATACTTGTAGAATACGGAATAAGATACAATTAAAACTCTCTGATGTAACGCATCATATAATATCCCCAACAATACCTCAACAACATACACAGCTGTTAGTTTCGACAATATTGAACCTTAACCATTTTAGATATAGTCACGATCGCGTTTATGAAGATTTAATTGAAAAGAACAATAAAGTTTTGCTAATTAAGAATAATGTTTCTACTAATATAGAAACGATAATATGTTTAATTAAAACGCTCCACGATTCTAACGTGTGTTTTGCCCATTTTTGCATTTGGCGATTGGTGTAAGTTTGAGAAGTATGAATCTTATCAAATGAATTAGCGCCACTCTTATTTAAGGATTAAAAGCCGAATTTTGAGTTTCATTGGGTGATGAAAAACAGCAGGCTAGTCGGTAACATTAAGCTAGCCAAACGGTTTTCATCACCCGATGAAAACTTATAATTCGGCTTTTAATCCTTATATTTACATTATATTCTCCAGCTATTTCAGATAAAACTATAACTTTATTTTTGCCATTTTGATATTGAAAAAGCAAATTATACTCAACAAACGGCCTAGCCAATGTCATGAACGTAACGGCGACGTTGTCAACATATTGAACAAGTGTACGTATTTGTAGGTCAACATACGGCAAACATTTCCCGATATTTCCCGATATTATCCAATAACCATAGGTACTATTCGTCATAGAAACTTGTAACTAGGTTTCTGATTTCATCGATCATTTTACCCACAACTCTAATTTAACAATAACAGCATGCAGTCGATGTTTTTGTTCTTTGTTTTAACAATGCAAATGAAAGTCGAAACATTCTGATTTATCATCCTTGTTCTCAAAAAAGAACATGAATATAAAAAAATATAATTAGGATGTGAAACAGACATCAAGAAAATAAACATTTAACAACAAAAATGTATGTTTGTTGTACGTTTTATTATATTTATGTTCTAAGTTGAATGTAAAAGAATGTAAAACGGACAACATAAATATAAAAACACCATTTAATTATGTTCAATTAACAACACAAATGTAATGTTTGAACATTGTTCATGTACCCATGTAGAATTTCAATACCCATGGGACTGGACACACTAGTTGTAGTTGAGGGTTGTTCGAGCGAAGTATTGTTCAACATCATACTATACATGTACATATATATACACATCGAAACAGGAATTCGGCCGAAACCAAAAAAGTAGTATATATGGTGTTCCAGCCATTTGTGATCGAGCCCCCCGAAGTTGTAATGTACATGTTACAGCTTTAAACGTTAAGTTTACATTCATAAAAATGATAATGGTTTTGCTAATCTTTGTACAAGGTATCATACTGGATAACATCCAATGATAGTTTTCAGTAATACTGATAAATAAATCAAAGGTCAACACAGTACCAATTGAATCAACTGATGATAATAATAATGTTGAATTAACTAGGAAAAGTATTATTCGAGCAAATACTAACATAGCGACTTTTATCCATTAAGTATTGATTCCTACATAATTTAGTGTAAAAGTTTGATATGATAACTGTTATAATGTAGCAAATATCATTTATAGAACAATTTGTGCTTACTTTTTTCCGGATTGAAATTATCAGACATTGACCATTAAACACGTTTGTTTTATTTGAAAATATTACTAGAGCAAAATGGGGTTATACGACATGTGGAACCTTTTCTTACCCTAACCAGTATATGGAAAATTTATGCAAAAAGGTATACTATGACAAATGGCTCTATTTCACATTACAAAAAGATAAGAAGATGAACTTCAATTCATGCAAATAGGTAAAACAAATGTACATTAATAATAAACTTTACACATTTTTAAAACATTTATATTTTCTTTAAATTGTCTGAATGATTTTCCTATTCTCGATTTGGTATTAATATCAGATCTTAAATACGTGTTTTGCTCAAACTAAGAAAAATGTCACTTTTTGCACTAATGTGACAATATATGTGATAGTTACAATAGTACAGTATAGTATAGTATAGATTGGAATTTATATTCGCCAAGCATCACCGCTCTCCGTTTTATCTTAATTGCTAATTGTCCAGGAATGAAAACTAATATTATACAATGTGATTGGAGAGAGATAAAGGTTTATCTTCGTGAATCTTTTTCTTTAATAAATAAATTTGTCTTCATATTTTGATTCATCCTTAGAAAAATTACGAATTATTTTGTATCTGAATAAACTGGCTATTGTTATGTCACAAGCACGCATATGTTCTGAAATGTTGAAAAGCAATTGGTGTATTTCAGTTCACTGTTGTTGAATTGACATTGTACGCGTGATAACAGTTTTATAGTTTTGTTGTTTATATAAAGAATACGCCTCGTTAAGTTGACGAAGTTATAAATATGATAAAGAGGATATTTGACAGCTGAGGGTATCCGACGACGCATTAAAAGTGACACACATGAGTATATTTAGTCACAGCTGATGAGCAAATGGTCATTACATAAATATAAAAAAATATCACAAAATGTCTGCATTTGTTCCATTATTTTATTCAGGTCATTATATAGAGGATATTTGTTTATTTTGGTGTAAGGTCGAATTATATTTCACCAAGTGATCACTAAAAGTCATATTCGCACGTCGAGTGGTTTGTCACGAGTGAGAATATCAATTTTGATGGTCACGGGATGAAATATCATTTGACCTTACACTAAAACAAACCCATTTTTTATTTTATGCATTTACATATATTTTTGTTTATTTTGACTTTAATTCAACATTAGATATCATTGGATTAATATTTGTTTTAAAATATATTTTTTTGAAAATTTAAATGCAACGACATTTTTTTCTTGTTTATTATTTCACTGTTTGAAACCGTGGATAACCATTAATAATCCATTGAGAAATATTTGTAATTCATCAAAAAGCATAAAATAGAAATATGATATCATATAAATCACATGTGTTATTTCACTGGTCGTCACCCACACACTGACGAAATGTATGACATTTAGTGGATTCGAAACCATGATTTTCTTTTAATTATCCTCAATATTAATTGTTTCACTTGAGAGTTTGCTATGAAATTCATTTGTAGTAATTTGAAATGTATAAATATATTTCTCACTAGTGATAAGACAAAAATGACACTAACAATGCAACGCTAGATTGAGTTTTCGCAATACCGATCTCATTACTGAAGGTATTAAAATGTATATATGGATATACATTTGTTAGACAAACACATGGCAATGTTGAAAACAAATGCAACAGTCATGTTCAATATATCTGGATATTAATCTTTAAATAGCACTTTCATCAATACTTAACAGTTATAAGGTTACACAAGTTTGCTGAGTAAAAAACAGTTGCCGATACAAAATGCAAACAAATGCCGACGCTAACGGAAGTTGGAGCTTTGTGCATGTCTTTCCAGATTGTTATTAAACGGGCATTCGCGGTAATAGGTATATCCCGGTTTTAGGTATACAAGGGATATACCATTTTCAAAAATAATGGATGAGATTGGTTTGCGCTTATTCGGGGTTGTTCTAGTCAATAGTTTCAACATTATCATGTTTCCTTTTACTTACTTAAAAATAATTAATGACTGTTTCGACTAGAAATAAACATTATACTTGATAAGACAATAAAACATCATTTTTAAATCGGTAAACGTGTTTTACATTAAACCTATTTTTTAAAAATTCGTAGACAATAGGGAGCCGGTTCCTAAGTCAACGAAATATTAAAAATAATGAAACTAATTACTTATTTCATTTAGCAATCAAATACCATATATGCGATTTTGGTTGCCTAAAAAAGTAATGTTCATAATGAATTTCGCACATTCTTCAAGTGGACAAAACACCTTAGTAGTCTTCATTATAGGAATGTTCGAAAATCTTAGACTTACGAAGGTTATTGTCTTTTTCACGACCACCAGTTTCTCAAACAGTACAAATGTATTTATCAACTAATCTGACGTTACACATATAACATTTCTCTCCAATCATCAGGATGTGTTCTTTGACTCAATGTTGTAATTATATCTTGTTCCTTAGAATCATTTAGTGTACCTAGACAATACAATTCCACGTATGCCTGTGTTAGTGGCCGAGGGGTGTTGAATATGTCATTACTAACCGAGAACAGATTCTATACAAGCAGGTACGCTATTCATCTTCCATTCTTAATTGTATTCCGTGATTCCAAGCATTCTTTTTTCCTCAAATTTCAATCCTTTAGTTAAAGCATTTTACGCCACTATTTAATTTGTTTTCAATTAAATTATATGTACGTATTTCACCAGACTATATTGTATTTTTTATATCTTACTTCATTAAAATTAAAACGTTTAAATTTTATAAATATATGTATGCTAAGTCATTGTGATTAATTTGCTAACCATGAACAGACCTACATGAATATAGTGTTTATTTAAACACGTGACAAACATAAAATGCATTTAATACGTCAGTAAAAGTATACTGCAGGTGGCGTTTATCAAATAATGCCATAACCAATTTAATTAACAAACAATCGAATTAAATGAGAGATAGTTATGATAATGAAACTATGTAACTATATAACATTATTTTTTAAAATCCTTTTTATCTTTATTTCCTATTTTATAGAAACATCTGCGTTCAAAGAGACATGTAACCATATAAATTGCATGATCGACTTTATTGCCCATACTTAAATTACTGCTTTTATGATATTTTCATTATGCTCGGGTATTTATATAAGCGTTTATCCATTATGATTTTCTGTCTAGTATTTTGTTTACTCATATTTTAGTATGATTTTTCATAGAATATATGTAGGATTGTTGTTTTTGATATATAACATGACGTGATATACTTGTTTTATCATTTTTCTTTATGTTTACTGTAACCGCCACCATGACCAAGAGAAAGGGCAACTACCTCGCATGCCGAATGTATTGTGTTTTGGTTTGATTCACGACCGAGAAACATCAAATACGTGGAAAATAGAATTGTAAACTTTCTCGTTTGACGCTCATTATTAAGATGAATTCTGGTCGGCTCAGTGTCACAATAATGTGACTACGTGATGCACCATGGCATGTGTCTTCACATGACATGATTCCTTAGTGTGGTTGGGCTTCAAGGTCATAAACAATGAAAATAAATTGGTTTGTTCAGCCCTAAAATCAAAATATACCATTAAAACACAGTCAAAATACACTAATTCAATAAATTATTTTTGTTCAAAGTAATTGTTATTGTAGCTTATAGTTAAGATTGACCACTGTGTTACCACTAGGCGGGGGCTAACGTTCTGACCTCTGTCCCAACTTTTGGAATTTGTTTTCATAAGACCTGTTTTAGACTGAACTTTATCCATAACAAGTCAGCAGTATGAAGTTTTTCTCTTAGCGCTCATTATGTTCTAATTTAAGTGGTTTAGTGAATCCAATATATGATATCGTCTCTTGTATAAACATGCCACAGTCAGCACTGTATCCGGTAAGAAAATGGTCTGCGGCGAAGTTTGTTAAAATTCGTGAACGATATGTGAAATAAGGGAGAATTTATGAGCATATTTCAATCAAAATAATCCTTCCAACAACCCGCACTATAACAACTAACCGGAATCGGATAGTGATGCGTCTAAGCACACATATCTATCGGAGTTAGTGACGTTATCTTAGGGAAAACAATGTTTTAAAGTCTTAAAGAAAAGTTAACCTCGATTATCTCCCTTAACTGTGAGGTAAATGTCGGCGCACTGAAAATTGTTGTTATATATTTTACAGTTAAGATACCGGGGGGATAAATTACACTATTTGATGAAGATGAGAGTTGTAACCATATATGTTTGAACCATGGAATGAAAGGGTCAGAATGATTTGTTTAACCTTTATCATTCAGGCCCGCCGATCGTGATACGCACAAATGCATGTGCGTGTCATTTGAAACCGTACATCGATTTTTTTAAAAATGAAAAATATGAAATATGCAATAAAAGTTTATGCTTAAGGGGGTTTAGGACCCAAGAATATTTAATAAAACAATAATGGTATATGTTTCAATGATGTACATATTGAGTCTATTTAGCACAAGTATGTTCAGTATAGAGTCAGCTGTAGTTGTTATTAAAGAGTACAACAATAATAGCAAATGTTCCAATGATGTTCACATATTATGACAGCACTTACATATAAACACATGTTATGTCTTTTCTCTCGTTTTCTTACCTCTTAATTTAATTATTTTGTTTTTATTTATCTCTTCATTTCTTTGATTGTTTGTTAACCTATTGGATGCTATAATTGTCATCTTGAGTCTAATGTTATTTATATATTGAAAAGGGAGGGCCGTAATTAATGTTGCTAGAACTTGTGGCCCAATCCTTTTGCTTATTATGTGAATTATGCAATAAAATATGTTTCAGCCAAAAACATTGTTTTTTTTAGCACTAGCGTGTTTTAAGCTGCTCCATTCTTAATAGCAGTAGTTTCAAATTTATATGCTAATGACTACTTGTATATCAGTAAAATTCATTTTAATACTTTCTTTTACTAGGTATAAATTTAAATTGTTAAACGAATTTTATGAATGATGATATAAAAATGTTTCAGAACTGATGTAAAAGGTGAAAGCAACGGTGGGAATTGATTAACGAGGGCGAAATAACGGACAGTTTTGCGTAGTCAGTTTCCTCAATCCCAATGGCATGCCTTAATGTTTTGTTTTTAAACATATTTTATTCATAAATTATGTACAGCGTATTCAACAACATGCATAGTAAAAGGATTGAAACGAAAGAAATGATTCTTATATAGTTTCTCTCCTTAGTAAACATTTGTGTAAGGTGGCGAAGATTCATTAGAGTAGTTTTGACATATCAACAAAATACAGTTCTATAAAAGAAATATAATTTTTACATCGATAGTTGTATGACTTGTTAAGTTTTAAAAGAAATAAAAAATTATAATTAATCATATAATTTAGAATTAAAAAAAAGAAAAAGAAGATATAATGTTTTATTAGCGGCATCTGCGGCCGTTGATAGTATGGATAGGGTAATGACGTACCTAAGAAGTAGAATGACAACAAAGAGATTGTCGTGTCTGGGATTGTTAAATATTTAATGGGAGAAAGAACTTAGAAAGAACTTAATTCAGAAACACAAGTTGATACCTTTGCACGGAAAATGACAGAAATTTGGCATGGCACTGTTCTTTAGAGATTAAGGTGTCACATATCCATGAATCAGATATTTTTACGGCTGTTACCCCGGGGGGGGGGGGGGGGGGGGGCGGTCGCCACCCGCTATCAGAGTGGTAGACGACGCACCCATCTATGTCTTTCCAATTGTGTGTATATAAAAAAAAGGACAGAACGATCGCTCTGGCATGTATGAATATGTATGGAAAAAACGTGCAGAAGTGTAATAAACCCATAGCATATTTTTTTATATTAACTGAGCGTAATACCGAGTCATCGTTCGGCGTTTTCCGTATAACTCGGCTCTCGTACGTGAAATGCCGAAGCGCTTTTCGACTTTTGCGAACTTCTAAATGACGTCGATTTTACCAAATTTTCATAATAAAATGACGTTATTTTCAGACATTACGTCATACAGTAAGTGTTTTTTTTCTCATTCTTTATAGAGGTGATCTGAAAGATTAGTGGCAAAATTTCCTTAATTATGTGATACAAAGAATCTTAAATTCGTGTTCATTTATTATTGAATTTATTAAACTCGTTGGTAGAATCTACATGACGCCCTGCAGACCCTCGCATAATATATTTTTACAAACTCGTTTAAAAAATTCAATAATAAAAAAGCGTACAAGAACGTAACGAAGGACTTGGTATTGGGGCGTCCATTATTTTTGAAACAACAAAAACAACAGCAACAACATATCTTAATAACATTATATTTTGAATATAAATGTAGTTAAACATTCATGAATTGAATTTGCCGAATATGAATTTCCGCTTTTAAACAGAATCGCCAAATGCATGTGCGACGTCCACTAGAGTATAAAAGTCGATATACTCCTTATGTATATTTATTACCATCAGACTGTCCAAGCAATCTTGTGTCATTGTCGACATCAAAAAGGTTTTAATTCTGCGGAGACAACTGAAAGATCTTTCACTTGTAGCATTGGAAGCAAGCATAACCAACACCAGTTTTAAAAGATTAAAAACCTCATTTAGCAATTTTAGTTTATCAGCTTAAAGTAACTTGTAATGTCTGATAAGGCAATTTCGTCTGGCATTTTGTTACTTTCAAAATTCGTTTCAAATGTCTTGAGTTGGTAATTCAAATCATTTTGGTTCAATTCATCCCCATAAAACTCTATAACCGTGTCAAACTCCGATTCCTAGTTCAACTTTGTGACGCACTTCAACATCAGCTGAAGATGCAGATTGAAACCGTCGTTATACGAGTAATAGCGGTATTTTATTTAATTGGCAGTCAGATCGATCGCTTCATAATATTTCTGTCTGAACTACAATTTCAAAGACTAATGGGCCTCCCATTTCAAATCGACCTGACATTCTGCGTTTTCTAGGAAATGCTTGACCATTCACATCTACAAGTTCAGCTATTTTCTTATACATTTCCCGGGCCGAATAAGCCAAATCTTTCGTCGGTTCTCTGAGACGACGTGGTTTCGTGGTTTCCATAGCCACTGATACATATTATGTCGCGGTCATATCCTTTTGTTGAATAGTCCCCGTTAGAACTGGTGACGTTATGGAGGAGCGTTTCACCAAGTATAAGCCCAAATAAGAAGTCAAACTTCTTCACATGAGCGTGTACTCCCATGATTTTGGTTCTCGTCTCCGTGTCTTTTACATGGTCTAGAGATCATTCACAAAGTTCCATTATATTTAATATACTAGCCATAGCATAAGCTTGCACTGTTATTTTGTGGGACATTACTGTCTTATACTTGGGCAGTCTCCTTCATCTGACGTCTGTCGTATTCTTTATAGTTTTGTATCACTCTGTAGAGTTTTGTTATTATTGGGCACGTACTCAAAGTGTGTTTTCCTTATCATTGTATCGAACCCACGACTATCCGACCATTGGTTTGGTGTTCTACAACCAGACATCGCGCTCCATCTCAATTCATAATATTTTAATAAACCCTTTCTTACTTCAAAATTCTGCAATGGTTGCAACAAATGTCAACCATGTCTGTATGTATATATTCGACTTAATGACAAGGCATTGAACTAATGGAAATATACATTGCATAATTATATACTTAAACAAGTTTATTAACTTACATTTATATGACTATAAATTTCAAATACATGTTTAAAGCAAAATTAATGTTATAATAAACTCTGTTTTGCACAGTATTACTCTGTTGTTGAATTTCAATTTTTTTCCCCATTTTTTCTTAACAAAAATAAAGAATTGTTATTACCTTCATTTTCAAAATGAAAAATTAATTAATTTTTTTTTATAAATGAATTAAATTTAAGCAAACAGTAACGAAAACCGTATCAAAATGTGTCCTTAGCATAATAATGATAAAAAGTAAATATATCCACTGCATAAAAATGATTACCAGTCTCAGTATTCACATGGCATCTCAAATCCGTCCTCAACCTCAATTCTAAGTATGTTCAATAATATATTTTTTAGATTTTCCTCAGTTGGTATTTACAGAGAATATTAAGCAAAATTTCAAAAACTCAAAAGTATTTCCTTCAACGCTAAAATGGCCTTCATACAAAGGCGTTGTATTCGTAAACGTCCACTGAGAAATACTGTTTTTCATCCGCGTATTTTAGATTCAGACGTGATTCAATAATATTGCCTGATGTCAATCCGACATCTGAATGCCTTCATTCAAGGTCGCTTTGTGTCCCGATACAGGGCCAATTGGTAGATACAAACAGGAACATGAGCGATTTTTAATTTCTAACTCAATGTCAAATACAAACTTGAAATAAGCAAAACCAAGAGCTAAATATAACATATGCCCAGGTAGCAAATTAATAATGTATCGATATACCTGTCTCTACATGACCTCGTTGTTAACAAGGATGTAACAATCCATTCAATCAATTGTCGAAAACGTCACAATGTCTATTTTTCTCATTACGTTAAGGCTTTGTCTCAGAGCAAATACAATTTGTGTGTGCAATCATGCTGCGTCAATAGAATTACGCAGCAAGTAAAGAGTGTACTTTAACACTCTTTAATTGCTGCGAAATTGACGCAGCATGAAATAAACAATTTCCGTCACCACGAATCTTTAATGCTGTAAGGCGAAACAATGTTTAATACGTCGGTAAATTTATACTGCAGGTGGCGTTTATCATATAATGTAATAAGTAATTCACTAAATCAGCAAAACATACAAATATATGAAAGGTTATAACGATAATGAAACCATAAAGTATGTTTAAGCATTTTCCTGGCTTTTATCTTGCTTTCTCTATTTCCTATTTTATAGAAACATTTGCGTTTGAAGAGACATGCATCCAGATATACTGCATGACTGACTTTTTTGCCCATACTAAGTTACTGCTTTTATCATAATTTCTTTATCCCCCCCCCCCCCCCCCCCCCCCCTTCAGAATATTTTCAGTTATTAATTTAAGCGTTAATGCATTTTGCTTTACTTTCTAGTAGTTTGTTCACTCATACTGTTATATTTTCTATCTTGGAATGATAACTTTCTAAACGCAAGACTATTCTAACTAGAGCTAGAATAGTCTTGTAAACATTTTTAGATGTTAGTAGTGATTAAAGTCTGGAGCAGAAAAAATGATACCAATTTATATGTACTCTTTATTCAGCAGTTAAATTCATTGTTTCCTCTTTATTCAATCTCCCTCTGACTAATAAAGTATTATTACTAAGTATGAAATTGTCATTTGTCTGCAAGACTGGCCACTAATTTGTTTGTGCGTTCACAATTAAGTGTCCAGTATATATATATAACCATTTACATTATCATGCAAACCATTGATAATTATTACAAATATCTTTTATTCAAGGATTATTTTTGCAATAACTCCAAATACTTTACTTCAATGTTGACAAATAAAATTCCCTTCAATTTACTGAAATTGGAGAGAGAGAATATTTATAATTTCATGTCACAACTTTGTAACCATTTCACATAACTTTGTTACACTTTCAGAGCTTCTTTTAGACACTTGTTCAACAAGGTGTCTTCATTGATTATCAACCATTTTATTTGACCTTTTTGTGCCAGGTTTGAGTGGCTCAGTCATTAATGACTATTAATGTCTATCCAGGTGTCAATCCAGGGGTTGGAAGTTAAATTCCTGTGACGATTGTCTAGATTATTTTGGGGCTGTGAATCTTACACATCGGAATATGTTGGGATGCAATTTCAGATTAATGTGTTACAGCTGTCACATTCCCCTACTTCAGTTGTCTTTTTCATAAATCCTAACATGTACATTTATTTAATAGCAAGAGTATCATTATCTACATTGTATCTGAAGTATCAATTCAGAGTAATAGTCCAAAATCATATAACACAAACAGGGCTACCCCTTATAATGACTTATAGTTAATAATGGTAACAGAGTTAATCAGTTCCCAAAATTTTAATTTTGGCTTCATTATGTGTTATGTTATTACAATTGGCTGGATGTTTTTGGTGGAATAATTAACCACCGTCATGCTGTCATCAAATTTTAAATGACCCTGTGAAACTTATATCCAATTATCTATCCTTAAAGCCCGTGTTAAGACTGCCTACCAAAAATAGTTTGATTAGTAACAAATGGTTAATATTCAAGGTACATTATGTGAAGACAGTGAAGAACAGTGAAGACTCTTTGTAAGTTTAAAACAAAAACAAATACTCATGATTCACAAGATGTATTAAAAATGATACACATCAACTATTTTATTCAAACAAAAATTGCCGGTCACCTATTTCAGATTGAATTATGGTATAGAAAGTTTATTTGATTGTCCATTCCAGTGCATGGATGATACATTAAATTTCCTGAATTAAATTCTTACTGTTGACTGCTATGCTGTAGCAATTATGAAACTTGATTGTTGTTATCGGTTCTTTGACTCATACCTTTTGGTCATACCTTTGGATGCCGTGCCATGATGAAATAGTATTATTGACTAGTACTGCAGTGTTTAACAGCTAAGCTTAGTGTTGGAACATTTTATGCGGGAAAGATTAAATAAATTGGGCTTTCATGGCATAACACTACACACAGGTTAAATAACAACGAAAAAGAAGAATCATGGGTCACTCTCCATGTACAAACAACAGATCGACACACATTTATCAAAACAGCAACAACTGTATGCAGAATGAATTTTACATTCTATCAAATACTTAATGTATTAATGTTTCTTATGCCATGCATGCGCTTTAGTTGTTCTGTTACTACTGTCATCATTATTGATACCCTTGAATCACACAGGGGTATCACACAAATGAACAAAGTATTATACAATGGGCATGACAGCTATTTGTTATTTACACATTGCAAAATAGGCTCTGGACACCATTGTATCAATTGAGACCGAACTAAGCATGTAATTGAAGACCCAGAATGAGGTTAGAAAACTTAAAATGAATTATGATATTGTAGAATCTAATGACTCGATTTCACATTTTGCACAGAACAGTGTGAATGTTACCGGCGTATTTAACGTAAAACACGGTATTTTTCATATATATTTTACAATTTGCTCTATATTTATATATATCAAGTAGTATATACGCACCTAAAGGCGCACATAATAATTTGTGAACGTTTTAGGTTATAATGGTATTGAGGACATTGTTGGTGTTGATTTCAAGGTAAGCGATGGGAGTAATTTGGGCGGTGATGGTAGTGTAAGTGGTTGAGTATGGTCGGTTATGACAATATATATGGTAATTGCTTGGAAGATGGTAGATGGCACTGTTGTAAGGGATGACAAACTGTGGGTAGGGAAGGCTTAGTTTACAAAAATGATAAGGTAGGGCTTGATGGTATGACAGGCAACATGTAATGAGGTCATGGTAGGTTTTGACAGAAGAGTAGATGGCGACGGTATTGTGGGCGGTGATTGCACTGCAAGTACGTAATGATGGAGGGGTAACAATGGCAGTAGGGTTGATGATAGGGAAATAACAGGCAATAAATTGTAACACTGTTCAGATAATGTTTTAACAATTAGTTAAAACATTATTACAATAATATGTTATATCCATAGATTTTTTATTTCCTAATGTAAGAAAAAAAAATCCCTAAAAAGATTTTTTTATAATTTGGAATTTGTTTTCTCCCTCAGATGGGAGAATTATGTTTGAATTGGGAAGTAGCCGATATATTTGCCTCTGTTGAATAAGGTTAATCATCCCTGATGTTAATGCCTGTTGCGAATCAAAGTGTAAGATGACAATATCTGTTTTAGGAAATATCTTTAATATAAAAAGTAAACTTACATTTATCTATATATGTCTTAATATTTATTTTAAAAGTCATCTTACTCGAGTTAGAATATATTTGTAGTTAGAATACATTTGCGTAAAAAAAATATTGGATTAAGAAAAAAAAAATGGTATCGCAAGACTATTCACATTTCAGTTAAAACAGTTTTGCATAGCAATCACTGTAGAATATGATATTTTTCTCATGAAAAACTGTTCCAACTTAATAAATGTGTTATAAAAAACAAAATTAATCATATTTTATGACAAACTGATGTTGTTGATTATTTATATGGTGTTTTAAGATGTGTATATGAAAAGACAATTTTTATAAAGCCAATATTGAAACTAAAACAAAGTTAAATTCCATCTTCTGTAACATTTTTGAAAACTAAATTAGAATCGTCTTGCGACAAGCTCCCGATATAGTGTTTGATATAACGTGGTATACTTTTTTAACGTTTTATAACGTTTTCATTATGTGTTTACAATATGTCCGTAAAGTTGATTAACAGTTATTTCCGGTAAATGTGAAAAAAGCGACAAATTATGAGCATATTTCAATCAAAATAAGCCATGTCTTATAACAATATCTAACTAAAATCAGTAATGCCTAAGCACACAGATCAATCAGAGCTAGTGATGTCATCTGAGGGAACACAATGTTTTAAAGTCTAAAGAAAATATATTTTATCACATAATTAACGGTGCAGGATTGTACATGTAATAAACCCATTACATGTTATATATTCTCATCTTCGTCCTGGCTTATTTTGTTTCTGAGTATGTTTAGTGTATGTTAGGTTGTGTCCTTGTGTACGTGTGTAAAGCCCCAGTCACACTGTCAGGTATTAAAAGCTGGTATTACTACGCTTTAAACGGCAATATACGTATTAGAACATAGTGAGACATATTAGATAAGGCTATATACGCAACGACGATTGCTTCCATCGTGGTTGTTTTGGATATGTTAGAAATAAGTATGGGGTTTTGAAATATGTAGCATATACCCACTAAAACGTATTAAAACATAGTTAAAGCGTATTAAAACGTAGTAGAAACGCATTTGATACGTAAAAAACGTACTTAGGTATACTACTGCGTAATATATACGCTTTACTACGTTTAACTACAGCTTGCTACGTTTTATTTCTACGTTTTATTAGGCTTCATTCGGGTTTGGTAGGTATTGTATGGTATCACTTCCCATTAGTCCGTACTACAACGCGTTACTACGGTTAACTACGTTTACTACATTTTTGTTGGCATCCTCGACCTGGTGTCAAAATCGTGTGCATATGGCCACCATATCCGACTGTCATCTCATTCAAGTGATGTATATATATCTATCTATCTATAACAACCATGAATGCAGGTCAACTTCAGTTGATGGATGCTGCCTTGGTTCTAAACAGAGATGTGCTGCAAAAACAAGATGCTTCTCTGTATGTGGGAGAAAGAAGATGAGGCCAGTAGAGGGAAAGAACCATCTGGGTTATGAAGTGGCTCAGTCGCCGAATTCCAGTTTGGTATGTACATGTATGAACAGCTGATAGAAGATCTGAGGAGGGAAGATGTGGCTGGTTTCAAAACTTCCTGAGGCTGAGGGTCGATCCACCTATGAGATTGTGGACAGGCTCACCCTCAGGCTGCAGAAGAAGGACACATGGTACAGGGAGGCACTACCTTCTGGACTAAAAGTGGTGGCCGTCACCATAAGACACCTTGCAACCGGGGACAGTTACCACCCTTTGATGTACTCCTTCAGGGTCGCCAACAACATAATTTCAAAAGTGTTATCTGAAGTGTCTGAGGCCATTATTGCTGAGTATGAAGAGGAGGTCTGGAGTCTCTGTGGCCTCCTCTGGTATCACGCTGAAGTCTGGACATCATGAGCAAGTAGCAGTTGTAGAAGTTCTAGCAGTCTCTCTGAAAGTCAGTGATTTGGATTGTAAATATCTGTCGATGTCGTAGTAATCCCTGACACTACCTAGTAACCCCTAGCAAAAATGTACTGAATCATAGTAAAACGTAGTTAAACGTGCCTAGTGAAATCTTAACAATGAGCCGACTGATACCTAGTAAAACCTAGTAGACCCTAACACCCTTCAAAACGAGGCCAACATGTGGAAATACGTAGGGGTGGGAAACGTAGTAATTCCTAGCCCTCAATACCTGACAGTGTGACTGTGGCTTTAAATACAAACGCAAATAACAGTAAGAGTGTTCTCTTAAACTCACTTAAAGGTAGCATATGATTTTTAAGTTATCAAAAGTTTCCCCTCGCTCACTCTTCCATAGTATATATATAGTTATTTGCTTTTATGTCGTATGACATTTTGTCATCATTGAGTATTTTAAAATAAACAAGATGGCGTTCAAACTGGTCGCCTAATTGCGCGAAAAGCAATATTCAGATACAATTTTTTATAAAATATAAAAAAGATCATAACAAAGGACAATTTTAATGTGTTTGATGTTTGGATGACAGATTGGGAAGACATTTTATCATTGAGCGTTTTGAGATTTACAATATTTTATGGTATTTTTATGATATTAAAATGAAAAATGACAGTGTAATTTGACTAATAATTAATAATTATATACTTTTGATTTGATTAGTTGTGTATATTCAATAATTTGCTTTGAATTTTTGTTATTTTATGTCCTAATAGAATTTAAAATGTTTGCATGTCTTTTTTTTTTGCTAAACCAGTTATCCTTAAGTGAAGAAATTATCATTTTTACATTACCATTACATCGGCACGTGTTCTTAATGTAACCATTCAACTAACTGCATTGATTATTATGTTCTGTTAATATTACTTTTCCATCTAAGTTAGAATTTCGTTACTTGATTCCTTTGTTTTGTTTCGGTAAGAGTCTTCTGTAGCGAGTATGCAATTTGAATAATACATGTTATAATGAGAAACTCACTAGAATGATAGCGAAGATAATAATGTACTGCAAACCATCGTTAGCGCTAATCATATTATTAACGTTCACATACTTGTATATAATATACGTTTCCGTATGCATATTTGTTAATGCATGCATCTGCATATGGTCTTGTAACTTACGATAGTATAAATGTTATATTTTTTTTGTATATATGTTAATATTACGCATATGTGATTTCTTTCTTGCAAACTTGTATAAACTATATTCTATCATATTGTCATTTTTTTATTGGAGGAAATAAAGATATTATAATGGCTGGGCTGGTGCTGTTAAAACATTAGCTGATCACGCCCTTAGGGCATATTATAATATTTTATCACTTTTTGACAGAGTTTGATTAAATGTAAAAAACAAATTATCTTTATTTGATATCATTTCATTTTATATTTTATTACATATAGTACAAGGTATACTGATATTAGGAAAACATATTTAGGGCATATATCATGGCCTTCAGTACACAAATTCAATATATTTATGTCAACAAAAAATAAAAAAAATGTTGTTTAAACTTTCAAAATTAATCAAAGAAGCATTTATCATTAGAAAAACTACTATTTAAACTTTGACTGTTTCTTAATTTATATTCTACTTTCATCATAGATTTATTTGCATTACATTTAACTGTATAGTATTTTTTTTTACCATATTTCTGTCATTATTGTAAATGGCCAAAGGCAAATGTCTGTTTATAACATATTTATCAGAAAAATATAATACACTATTGTTTATTTATCTTTGTTAACAATATGTTTCACCGGTTACGAAATGACCGAAAATATGGTTACGAAATTTCCAACATTTCAAACCGGTTACGAAATAACCGAAAAGATGGTTACGAAACGACCGAAAATAACCGGTTACGAAATGTATTAAGCGCCCTTGATTTTGTTTTGCTTCATGATTGAGGATGTTTATTGTCAACATTTGCATCAATTCATTTTTTTGAAGATAATGACCACCGCTTTTATTCTTTTGAGGCCGTTTCTTGCATATATTTTACATACTTATTCCAATTTTGCGGGGGGGGGGGGGGGCGGGGGGGGATCTGGGTTGGTTTATATATATATATATACTGGTCATACCTATTACCGCGAGTCTAAAACTTTGTCAACCATAAAAATAATGGCATAAATAATACAGTAATAAAATTGCTTAAGTGTGTGAAGTAATAAACAGTTGCCGGTAGGAAATGTAAGCAAATATCGACGCTAACGGAAGTCGGAGCTTTGCGCATGTTATTTTACGTGCATTCGCGGAAATAGGTATACTGCGGTTTTAAGTATTCAAGGGATACTATTTATGATTTGGGCCGAATATCGGACCCAACAACAGGCAAACGAGAGCCCTGATACCATACAGATCCTATGTCAAAGTAAAAGTCACCTTACAGTGTACGTATGTATCGAGGCCCCTTGATTTGCAGAATTTGCAGGGTTTCCCCAAGAGTTATAACGCATGTCGCATGCGACATCCCTTCAAAATATTTGGTTGATTAGAGACATGCCTTAAGTGGCCCGACATGCCTTCCCATCCGTCGCTAATACCGTTAGATAATCCCATTACACAAGCCATTCAGTAATTAAACAAGTGACCCCGTGATCAATTGACCTATTTCACAGATTTGGCAATAACTCGTAAGTGTGAACTGGAGGTGTGTACAAGTAAACCAATCAGAACGAGTCAGTTGAAGGTTGGTCCGCCTCAATATAGAATGTGGTGTCCAAGATTGTTTTTCACCATCATCAGTTGAACACACAAAGACAAGAACCATAACTTGGGGTTGCATTTGGCAAAGTTATTGCCCTTTTGCACTCAATGTTTTGTCTGTAGACACCCAGGTTAAACTTTTGCGTTAAGTTGCATTTAAGTCCAATCTCAATCTTTGCATGGGTGGTGAGTTTTATCCCATCGGCGAACTTTGTTGTCTTCTGACAACTCTTGTTTAAAGATGGCCATGTGTTCAAAAATCATGTGTGTTTTGTATACATGACCTTTCAAACTGCTTTCTTAGCTGGTGTTTGCTCATCCATGTACTGCAAATGGTGCTTAATGTGAATGTTTCATTTGCATGTATAGCTTTTAAGGTCATCTGTGGCATTGTCTCAATGGACCTTTTGTAATCGCTTTTAATCCGTTGTTGTGCGTCTGTAAATGATTTACATTTTCAAGGACTTCTCAATAACTGTAAGCTCAATTTTAATGAAATATTGTATGCAGCTTTAAAACCTAATAGTGAATCTGAATTGCATTATCCCGACCCCATAAGGCCCTGGGGACATGGCCAAACAGTAAAATATAATGTAAACTTTGAAATTTTCTTACTGTAGGAAGCAATCAGTGTTTTCTCCAGCTCCAATATTTTGGAGGTCATTGATGACCAACTGACTAAAAATCTGGGGGTCATCAGTTGACTAGTTTTAAACTTAACTAACTTGAACAAATGGAGTTTAAACAAGAAATGCCACTGTTAAGTGTCACATGCCCCCCAACATGTCATGATGTCATGTTTATCATTTGTAGCAAGTATCATTAAAATTATTCTATGCATGACAAAGTAACAGGCCAGAAACCAAATCTCACATAAACTCAAAGTGTTGTCAAACAAACTCAAATTGTGACATTGACCTTTGAGGTACGGGTGTGGGTCTTACTCGCGACACGTCGTCATGTTCTATTGATCATTTGTTACAAGTATCAACAAAATCCATCTATGCATGACAAAGTTACAGGCCGGAAACGAAATACCTTAAGGAATGACGGAAGGACGGACGGACGGACGGATGCTGCGATTACTATATGCCACCCAAACATTTTTTTGGGGGGCATAAAAATACATATTTTACTAAAACAGTTTTACTTCCTGTTTCACACAAATTTCTGCATCAAAACTGCAACTTAAGTTAACAACTTCAAAACAATTAAACTTCAAACTAATGTTCCACTTCTTGACACAAGTGACAACAACTAGAAACTAGTTGTTTTCGTGGTCATGGCCACAGGACCATGAACTTTTCAAATGCCATGGCCACAGCTCAATCACCATGCAAAAAAGCCTGATCAAACTGGAAGCTAGGTCTTTAATCGAAATATACACATTGGTTTCAAATTAAACGTTTTAATACTATTAACTTTACATAATTTGATTTGGTAAACATTGAAGTCCATTATCTTAGTACAACATGATATGCTTTAGTATTGTAACTGGCAAACACATCTACACTTTTGAAGAAATTCTGGGTTCAAATCCCAACATTTGCAAACAACATGGAAATGAGATGGCTTCTATACGGTGAAAAAGTGGTTTTGATTGACATTATTCTCTATAAAAAAATATGATTTATACACATATGTTTTTTAATGATGATTGTTGCTGCATTAACAGAATGTTTTTTATTGCTTGTAGTCATCAGGGTCTATTGTGGTTACTCTTTCTGACCGCTATACATATATATTTATAAACTTTTCCATGAACTGCAGTTTACAATATTCTTTTTAAAAAGATAATTTTACAAAGGTTGAGTGATTAACATACACAGTAATTAGTTTTGGATTCGAATCCCAGCTGAGGCTATATTTTTGTCTATTATGTTTGTTCCTGTATATTGTAGGAGAGTTTGGACACGAACTGAAGGGAACTTATGTTCAGACTGTGTATTTCATTCATTCAAACCTGTATTAAGTAGTCAGTCAAGGGAAGGAGCAAAAGTGACCTACACAGGTTTGACTGTATTTGGATACGCCATCTGCTAATTTGGGAATTTAAGTAAATGGAATGTTACGTGCGTGCAGTCATGCTTTATGGTGACAATGTTATAGTATTCCTTGGTTACATGGTACATTGGAGATGGAGGTACAAATTACTGACATGTCCAAATACTTAAATTGTTTTCCTAGTCAAGTGACCCTGAAGATTCCAACATTTGATTGATCTTGTCCAGAGAAATACATTTGATAAGTCATTGTTTAACATTTAAACCACAAAAACTCTTCTTATGCTTGAATACAGCCTGGATGTCTGATGTTTATAATTATACAAATGGGTCATGGGTGGCAGAGTTGTCCAAGGTGGTGTTGACAAATGACTACTTACTTCTCACCGCTTAAATTGTTGGTTACATCCCCGCTCCGCTGGACCAAAACCATATTGTGAGAAAATTAGGAGATTGCTTGTATAAGTACGGGGGCTCTACCGAGATTCATTACTAGGTACTCTAAATAGGTTTGAAATTGGCGTTAAACTCCATTAAAAAACATACTGGCTGTTTTCGTAACCGTCGTTGACAAAGTTTTATAATGCTTGGCAGTGCCTTGCATGATATACTTTTTCGTACTGGTTTACAAAATCCAATAACAAATAAAACACTTGTGTTAGATCTTTTATTTATTAACTTCTGAGTACAGACAAAGAATAATGATAAAAAAACGAAAAACATCACATTTAATTATATTTAATTCCCCTCCTTCATGGATATATATGCATTAAATGTCCCATTGGGTCGTTATCTTGATTTTTTACACTACTTTCTGTGTTGTTATGTTTTACAGCAGTGTCGAATTTTCCTATATGTCACTTTTAATCTTTCTAAATTCAGTCGCTTAATCAGATTTAAGTGTCATTTGATAATGCCATGACTAAATTACTTGATAATTCAATAAATTAACATTTGCCTACGTCAAATTTCCTTCTATATTTCAACTTTGGGACTATTCGTGTTAAGTCTGACAAGACAGTACTATTAATGTTGAAACATTGTAACAGTAATGTAGAATGGACTCAGCTTTTCAGATTTGGTCCGTTAAATAGCAGTACATTTGAGCACATTGATTGGTCAGCGCTAAATCGCTGTGAATTGTGAAACAGGCATGGAATTCCCTGCCATTTCTGCTGGGGTTTATTTACCTGATTCGGGATATATCAGGTTCTATATAAAGACTTGTGTTGGAAGCCTTGTTACAGAGATTTTGTTCAGAACCACATAACTGCAAATGAATGTGCCATGTGGTATATTTAACTTACAGTGTAATGCATCCTAATTTGAGATTGAACATTGTCCAGGAGAATTAATTTGATAATATTTGCAAAATTTCGACTTTGCTAAAGGTACGGTGAATGTTAGAGAGAGTAGTCGTTCAGTTTCACGTGCCTGTTCATAGCTTGTAACACATTTTAATAAGATAAAACTAGCTCTGTTCTGTTGCTGCGTTGAGTATTTGCACTAGTGACTGGATAAGGCGCTGCATTTCTTCTGAAATAAATAAGATACATATCAGGTTAGAATCTGTATGTCTTATAAAAATAAACAATAATAACTGATATAAGAGATTCATAAGAACAATAGAATGCAAAAAAAAAAAAAACAAGACAAAAATACAACAGGAATAGCAGTAATTGTTCTCACGTCCTTCACCTCGACTGAAGCAATTATTAGTTTATCCCAGTCGCCGATATCTCCAAAATCCTCAAAAATAAAGCAGGGAATTCTATTCCTGTTACACAATGCATAGACATTTAACGCCAAACTAAAACTACCAAACTGTGACGCCATTCAATTTTCCTTAAAGCAACTGACCAATCAACGTACTCAAATATAATTGCTATGAAACGGACCCAACCTAGAGAGATGGTTTTGTTCTGCAGTCGACACTTACATCGATTGAATTTACGCATATAAATACTTAAAACCAAGTAAAAATATAAATGTTATGTCCTATATAGTGATTAATGATACAGGCAACACTCGGATAACACTTTTAATCAAGACAACAGGTTAACAACGTCACTGTCAAACGTTACCTCAACAGCAAATAATAGCTATATATAATAGAAGTAGCCACAATCGAGACATTCCTCAGTTCACTGTCATTGTTGGCTAGGTCGCATGAGCGACCGAACTCTATATAAGGGTCATTTAGATATTTATTGTGGGCGCCGCCATATTGAAACATCATGATCACGTGTTAAAAAACATGACGTTCGCCACAAGGTGAATGGTCATTGCTTTTTCTATAAAGTGCCCTGTATTGAATAATTATTCTCATTATTCATCATAAATGTTTTAAGATATCTTATTTACGAATTGAAACAGGTTTATTTTATTTAAAATTCTACATTCAACACTGAACCTCAGTCTTTTTGTAATGTAGAAACCGCAAACAGAAAGTATTCCTAACTGCAAACATCGCATCGTAAGATCGTTATCAGGCCTGGCCTTTAGATGCAACCAACCTATTTATTTTCTAGCTATTCTTGCGAGACTTTATAGTAGTGCCCGCACCGTAATTTATACCATTATTTATTATAAAGTTGAACACTATTTTCAATAATGAACAGTAAAACCAAACATTTAATGTTAAAAATCTAAATTGTGAAAAATGAAATATATAAGTAAATGTATACCAATTAAGACCAATACGTTTCTCTATTTGATGTTTTTATATCAAATCGTTCAGGTATCTTATTAAGTTCATATTTGTTCAATTAATTTTTTTCGAATTAACAGCAAGCGAGTTCTTAGCACGTAAGATATTGTTTTCATAATATAGTATTTTTTATTTTTTTATTTTTTTATTAAGCATGTTTTAATCAAAATAAATAAACCTTTGTCAAACGTTTCATAAATCAAAGTCCATCTGCCTAACCTCTAACATAAAACTCTGTCTACACCTAAAACAAATGCACGAGAGATCCGGGAAGTTACTTTACACATACATGTCAATATTGGAAGGCAATCGCACTTTTCTAAATTACGTTTGCTTCAGTTATGACATCTTCAGATGAAAGTGATAATGCAATGTTTATAACTCAGTTTAATTATTCAAATGCCGAATGTGACATTACTTCTGATACTGTAGTTTCAAAAATTCCTCAATTAGAAGGAAAATATAGTGGATTTGATATAAATTTGATTTATTCTCGGATATATCGGACTTGAAGGTTCCTTTGTCATGTATCTAACGTTTTTTTTTGTAATTAAATCAAACAAATGTTAATGAGTTTATTGCTTTTTATCTATAGATTTCACGGAAGTTTTTTTTATTTCAGTCATTCAAGCTTCCCAGTATCCTAATTTCCCTTCGTCACTTCCCTTATGGGCCTCTCAGTCCAGCATTAATGTGTAGCAATACTTGACTGTACTATGAAAATAGTGGACGACTCTCTATTGAGTGCCGTCCAGTATTGAATATACAGTACTGCGAGAACAAAGAATGACGTCATAGCAGTGTTTTATAGACACAGTTTATTAATTGCATTGTCGTAGCACGGTTAGCACTGGAGATGTAAAATAATCGTGGGCATTCAGTAAAACGACGCAGTAAACATAGACTAATAAAACACCTAGCTAATTCGATAGTATTACCTGAAAATGTAGGTGTTAAGCGATCTATATAATTTTAACAGAAGATGGTTTACAACCGACATATCTATTAAGTGTTCATACAGCAGAAGTAAAATCGAAATTTGTTCACGTTCGTGCAACGAACGAATATTCACACCCAATAACGTATACAGATGTAAAGTCTGTTTATTATGGTGTCACCAGCTATGAAAGGACCAGCCACATTGGACTTACAAGACACCTTTATGCTAAACACAGTTTTTCCCAAAAGCTTTCATTGCCAGGCATCTGATTGTTAGACATTCGGTACACATGAATTTAACTAGCTGCTAGATGAGAAACTTGTCGCATCAGAAAAAAATCGAAGTACTGGATTCGAACCGTCGACCTCCCGCTTCCTAGGCGGACGCCTTAACCACAAGTCTACGGCAGAAGGCATAATCAAACGAAGATACCGATATCCAAGAAACCTTTGTCGTGTGTTTAAAATCGACTGTGTATAATAACAAGTGATTCCTGATGCTGATATAAATATGTTTATATGAACATTTTAAGATGTTTGATAATAGCGTACTGTAAGAATGCTTGTTGTTGTTTTTTAATTTCAATTAAGCTCAGACCAATCGTTATGTAAATCAATAGTAAATAAATGTATACTGTACAGAACAGGTAACCTTTCATTTTTGTATTTTCCAATATATTGAGTAGCCTTATCAAAATTTTATTTTGTATACGATATTAACAAGCAATTAAATATTGATTTTTTACAAAGGTCGATTGTGAAAGTCTATACAATTACTCGTGTACATTTATATGGCACGGAACATTTTTTTTCGCACGGGCACCAAGAACCTTTGATACTTTTTGAGAAAATACATAACATGTCAGGTGTGGGTTAGCTGCTCCGTTCAGTATACATGGTCTAAAATAGTCAAAAGGCTTACAGAACTGCCTTTAAAGAATGTAAATGCACAAGTTAATGATATTATATATTATTACGCAATATCCGATAAAAATATCCTTTAGAAATACATAAAACAACCAAAAGAAAAAATAGTACACACAAGTATTTATGGTGAAAAGCTTTTGTAATGCTTAAATCAAATTAAAAGGATGTTCTCTTCTGTTCTGTTCTGACATGATCGAATCTGTTCATGAACGGTAAAGAAACATTCAAATAACAGGCCGAAGCGGTATTAACACTGACTGGGCTTCATGATTCCAAGTGCGGGCGACACACAGCGGTTAATCATTTTAAGGTATTTGGTTTACTTCGATTGTGAAACAAGTTATTACTAATCACGTTCGAAGTCTTCCTGGGTAGAAACAGTACTAAACATATGCAGAAAAGGTGTTCGGCTCAAGGACACCACACATGACCGGTGCGGAGGATCGAACATTCGACCCTCTGATCCTTGCCTCGCAAGTAATGGTCAATTTTATGTGATAAAAATACCCTTTTGAAGAGCACAGAAACCGATCTAGCACATAGTTTATATTGCAAGAGTGTAATAAACCAATGACGTAATTTTTTTTATATAAACATAATATAAAATCACTTCCGATTCATCGCTCCGTGTTTTCCGTTTTTAAAGGCTCTCGTTCGTCAATTGCCGGAATACTTTGAAATTCGGACTTCCTGATTATAGAAATGACGTCGATTTGTCATGGTTAAATGACGTTATTTTGAGTCGTATCACGGTCATAAGACGACTTACGGAAACAAATATACCTGATTTTTTTTCTTGTTCCTTATTGAGTTGATATGTTAAATGAATGGTTAATGTAATTTTTCCTGGGTTATGTGATAAAAAGAATCTTACATTCGTGCTCATTTGTTATTAAATGTATTAAGCTCGTTGGGAAAAATGTTATAACGCTCGTTGCAGCCTCGCATTCGATATTTATCCAACTCGTTTAATAAATTCAATAATAAATAAGCACGTATGTAAGATCCTCTATTTATTATATCATTTCACTTTAAGGATATGTTACTTAAACTAGTATTAATTATATTCACTTATGGAATTCCATTTTTTCAAAACAGACTCTAATGAAAGAATTGGCGCTGGCGTCCTCGACTACAAATATAGTACACTTAGGCATAGCTGTAGTAGTGGGTTACCACGTGATGCTATATAGTTTTATTAAATGCATATTATCTCTTATTATAAATTGTAACATCAACAGTTGCTTGGACAGTAAGAAACACGTTGTATGTATAATTACGGTCACCGTTTCTCCGATATAACATTATCTCCAATTCACCGCAAAATTCCAATGATTTAATTACAGCGTGTAACTATTACACTGGTGTGTAATCTAATCTTTCTCGTACATGAACATGTCAGTGTTGGTGCAAATGACTTGAAGGTGTAGAAATCATGATTTATACATCTTATTCATTTTAGTTTTCGTTTAGATATTTGTATTGTGCAAACATAGTGTAATTTCGATCCATTATTATAATATTTCAAACTAAAACCTTACTTTATGTGTTATACGTTTTTTTTTATAGCATCTACAACTTTTCTAATGAGAGAAAAATATTTGTTTAAACATTCAATACAATATTTGTGATATTTTTAAATGTTTCTTCAATGGCGCCTTTAATTATGTTATTAGAAATAAATATTTATACATCGGATCTTGCAGATCAATGAACTGATAGGTTTTAAGTGGTAAATCCAGTTATTCGTTGGTGATGGGAGACCTAAGAAGGAATCGAAGTAGGACAAAGTACCGTCTTCCGCAAGTAACTGACAAACATTCTCACTTAATCTTTCAAAGATTGTTATACCTATTGGGACTCAAACCCAGGACTTGAGAGGAGGCACGTGGTCAGTAAACTAGAGCAC
This sequence comes from Panopea generosa, assembly GCA_029582155.1. Classification (NCBI taxonomy): domain Eukaryota; kingdom Metazoa; phylum Mollusca; class Bivalvia; order Adapedonta; family Hiatellidae; genus Panopea; species Panopea generosa. The sequence goes on from CM055904.1 coordinate 21,518,191, forward strand.
CCTAGAAAACTGGGCCAGGAAAATAAGGAATATTGGTAAATAAGTAACATAGAATATGTGTACACTATGCAATTAACATATAGATGACGAATATCACTACTTGCTTGTTTTAACCCTTTACTCAATATATACGCGTTTTTCCGCTCCAAAAACAGAAAACCTTTGAAAACAGTGCAGGAAGAGTTCAGACTGCTCGTAACGAGCAGTCTGAACACTTCCTGCACTGTTGTCCACTTTGTCAGTAAATATAAACCCAATTCACCCATTGCTGATATGTGGTGAATTTATGCTTTCAATATTAGAGGTGTCCAAAGGCGTTTATATGAAGTAAAGGGTTAAAGGTTTTCCAATCTTTTAATCCTAAATATACCGAACAGAAAAGCTGTCCCGACACTTTTGCATTTTTAATATCTTCGTCAAAATATAAAGTAGCACTTTTAAAGATTCTATATGACATCAACAGATAATTAAGTATGTTTACACATGTCAACCTAAATGCTCGTTCTTGTTCAAGTTTAAATTTCATAGAAATTGATTTGATACGTTTCTGAGAATTTTCTTAAATATCAAATATCAGGTACATAAACTGTGAAGTGGTGGGTTTTTTATAATAGTATAGTATACACGAACTAAATGTCCTTAGATTTAAAAATGTTACGATTCTAACGAAAAAAATACAGCATATATAGGTAAGAACAAAACGTACATAAAGTGATCATAAATATTATAAAATATATAAAAGAAAGTGTCAGTTCTAGAAAAGAAATCGTCGAATATGATCAAGACTACAACACATTAAGTGAGTCAGGGTAACAGACTGATAGTCCTAGTGCCCTCACTGACATAAAATAACACAGCACAATCAAAACCAAACCATATGAGTTCGCTTTGCTCCCGCCTATTTTTTTTCTTGTATAACGTCTATTGGTCTCTGCATACGTGTATTATATATAACTGACTACTTAAAGACATTTTGAGCAAACGGGTGCATGAATGATAGCGGTTTCATCTAAAGTTGCAAACTGTGCTTAATGTGAAGAAAAAAAAATATACCCGTTTGTATACAAAACGGCGCAGCAGCAAAAGACACGACCACCTCATCACCATTTACACAATAAGAAACTCTTTGTCGGACGACAAATACAGCAGCATGTAATGAAATTAAAACAAATAAATCATGCTGGTCCAGTTTCTACTTACCTAGTCTTTGTACCGCGTCATCGTTAAGTAAACCTCGGACATACAGCTGTTGATAGTATCTCTCTATTTGCCTTAGCCGTGATATGGTATTCCTTAAATTCCTGATCGGTACAGACTCATCTTCAGTTCTCTTATGGAGAGTTACAGAACTACCATAACTCTGTTTGTCATCTGCCTTTGACGTTGATCTAGTAAGATCTTCGATCGGACTGTGTGTTTTATGTTTGGATATCACTCTGTTGGTAAAATCATCACGTTCCCTGTTCAAATTGTTGAATAAGTTGTCGGTACCGAAATAGTTAGAAAGGTAGATGTGGAAAATACGTTCGCTCAGGTCTTTGACTTTACTGTCTTGTCCATCCATAATCATCTTGGATGTTGGCAAGCAAGTTATGACCTGTAACCAAGTCGCCAAGTGAACAAGGTTTGAGAGAGTACAAGTGAACTGGAACTGAAATGAGATGAAGAGTTTTTTTTTAAACACTTTCTGTGCAAAATTGATGGATGCGAATCTAATACAAATTTAAAAATACAATTGAAACAACTTGTTCGCTAAAGTCGAAAGATTTTAGAAGGAAAGTAAGCAACCCCCCCCCCCCCCCCAAAAAAAAAAAAACAACAACAAAAAACGAGAGACCGTAACGTTACTTTGGAATCGAATTTCGTTTAGATTTCTGAGTAAGCATAAAATTATCTTGACTTCTTATGAAAACCCGAATACGATAAGATAAATGGTTCTACATAAAAAACAAACAATTCTGATGTACGGATGCCGTGAAATTATTCAGGGATAAAATCAAACGGAGGTGGTTTTTTTTAATTAAATTACTATTTAATAAATAGTATTGATATGTTGTCTTCATATGCTTAACTTATGTAAAGCAATTCTCGAAAGTATTCCCCATGCTAAATTGATTGAAGGCGTAAGTGTAAAACTGTATAGCGGGAACATAAAAAAAGTGTCAAACTTAAAACTTTAGCAAGCATTACGTCTTTTACACCAATATAGAAATCAAGATAATTCCTTCAATAATTTTCTAGCGCACTCAAACAATGCCTTAATTGAGCAAGGCAATGTGAAAGCATGTTATTCGCAGTTTGGTTTTCACAAAGAAAGTTGTGCACTTGATGAATTATTTGTAAAGTAAACTGTTGTGCAAAAGCATTTAATGAAAATATATGTACTATTAAGGTTGTATTTACAGAAAGGCTTAATGGTGTAAATTATATAACTACAAAAAAAACAAAACATTCTTCTTTAATAATATAATATAATTGAATTGAAACTAGGCACGCTCGCCGTAGTCTGGTCTGTACATTTATGTCTTGGTTATTCACAAATCATAATCTCCATATATATATATAAGTAATTTAACCCATACCACCTCTTTTATCGAAAATTTTGAATTGTTTTTTACACTGGATGTAAATTTAAATTTAGTGATACATTTTCATGCCTATGATAATGTTATGTTTTAATGCTTTTGAGCAGAACACATGATTATCTTAAGAATATAAAATACCCAAAAGATATACAGAAAAGTCTAGATTTATTAAATACACAATGTAATGAATGGACTTCAGAGTTTTTTTTAATAAAAGAATATTTTAAGATAATGAATCTTTTACTTACAATGCTACTGACTTAGAAGACTTCGGTGACTTTAATTATTTGGAAACCATTTTAACATTAGGAAATACGGGAATCATTGGCCCAAAAGAATGGTCCTATTTATTGCCATATAATAAAACATATATGGGGGTGGGAGTCAATATTTGATTATTTTACTACACTTTATTCTGTTAACAAATATAAAATTTGTTTTTCAATTTTACAATTTTCGCTAAATACAATACCGTTAATATACTGTATAGTGAAATTTTCCTACATTTTTAGCAATTTTATGTTTATATATCATAGTATAGTGAACACATTCTTGTCACAAGGCAAAATTTATTAGTTAGAGTGTACTAGACAATGGTCAGAATAAATATAATTGTGTAGCAAACATGTCATTATAATGATAACATTATTTAAATGTGAAAAATGTGACAGAATTTGGTTGGGGTAGTGAATGAGCATTTCCCTTAATTTTGACTATCTTTGGATTCATTATATGAAAAGAAAAACGTAAAATTTAATATTAAAATATATATAATTTTTCAAAAAAAAAGTCATATCTATTACAAATACAGCCCAACCTGTCTTAAGCAGCACTCATTGGAAAGCATAAAAGTGGCCTTTTAAGACAGACTGTTGTAAAATGCATGTTAATTCGCTCGAAAAGTATGTAAATGGTATGTGTTTACTCATTTTGTGTATCATTTTTAATGTTTTTTTCTACGTTTGTCTACGACATTAATTAAATTTCTATTTATTTACATGTACACATGCTTGACGATGCACTACGAACATTCAATAAAATACATTTTGTGTTTATATCCATAGTTACTGGATGATGAAGAGGATATCATAATGAATCTGATAAGAACTACAGTCCTTCTGAAAGTAAGTGACAAACGTTTTTAATCAAGCTGGGCTCTAAGTTTCCACTTCGGTGGTTAATTGCAAGACGGTAGACGACAGCGCTTTACACCATTAATGTTTATTACACCAGCGTTATGCTGGTTTCCGGTATTGAAAAATTGACATTTCCGTTATGTGTTTTCTATTTCAATGATAGAAATCATGCAGTTAAGAAACATTTTACATTTGTTACCGTGGATGATCAGGGTTTAGCATGATCAATACGGTCACCTTCAACCATTTACCAAATTTTTAAGGTATGTCAATATACAACTCCGTGCAAAGTGGGATATTTTAAATTCATACCTATATACGTTTAAAATTCAATGTTATGTTAAAAATGTAGATTACTTGTTATCTGTATCATGAATAGAACTCCAGACTCAAATAAAACTTCACCATTTTTCTTAATATAAATTTGATACGATTTTCGATATATTATGATTATTTGTGGAATTATTTTTCAGAATGAATACAGACTATTTGTATTTTCTTCTAATATATATCTAAAGAAATAACAACGAGGACGCAAGAACGCATCGAAGGAAACAAGATAGTAATTGAAATGTACCAAGTTCTTACTTTAATGATTTATTTTATTACATGTTATACATAGCATTTCATTATTCTATTTGATATTATTATAGTTAACACTTATTTCTGATAAAACACGAATTTTTGAACATTCTTATCTACATATTTATATTAACCTTTTGCACCATATAAATTAACATAGTCAATGATTGTTTTCAACGAAACATGTTTTTTAAAGCACAGGTAAGGTATGGTCACAAGGCGCAAAACAACAAAGTGAGTGTGCTTTTAAGTGTTCATGATTTTAACTTAATTAGAAATCATCTCTTTTTTGTTAATGAAAGAAAAACTATTCAAAACTTCACAATCTTTACATAGAAATAATAAAAACACAAAAAAAAACAACAACAATTAGATTAATCAATTTTTTATAGAAGTATCTCAAAAATCTCAACACCAACATTTTCACATCCTTACATAGAAATAACAAATCCTAATTCGAATAGTCAAATAAAATTGATTTAATAGATATCTCAATGATTCATCCCCAAAAACGAATACTTTCACATCTTTACAGAGAAATAACAGAAATAATCTCAGTTATGCATCCCCAAAACGAAAATTAAATTTTACTAATCATTGACTAAGTTCAAATGTACCCAATAATGCAATACGACCACTACGGTAACGTACATCCAACTATCTTACCTTCATGGCGCCACTTTCCCGATGCTTATTGGTTTTAGGAATGCTGTTACCGCTGCTTATATACTACAAATATACACGCAAGGTGACAGATGAACCACCTACAATATTGCACAGTCATAACATTGACACTAGATGGCATGACTCTATATTCAGTTCATGACAACCTATCTCACGAGCGTTTCCTAATTTATACCACCATTCAATGCTTTGTTTGCATGTTTATAAAAAGCTCCATGTTGTAAACATGCAACGAATAGAGATTTTTTTTAATCTTGTTCTCACTTCCACTTGATTTGTGAATCACAATGAAGATCAACATAATTGTATAGTTTATGAAGATGAATATAAATCCTCCATAGTGACGAATATATGAATAACAGTCCTTTATATATACTGAACGGAGCAGCTAACCGGCCACCTGACATTTCATGTACCTGACATTTTATTTATTCTCTCCAAAAGTATCAAAGCAAAATTTCGTTGTAATTTGGACTTGAATAAGAAAGGACAATTAGGTTTTGCAAAATGCATAATTGTCTGTTAGTGGCATAAACAACTTTTAATAGCGCTACTCCATAATTTGACGAAGAAATTGAAAATACAAAAGTGTCGGGTAAGCTGTTCCGTTCAGTATCACATGTGAGAAGTCATGCATCTGTAGACTACTCATATACAACTATCAGTTCATGTATGTAAATTTTCCGTCAAGTCCAGATGTGTTGCATATAAAACTAAAGTATATAAATCATGGTTAACACCAAATCTATTGGTTTGATAGATGCTTTGATATTGTGTCTATGGTTAGCATTTTGGCTAGGCGCGTTCGCCGTAGTCTGTATATTCATACATTGTTTTTCACAAATTGATATCTCCCTATGAATAACAGTATAAAGATATTTTGCACTTTTGTCTAAATTCAAATTAATTTTAGAGAATCGTAGTTAAATAAAAATAATCATACCAGTATTCCAGTGAATTTTTGCACACTAATATTTTCCATATTTAATTTGAAATTAGAAGACATGATAGACATTCATACATGTATAGCCCATTATTACTGGTTTATATCGCTGTATTGTTTTTCAAATATCGTATATCTTGTGCGCGCTCTTTGTTCAGTAACTTTCATTTTATAGGGTATCCATTTTTTAAAGGAAAAATATACTTTTTTTATGAAATAAGACTATTAAGAGAAACGGTGGAAGATACCGTTTTTGTGACATAAAGAAAATCAAATTCGGCCGGAGAATCAATCAAGAATATAAACGAACATAAAAACGATACTTGAGAGACAATATTTAAACCTTTAATACTTGGAAACAAATAACCAGACAATAATGAACACGTTTTTATCGTTATATACTATATTTAGAGGTTTGTTATCTGGAAAAAACAAATTGATAAGTTACAGACAAATATATGAAAAGTTATCTTTATTTTATTATATTGCGTCATAAAGATGTGATTAAGATTTTAGTTAACAAAATCAACGAAATAGAATGATTTGCAATGTTTATTTCTATATATACATAAATATTGAGTGGTAAATGACAAACTCGGGATTTGAATTAGTCAAAAGAAAGTATTATATATTTAAAATTTATTAGGAGCAAACATGTTACTTTCCAATCGAATGACTGATGAGAACTTTAGCTATCAACACAAGGACACCGTAAATCCATAAAGTACCCGATATGTGTATATATATTGAGGAATGAGGTGTGAAAGAAGTATGAGTAGAAGTTTCCCTAATTGTCAATCGATACATGCAGAATGTCATATACATAAACTTCAACGTATTTGAAATAATAAATAACATTAAATTAGTTATTATATTTGTTTTCATATATATAAATAATTCTGCACGCTACTCACACTTTTCTTCCAGTCGCGGTATAGCACCACCATTGAAAATAGGAAATAGGAAATGCTTTTGTGGGATAGTCGCATTATTGCGTTTCTAAATAATCCGCGTTTCTTTTTCTTTAAAAATATATTTTTTTTATATAAGGTAGTTCGCGGCGTTCCTAGCCATTTTTTTGACATCTCGTGAAAATTATCATAATTTTATTCACGTTTACACGACTACAATAAAGTCTCAGCTTTTGTTTAAGCTTATTTTTTTTAAAAAAAGTACGACAGTTTCTCGTTAACAGCGCCTCCAAGTGGCACGTATTTTTTTTTTCGGACGATTGTCGCCTTTTTTTGTCCTTATAAAATAGTCAACATCAACGCAAAACTGTTTTTGATAACATTTTTACATTGCTAATTTTATTACCTATGGGAAGAATATAACTTTTACACAATTAAAACACAAATTATGTTACTTTCACTTCTAATCATTACGACGGAGTTGGTTTAAATGCGGGTGTAATATAAATTCAATTAAGCCAAATGTCAAAATATCCTTAGGCTATAGGAACTCCGCGAACTACCTTCGATGCTCATCTTTATATTTGAATGGCATAATTGGTGTATTTTGAACATTTTAAAAAGATTGTCAAAAAAGTGATATATCTTTGTATTGTCAGCAGTTTTACAGCTAGTGTTTTATATTTGTACATCCAATACAATATAAAGTGTCTTGTATCTTGTAATTGTGAAATTAGGGTAGGATACATGTTTTTTGATGTGTACTTTAACTTTATTTTTTTTTAAATTTCAATCATTAAAAAGTGATCCAATTTAATCAACCCGTAATAGGCCTGTGAGGGTCGGGGTGGGCCATCCCTCAACAAACCGTACAAATATATGTATTAATTAAGTTGTATCATACATTCATATATATATATTAATCTTAAAGGGACACACCAGTCTCAACAAACTATAATCCGTAGCTTGAGCTAAAGCAAACATCAAACAGAAATAAAATATTATTTGACACAGCAGATGATAGTATAAGAAAATTATGTTGTCTTATGACTTCAGGAGATTTTTCTCTCTTAAGTCTATAGTGGTTGGTTTGGTGTAGAACCTTAATATTAAATATGTATTTTGGTGTACCTCTTTTAACAGAAAAGATATAGTAACAATAATTACATGAATTTATTATATTGAGGTTGTTTTTGTGTGTTGGTATCTATAAATAGAATGGTTTATAAACACAATTTTTCTGTGTACGATGATTATTGAAAGCCAGGAGAAGACATTAAAAAATATCAAAGATACCTTGGTTCTTTTTATATTTTTCTAGTAAAATTTAACTATATTTGAGAATCAGAAAACACAAAAGAATAATCTATTTTTTAAATTTTATAAAACATGTGTTTTCAGTTTTTGGATTTGTTGAATGTTAATGTAATATATATCTCATTTGCATATATTTCATAAAAAATTAAGCAGATTCACATACAAACTAAAATATTATGTCAAATATATACATATAAATATACAGAAAGAATAAGTAACACACTTATGTGTGAATTCAAGAGAAACATATGTGTAGCGTAAGGATCTTTTTGTTGTTGATTTTTAAAAATCAAATATTAGAAAATAATAAAATGAAACAACAACTGTTTTGAAAGAAACATGATTAAGAATGTACATGTGTAAACTCTATTTCCAAGCAGATAGTTATAGTTTAACAGAATCCCTTATGATTATAATGATTCTATTCGTGACACAAAAATATAGGCTATACTATTCATGTAAACAGTAATTAGGATCTTGCATTATTGCAACATTTGGTTTCACAAATAAGATAAACTTTAATTGGAATACACATTAGTTCTATGACAAGATGTAAAAGTTGTAAAACAATATATAAGTAGAGAAAGAAAAAAAACAACAACCAAGAAGCGAAGCAGCAGGAGATTTTCACTCAAGTACTGTCTCCACAAAATTAGCAACGAGGCCATCCTGGAGGGCATCTTTTATCATACATGTATCTGTAATGTAAAATTAATAGTCTTTATTTTTAAGATATACGGGGAATGAACAGGTTCCATAACAAATCAAATTTTTCCACCTCGAGGTTATTTATTGCAATACAACGTTCTGTTTCATACAACATTTTAATATTATAGTGTTTGAATGGTTAAAAAATAGGAATATTGTTTTTCACATTTTTTGACAGTATATGAAGTGTTTAGCAGTATACAGCAGCCTATTCAAAACTTTCACTTTATTAACTGTGTACACACTGAACAGAAGAAAAAAAACTTGGATGCTTCATGACCCCTTCTTTGGTAGAACAGACGTTTACAATTCACTGTAAGTTTCACTGCTTCCACTTGGGTCCTTCAAGGAATGATAAATATTGGTAAATGCGCCTGAAAACTGTTCCAAATTTGATTGCTGAAATGAATAAAACAAACGTAGGTCCTATGGAAAGTATTCAACTCGTTAACGATTATTAATAAATATTCATTGACAAAGTCAACAGTTTATCAATAGTCAAAGAGGTGTTTAAACGCAGGTTTAACACAACGCAAAAACACAGACGTTATCAGTTATTATGTTGATGCAAGATAAACCTTCCCTGTCGATCAAACAAACGTCTATGTTAACCTCGCGTTATTATGTTGATGCAAGATAAACCTTCCCTGTTGTCGACCAAGCAAACATCTACGTTAACCCTGCGTTATTATGGTGATGCAAGATAAACCTTCCCTGTCGATCAACCAAACGTCTATGTTAACCTCGCGTTATTATGTTGATGCAAGATAAACCTTCCCTGTCGATCAAGCAAACGTCTATCTTAACCCCGCGTTATTATGTTGATGCAAGATAAACCTTTCCTGTCGATCAAGCAAACGTCTATGTTAACCTCGCATTATTATGTTGATGCAAGATAAACCTTTCCTGTCGATCAAGCAAACATCTATGTTAACCCCGCGTTATTATGTTGATGCAAGATAAACCTTCCCTGTCGATCAAACAAACGTCTATGTTAACCTCGCGTTATTATGTTGATGCAAGATAAACCTTCCCTGCTGTCGACCAAGCAAACGTCTACGTTAACCCCGCGTTATTATGTTGATGCAAGATAAACCTTCCCTGTCGATCAAGCAAACGTCTATGTTAACCTCGCGTTATTATGTTGATGCAAGATAAACCTTCCCTGTCGATCAAGTAAACGTCTATCTTAACCCCGCGTTATTATGTTGATGCAAGATAAACCTTTCCTGTCGATCAAGCAAACGTCTATGTTAACCTCGCCTTATTATGTTGATGCAAGATAAACCTTTCCTGTCGATCAAGCAAACGTCTATGTTAACCCCACGTTATTATGTTGATGCAAGATAAACCTTCCCTGTCGATCAAGCTAACGTCTATGTTAACCCCGCGATATTATGTTGATGCAAGATAAACCTTCCCTGTCGATCAAGCAAACGTCTCTGTTAACCTCGCGTTATTATGTTGATGCAAGATAAACCGTCCCTGTCGATCAAGCAAAAATCTTAACCCCGCGTTATAATGTTGAAAAATACAGACTGTCTGTTCAGATACAATTGTACGTCTAGACTTTATATGGTTAATTTTCAATCCAGTCTTTTCGATATCGCTTACAGACGGGAAATCAGGTGCATAAAGTGGTTATTATGTGTAAATTCAGATGTTATATCTCCATTGTTAATTTAATAATGCCCTAGAGAAGGAATTTCTATTAATATCTAACTCTGAATTCCACATTTAAGGGAAACCTGAATTTAAATAAGTTCATACAGTCGTCCTTATTTTGTGTGTCAACAACCAATTATTTTCCACTTTTCGTTTTACAAAGAAAATTCCTTCTAGAGCATAATTGTAATTCGCTCCTATTAACGTTAAGTTAACTATTATGTATCCATACAAAAATCTAGAAAAACAACAGCTCAAACGTGTGGCTTTTAACATTTTTTTTTACATACTTTTACCTCAGTTAATCTGAATGCCCGTTTCAATGCACACTCAAGATATATGAAAAGGCAACACAGAAAGAGAGAAGATATGAAAACACAGGGTTTAGGAAGACTTTCTTGAAACTGAAAAAAGGGACACCAGTGCAGTACATACCAAATTATTCGGTACCATCTCAAGTAAACAACCAATAGCAGCAACAGAAATTATTTTTTACGGAAGGACGTTGATAAACATACAGTCTAGATAAATATGTTGCGTTTTCAGATCTTACTTGTGTGGCGGCGTTTTCATATTTGTATTGTTAAGTTGCACATATTCAAACTTTTTTCACCAAAAAGTACATTTGTTTACTCAAACATTATGGAATAACTTTCCAACCATGTCACACACACACGCACGCACGCACGCACGCACGCACGCACGCACGCACGCACGCACGCACGCACGCACGCACGCACGCACGCACGCACGCACGCACGCACGCACGCACGCACGCACGCACGCACGCACATATATTGATATGATGGCTATAAGCCAGATTTAAAAAATATTATAAACCGCTAAACAGTTCTTAGACTAGATTCTCGAGCACAATAACTGCCCTAAAATCACCAAGGAAGTCATACATACCACAAATAACTCTTCCGCTGTGATAGCACAAATAAATAAATTAAGGAAATACTTTTGTTCTTAACGTGTGTGGGATGGCAGGGCTTTCCTCAGAAATAAATTAAGGCGTAAGGGCATTTTGCGCCACAGAAGGATTTGAAAAAATAACAATGTCAACCATCAACCTTATTAAACATGCGATCTTTATGTTTATCACCTTTACATTTTTTTATTTAATCATTACCAAAACTTCCTTAATCATTATTATTAATAGTTATTCTTTTAATAAGATGAGCAACTTACAAGTATTCCTTCTATCCGCCAACCACTGTTATGTGTTTGCATACCGTATAAAGTGTTAATCTTAGCTAATTAAATGCTTCACTTGTCAGTTGTCCAAGGCACAAGAGTCACTAGACTCTATGAAGTTGTTAACCGGCAGACTGTGTCATAAATCTCAAATATCTGCTGCAGTACATAGTTATATTTTAAAGCAGCATTGCTATATTAAAGCATCATGGCATGTGTGTATTTGAAATTAAGGGATCAGAGCATGTTATATTAGAGAAGTTAAGAATTATTATAATGTATAAAATTCTTAAATTGTTTTAATATCTTAAGATGGAGTTTAAAGTAGAGTTAAGAGATTTGATTGTTTACAATATCACAGGTACACCGTGTCGAGTTAATGAGGTGACATGACAGCTAATGGCGATAATATGTCAGGCAGACGGATAAGATATAGCCTTAGGTTTATCACGATGTAGAGATGACTGGTCAGTTTTGGTGATAAGATATGGGCATGTTAAATGGACTTAGTAATTAAGAAACTGACTAATAGTCAGGTAGTAATGAATTGACCAATCAGGGAAATGAGCTTGAGGCCTCTTTGGGAGGATGGAAGTTCAGTCAGTTAGAGACAAACCTCGGTTAGGGTAACATGGTCAGTTGGAAAATAGGCCTGGTTAGGGTAGGTTAGTTTTAGACTAACCTTTGTGAGTTTAAAATGTTAGCTTTGTGAATTTGAACTTATATGAGAGATAAATAAACATGTGAATTAAATGACTTTAAATACAATCACCCTGTTTGAGTGTCTGTTATGCAACAAGCACCACTACACCTTATTGGCCTGGGGAAAACCCAGACTGGATTCGCTGGTCATCAATTTGTGTTGGTTGAGACTAGTAACTGTAAATATACGGATGGATATATGCATGTTATTGTGTGGAGTGTTGTTAACCTTTTTTGAGGTTGGGACGAACCTTTGCATATGTGAATATATATAAATTATGCTGTCTGTGATAGTGCAAAATAAAAGTCATTAAAAATTTAGCGTTATCCAATAAAAATGCATACATGATAGTGTGATTGGAATTGTACGTTAATATATACATTTTGACATGTCTAATTATATATATATTATTGTCTATATAGAATGGCATGGTTATTTGTTATATGTAAGGATTGTTTTATATGATGTATTAACCATGATGAGACTTAGATAAAGAATAAAACTACTAAATAACAATTATTGAAATACACGAATTACACGGCATTGTCAATTTGCATTATTAATTGACTGGACTTGGTATAATACAGCACTAACACAATTAGCAACTTAATAACTTTTCCGAACTTCAAAAGAAATTTAAATAAATAAATATAAATGAAAAAAATATTCATTTTAAAATACATATTTTAGCTTAAAGGAATAAATCAGGATTGTTAAAAAATTTTAGAAGTGGCTTAAAACACTTTTTTTGCAAATAAAGCATGCCTATTTATATTCACTGTCCCCGTATTGAAATTAATTGCAGACAAACTTAAATTTTTTATTAATTGCAATTAATTACTGATAAACTTCAAACAATAACATTTAATCGATTCATTTATTCACGTAAATTTAAGAACAAATACTATCAATTGAAATCAGTTGTTGGACAAATCTTAATTACCGATTTACTTCAAACAACAACATTCAGTCGATGGACATGGGGCATTCGTCCACTTTATTTTCTAAACATAGATACGGCATGCATGTATGTATTAACAGAAGAAAAATCACAGGATACTACAAATCAATATTCATATACAGAATAACCACAAATCTAAAACATACTTACATTTACAACATGTAACCTTTAGTCTGTCCAAGAACCTGATATCTCACGAATCAGGTTTGTTAACTACAAATAAAAAAGTTCTATGCCTGTCCCATAACTCATAGCAATTTAACACTCACTAAACTGTGACGTCGTTCAAACTTCTATTTGAAGCAAATGACCAATCAACTGACTCAAATGTGGCTTTCTCAACATTGTGATTTAACGGTCCTAATCGGGAGAGCTGGGTCCGTACTAGACAATGGTTCTAAGTCAATAACAAAACCTCTACTTAGAAGTTTAAACATGAGTGAAGGCAGCTGAAGAATTCTCCAGCGAAGGAAACCAATTAAGGGCAAATAATGTAAAACGTTTGCTCCGCTAAAAAGTTCCAGCTGTGTTTTACCGCAGAACTAATATATCGCTCTCTCACAACTGTTGTATCATCATCATACGACACGGTGTCAAAGACATACAGCTCCCATACGGCCTAATTAAATAAAATATGGCAATGAAATATGTTTAGACAAATTCCTTTTAACACATGGTTTAAAACACAGAAACCTGTTTTTACTTAAAGGGATTATATCAGGATAAAACCCTACAAATAATAAAATTGAAATAGATTAATAGCATCTCATTATCATTGAGAAATAAAATCCAAATTGTTTGTCAAATTCGCCAAAACGCAGCATAATCGATATATAAATTGGAGTGGTAAATTTGAAGTGAATTCCCCTTTCGTAAAATAGACAGCTCTTAAATACTGCGTTAACCTGTATCAATGGCAGATCTACTCTTAAAAAAAACGGCGTAAGACCTTCCATATTTGATTAAAATTCACTATATTTCTACTGCAAAACATGTATACCCGTTCAGATATTTTGTTGCGCTCTCGTTAAACTGAAACCCTGCGTATAACAGATCAAATTGAAATAAAAATGAAATCACTTGATTCGTTTAATACGTCATGAAATACAAACTTTCAAGTGGGAAATCTATTTCAGTCTTACCTAGGCATGTAGCCCAAGATAGGAAATCTCTTTTTAATATATTATATAGACATATTTAAATATATATCCTTTTGGCCATACAGGGTTAGTGAGTATGAGGCCCTCCCGGGGGTTTTGGAGATCTGGAGAACATGGCCATTTATTTTCAGAGATCTGGGAAACATTGGCCATTACTTTCAGAGATCCAGGGATCAAAGGCCTAATTTTAGAGATCTAGGGATATTGTCCTTAATGAAAAAAAAAGTACGTAATTTAATCAATTTTATCAGAGACATATAAACAGAGATAGGCAACTGGAGGCACTTGTTTAAATTTCAGGTGGCACATTTTGGCTTTTTCTAGTTTAGTTTGAACTTATTTATTTTACTTTGATTTTGAAACATAGACAAATCACGCTCGAAGTCTTCCTTGGTATAACCAGTACAAAGCATATGTGGAAAAAAGTGTCATACTCAAGGACACCACACATAGTCATGGCGAAGGATTGAAATACCCACGACCCTCCGATCACGGGTTCGGTGCTTTACCACTAGATCACGTGGCGTTTTCTAAATCATGGAAACACACATCCTCCAGAATCAAACACATACTTTTGTGATTATGGTATCAAAAGATAGGGCTTGATTTAGGAGATTAATTTTTTCTTTTTTAAATTTAAAGAAATAAAGAATTTTACGCTTAAAGTTTTTTTTTGTGATCGTTTTCTCTTTTTTAGCCCATTTTTGAAATAAGAAATAAGAAAAACGACTTCAATAAATATCAATATGAAACTTTCGCCACCGATGGAAAACTTACGGCTTCATCTTTCTACCTAATATTTCTATTTTTATTGTGTTTTGTTTAAACGTACATGGTATTTGTTAAATCAAGATTACCGTTTTTTGTTTAAAAATCTTTTTTTTCGAAAAATTTCAACATATTTCGATTTCAATCCGTAATAATTTAAATTCAAAAGAAAAATATTAAATAGCTGATGACTGGAATTGGTCATCATTTTTATCAGCTTTACTTTGGCACCAAAACTGTTAAATTTAGACCAAGATTCGAAGAAATACTAAAAGTGCCGTGGACATTATATTGCTATTAGCCTGCCAGTTTCTGTTACAGTAATTAAGTCACTGATTTTATGTATAGTTTTTATACTTGATAATAATTTACTTTTGAAATGAGATGTCGACTGCTTGAAACAGCTTTTGACAGTTTTGGAGGTTTCTTACGTGTTAGTCTGGGCCCCTGCACAACTTCATCCCATAATCGTATGTACCCGAAATAAATTTTGGATGGTAATTCCGACCAAAGATATATTTACAGTACTGATGAAGGCAGAATAGTGCAGTAATTAATATCGTCGATTTCGGATCGTAAGGACTGGTGTTCAAGCCCACCCGGCATCTACTTTTTTTATTAGTACGTGTTTACACAATAAAGTCAATTATTTATGTGTATTTATTGCCTTTTGTAAAGCTCTTGAAGTTCTTGAACCAGCGTGATTTAACCATAGACCATAGATATTTTAAACAAGGAAAAGAAGACAGTACATGGATTTTGCTTATCACGATGATGTGTAAATAATAATAGAGAAGATTATAGTAGACGTTTTACTTAAGGAAACACTATTTGGTACTTTCAGGGAACAATGTTTAAAACTTTTGGAGATCTAGGGAACAGTGGAAATACTTTTATAGATAGCGGGAACATGGACAAAATACTTTTGGGAAACTTTGGCAAATACTTTTGGAGATCTGGGGAACAATAGGTATTACTTTAAGAGATCCAGAGAACAGGGACCTCCCCCTCCCACCCTGGGAGGGCCTCAGTACGTATAGGCAATGTTTTATTTGAAAAAAAATGTTTTTAGCCAATTTAAAATTTTTGAAAAATCCTGGTATATTCCCTTTAATATAACTTCGATATTCAGCACAATACTTTCTTTGTATTTTAAATTCTAGTGCGTATCGTATTGTTTTATCCTAAGTTGTATAATATAAATGATTTCTATGTTAGTGAATTATTGTAATTAGGATGACGTTAATTTTATGGTCGAATCCAGTTAGCTCAGTCGGTAGCACGTCTGACTTTAAATCCAGGGGCCGTGAGTTCGAATCACTGCCCGGTCACACATTCCATTATGAGTGATGTACGTTATTGCGTATCATTATCATTCGTCTCCCACCGCTGATTCAAGTGAGAACGTTATCAATTACTTGTGTATATGGATGTGCTTGAGTACTGGTTAACCTTCCAGGATCCCATAAAAAAATGATTACGTTTAGTAAGGTCTGTTAAGCCCTTGATGGCATAAAGATGTGGTAAATATTCAAACAAATTCAAATAACATAGGGACATGAAACATTTCCAGTAACTCTTACAAATCGACCAAATTAGTTATATCAAGATTTATTCCCCTTTTGTATGACCAATTTTGCTGCACTTATTTGCGTTTACGATTTATTGAGATAAGTATATTAGGTATTCCATAAAGTCTAAGCGGTAAAATAAAACAAATGTTGAATTTAAACTGAATTTTAGAAAATAAATCATTAATATAAATTTCTGTGCAATTTCCTGAATGTGCATAATTCCATGGACTGCTGCATGTGTGTGTATATTGATCAATTTATGTATAAACCAAATATGCTATTTTGAAACTACGTTATTAATTTTATTTGATGGAACCTACCGATGACAACACATTTATATGTTACATAAATTATATAATACGGACGAATCTAACTATACATAGAATAACGTAGTTAAACAAAAGCATATTTGGTTCATATTAAGTATGAGTTTAAGGACGATTGCTTTAGTTTTTCATGCGCACCACTCTGGACAAAAAGCAATTTTGTCGAGATCTGCCAGAGTCACTACATACTGCTATACTATTATTGACCCTATTTCGGATTGCACAATCATTTACAGATACGCCTAAAATTGATCTCTTATATTGTGTTTAATATACGAAATATGCATATTGGTATAAAATAATTGTTTATAGCAATTTAACCTGAATATGAAATATGACAGAAATCTTGATAGTTATACAAATACTTTCATTAAGTATAAACTTATTAATTTTGCAGCTGCATTAAGTATAAACTGCAGTTTATTTAACGATGGCATACTTAATAGCTATTTTTCTCAAATTACGCGGTAAAGTGTTTTTGTTTTATTTTAATTGTCATTAGAATAGGTATCAAAGAGTATTTTGTGAGGTTTTAAGCAAACTTTTTCCAAACATTATATCAAAATATTAAAATAAAAGGCTATATTTTATTACAAAATTGAAAATCAGTTGGCACTCTGCAGTTAAATTCAAACTGATAATTACCCTTTCCATGAAAATTAATATTATATGCATGCATATATGTAATATATTTAATTAAATACTAGATGTAAACCATTTTTTTTATATCTTTTTCGCAATGCTTGTTAAATCTACATTATTTCGCCAACTTTCAAGGACGGGTATGTTTATGAGGAGGTAATACCAAAAAAAACCCCAAAAAAACAGTAAGGTAACATGTGTTTTTTATTTCTGATATTGCATAAATAGATATTAAGCTTAAATACTGGGAAATTTCATAAAATTCTAGGAAAATGTGACAAAAACTCGAGCAATCGTCTTACAGTTGTAAGAGCAAATACATACATATACGTGTAATGTTCAGTCATGGGTATAGAGTACGAGCCAACTCGTGCGATGAAACGTACCAGTATTTACGTTGTTTACACTTATTTTCATAAGACCCCCCCACCCCACCAACACCCACCCAAAAGAGGTCAAAGTCAAGTACATGAAAAGAAAACATGACGTTGAAGCGTTTTTTTTAAAAACGTATAAACAGTTGAATTAAAGTTCATGAAGTAATTATATATGAAAGTTGGTATACACTTTCTCTCAGATGGTGGATTTTTTTAAAATAATGTTTTGATATATTGACATATAGCCATTACAGGACAAGGATGCTTCGTGCGAATACAACCTGTATGGTATCAGCGGTTGCAGGGCTGTATTTCACAAAATAACTTACGATAAAAATCGACGTAAGTAAATTTGACAAATTCTCCGTTTTGTTTTTTAAATTTTGATCGACATTAAAAATGATTGTATTTTCAAAAAATATTTAACTTTCTGCATCATTTAAGCCAATTTAGCTTCATTTAGATGAAAATTAAAACTATTATGAATAATTGTTGGTTTACGTTTACGACGGCTTTTGTCGTAAGTTCCTTTGTGAAACGCACGCCTAATCGTTATATTTATATATACTAGTAAGTATTATGACAGAATGTTTGGCTGATCGCTTTGTGCATTTTAATGTAAAATATGTTATATAGTGATGATCCAATACTATGTATTTTTCTCTTTAATTCCCAGAGTTTGCTTTAAAAAGAAAATTATCAATGAATTATTTTCGTTTGAGCAAAGCGAATTACTATTTTAGTTTCAACTTATTTATTTACTCCGGTTGACAAACCTATAGCAACTTAGACAAATCACGCTCGAAGTACTCCTGTGTATAATCAGTACAAAGCATATGCAGTAAACGTGTCTTGCTCAAGGACACCACACATAGCCGTGGCCATCACTCAGAGTACGTGGATTGCTGAACGACACCACACATAGCTGCGCCCGTCACTCACAGTACGTATTTTGCTGAAGGACACCACACATAACAGTGCCCGTCACTCATAGTACGTATCTTGCTCAAGGACACCACACATAGCAGTGGCCGGCACTCAGAGTACGTGTCTTGCTCACGGACACCACACATAACCGTGCCCTTCACTCAAAGTACGTGTCTTGCTCACGGACACCACACATAGCCGTGTCCGTCACTCACAATACGTGTCTTGCTCAAGAATACCACACATAGCCTTGCCCGTCACTCACAGTACGTGTTTTGCTCAAGGACACCACACAAAGCCGTGCCCGTCACACACAGTACGTGTCTCGCTCAAGGAAACGACACATAACCGTGCCCGTCACTCACAGTACGTGTTTTGCTAAAGAACACCACACATAGCTGTGCCCGTCACTCACAGTACGTGTGTTGCTTAAGGAAACCACACATAGCCGTGCCCGTCACTCACAGTACGTGTCTTGCACAAAGTCACCACACTTAGCCGTGGCCGTCACTCAGAGTACGTGTCTTGCTCAAGGACAAAACACATAGCCGTGGCCGTCACTCAGAGTACGTGTCTTGCTCAAGGACACAACTCATAGCCGTGCCCGTCACTCAGAGTACCTTGTATATGTACATGTCCGTTTGAAACTTAAACTATAGTCTTACGATTGTATAACTACAATGTCAGTGTGTTCTACGAGGGACAATCAAACATTTTTAAAGACAAGGCTTATTTCTTCATGTATTTATTTTAGCTAAGTTATATTTACTTCAGTTTTTGGTGTGATTTATTGTGGTGACATGGAGGTCTAAATGAAGTGACATAGTGCAGAGACATATAAAATCATTGACAGTTAATTTGTGGTAAACAATGTGTTTGTATGGTTCTAAACATTATTTCAAAAATTTTAAACTTTCATTAAAATTTATTTAATAAGTTTTCAATAACAAAAAATATTGATCAAAAAAATATTTTGAATGTTTCTTTTAGCAAACTTAGAAATATTTTCATGTAGATTTGATCCTTTTTAAAAATGTATATGTGTGCACTATAAAAGAGAAACAACTGACAAAATTGATAGTTAGAATAAGAAGCTACATGTTCAGAACAATAAGCAATGCCAAAAATGAACATAGACAAAATTCGAAGTATAGATTAATTGAAATTATAATAAAACAAAATGTATGTAAAATTGGAGAAGCAATTTTAAACTACACGTTCCCCCCCCCCCTCCCCCCCCCCCCCATTATCACCACTTTCCACATACATCACACATGGCTATACGAGGTTAAATAAAAGTAACCCACCAGATCATTATCAAATATGTATTCGAATAAGACATGGTAGCACTCCAGGACGAAGACTATGTAATGGAAAAAAATAATTGTAACAACAAGTTCAACTCATTCAAGATATAATATGTAAAACAAATACTTTGATATATCAATACTATACATGTATTGAATGTCTTACAAGTTATATTGATTTAAAACTTTTTGGTGGGTTTTTATATTTGTATTAAATATAACTATTGGGCGAACAGATTAGAACAAGACCTATATGATAAGCACATTTCAGAATCCTTTATTTTACTATTAGTAAGAAGATAGTGTAGCATTCAAAGAAACAGCTACAATTCGGTTGTAGCAATACAAAGACTGTAATAAAGACACGAGCTAAACACATACGGAAGACAACTTAAGTAAACACTTATCAAATAAGAAGCATATCCTAAAAAATAACATAATGAAATTCAGACTTTAACACAGTTAACTAATAAACTATTATAACACATATTTTGCATAATAAACTCTTCAGTAGCCAAATATGTCATTGCATAAAAAGACTGATGAAGTCCAAAACTTATAAAAAAGAGACCTGTAGATATTTTTAAATAATTAGTCTCTGTAGTATTAAAATAGCATGTGGATATTTTTGTATTTACTAGTTAACTTCTAAAACGTTGTTGGACTTTAAATATACATGTACCGAAGTAAACAACGGCAAATATACTGATAATTCAAATTGATATATCAATATTATCCTATTTCTTTCACTTTTTCATCATATTTATCTCGGAGGAGAGAAACTATATGATAATTATTTTCTTTTTTGTATATGCTGTGGACTTAGTTGTACATTATTTATGAATAAGTATTATGTTAACACCAAACAGAAAAACAAAGACACACTAGGACCCCACAGAAAGCAGAAGAGATTGTGTTGATTAAGAATAAACAAGTTAAATATATTACTGAGGGTTTGCAATAATAGTAACATAATGAGTTAAAAAAAATGATTTCATTCATAAATATACAGTTAACGAAAACAACGTATTTCGATACAATCGACCAAATAGAATAAAAACGAAACGAAACGAAATATAAAATACAAATGAAACAAAATATAAAACATAAACTTCAAATGTGTGCATAAACTAAGTATTTAACAATAAATACTAACACTAAACACATATAAATCAAATAAAGGGATCTTTAATGATATAAAAGATAAAAATATGACATCCGTAACATAGTGTGCATTTTTTTCTCCAACGATTTTTATCCGAAATTCAACATTTGAGAAATTATTTACATTTTATTTAAGAAATTATTACGAAATTATTAACATTTAAAAAACTATTTACATTTAAGAAATTATTAACATCTAACAAATATTAAGTGGTGTCACGTTAATTTCGAAAATATGAGTAAGTATTATTTAAAAATATATATATATTATTGGATTTCTATCTATAATACAATATGTGTTATCCTTCTTTTTCATACAAAGTATTCTAATTTTAGCCATTTACAACATCCATACACATTTTCAAAGTAGATATGCAATAAGGAGTATACATGGATACTGGTATATTCTAAATACAGTTTTGTATCATATAAAATTGAAAAATGGAATCAAATTTGAAAAAAATCCGTGTGCTTCTTCAAAAGTAAAGTAAATATACCAGTATCTATATTAGTACCAACCAAGATGTAGTGCAGGTTGCAGACTAAGGTGCCATTGCTCTAGCATTACATTGTCCATCTTAGACCTGGATCTAAATTCATCAATATTTTGAGTCTGAGATTTAGACTCAAACTCAAATTATTAGATATTTAAGATTCAAATAACAGCTATTAAACAAGCAAATAACTATATTCATTTGCCGAAACAAGCGGCTTAAATGATAATTTAACAGAAAATGTTACTGGAATACATTTTTTATCCCTAATTCTATGTTTACAGGGTTTTACAACATGTAAGATTTGAGTCTGAGTCCGTTTCTCAGACTTGATGAATTAGGGTCCTGGACATATTTATGTACTTTCAAATTATGTCATTCTTTGTTAAAAAAACAAATAATCAAATTAAAAAACTTTGAATCAAACAGACTGCTACACAGCCCACCTTGCACATTCTCTACAAAGATGCATTGTGTTTCGCTCCATTGACCTCTGCCTATATCTCAAAGTTGACATTTTTTTTCTCAATATAACGCCTACACATGGTCACTCATACAAATGACAAAATTAAGAAATTGTTATTTTAACATAGCCCATACATATTGAATCTGTATTTTTACTTTAAAATAGTTTTATAAACATGCCTGTTTGCTTACGTTTACTTCCGCGCAGCAAAATTGTCCAGCACGTAATCAGACTTTAGATATATATATTTTAGCAACTATCGAAGTATACATGCTGATTTTGTTGGTAAATAATAATTTAAAGCTTCCATTAATTTATTTCTTCAAATGTGCGAGTAAATGTGATATTACAAAACTCTTGCAAATGTTAAGACGTTGACAGAGGTTATTTGGACGTAGCACAGTGTTTGCTGGGAGAGATTGCGATTCGCAGTGACAACGGGCCAAAATCTCATATAACCATATAGATGTGCATGTCTCTCCTGGTAACGGGCTGCCTTGTGCTTTATATAGATAGCGGTCTGCACATTTGAATATAATAATGTTCTTCACTCACTCAGAATTATTTAGTACAAATAATTTGAATAGTGCAAATAATATACATAAACGTTTTAATTACCTCTCTGCTGATAATAATTTTAAACAAACAGTATGTTCTTTGATGATTATATGTAATGTAAAAGACCGAAGTTCCAATTTTTAATACCGTTATTTTCATTTTTGGTTATATGAGACATTGCGTTTTGTTCGTTTATTTGATGATTTCACAACTTCACGGTTGTACAATATATACACTAGTTCATACAACTATAATATAGTACATATAGAACACAATTTAGTTTATACTAGTTTATTTTAACTCGATTGCGATGAAAGCTCAGAGCTTATATAAACCGCTCTCGAGTCCGCTTCCTGGCTAAAACCAGTACTGATTGTTGTTTTATGAGAGGCATCGGGTCGAACTTGGGACCGAACCCACAACCTCTGGCGTAATCGGCCAACACTCTATCCATTACACTAACGCCCCCGCTTAACAATAATTATTTTTTACACATATAATTGGATTTTAAGACACATACTAACTCGATATTTAGATACACCAGGGAGAGGCTAAAATATGTGACGTATTCCCTATCACAACAGTTTTAAACTATACAGCGAAAAAAAGATAAAACATAAAATACTCAAATATTCATTTTAGTTGTCATTAAAATGTATTTTTCATCTTTCATTAACATACATTTTTTTTGTATGTATTTAGATAGATCTCAGGTGCTTGTACATGAACCAATATACACGAATATTAGTAGAATAATTATCTTTCATTAACATACACATTTTTGTGTATTTAGAAAGATCTCAGTTGCATGCACATGAACCAATGTACAGGAATATTAGCAGAATAAGTGTCCTTCTTCGATTACAACCTTTCTCCACATACATATCAACGTCAATAGTAGACCTCATTTCTAGACTATTGCCTCTTCCTAACCAGTCTAGCAATACCTCATTCAAATATATATATACTTTCAAACATTGCAACAGTAACTAATTTGAAATTACACGACGGTATCCAACATTACAGCATGGAGTTCCACAAGTGTACATTTTTCAAAATGTTTTACTCAACTTGTTTTTCTTTTTTTCAAAGTATTACCAGCATTATGCACGTAGTCACCTCCGATGACGTGATTGTAGAGTTTGATATGTGTTTATCAATCATATGTGAGACGCACTTCAATAAAAACCTTGCCGTTTTCAATCAGCCCATTATTTTTATTTCTCAACTTCTGAAAATGTTTAAAGCAGTTGTTAAATAAGCATATATAGTTTTGAACATATCTTGGATTACTAAAATATGATGTAATGTTACTGGCTTTGAAAGGGTTTATCGAAATTTTCTTGATTTTAAAATATAGTTCACTAATTCAAACATTCATACAAAAAAAAGAAGGCACTGAGAAAACCTATCGTTCTGTTCCATTTTGTGTGGCAAATAAAACATAAAAATACATTTAAGTTAAAATAAAGTTTAAACATAGTTAAATAGAATTTAAATAGTACAATGCTCTTAATGTCATGAAATGCGTTTCATGAAAAGCTAATAATTCACACTATAAATCGGTCATAACTAAACTTAAGTCTGAGATTTCTGAGAGTATTCCTTCTTCACTTATTAAAGTGATACTCTGTATTTGTAATCTAAAGTTGTATTCTTTTATATATTTTTACAGTGCTATACACTTTGGTATTACATGTATGCATTCTAAATAGTTTTTTTCTTTTGAAAGATACATTTTAAGAATAGAATTTAAGTAAACTCCATGGTACCTCATTAACATAAGTATATACTTAATGACACAATCATACAGCAACTTTTTCTTTGTGTTTGAAAGAAAAAAGCTTAAATATATATATATTGCAAGGCAAGAAAACACTTACTACACATCGTACGAACTTGGGATATCGAACAATATGACCTGAACGTAATGGACGTATACGTTTAGTTTCTAAAATATTTGAAAATAAAGAATGAATACATGAGTACAGTGGTAGTTATTGTAAATGAACATATCACTTACCCCTTATATATTTGCAGCAGTCTGATTGAATCAACATATTCTAGCCTTTATATGTATTTTAGTGTTGTGGTGTATTGCACAAAACTACTGTATTGATGTTATATAACATCTCAGTTTATACCCTTATATTGGCATAGTTGGTAAGGAGATGAATATATGGACTGTTTGTTCCGAGCAGAGAGGTAATATCCCCCACCCCCACCCCCACCCCCACTAAAAAGACCCAAATGTTGACTGTGGGCGGCAACCAGTGAGATTGGATAAAGGAAACCTGGCGATTGAAAACATTCTGCTACGCAGTACATTACTTCGAGTTCAGTCAAGACGGGAGATCGGGTTAACCCGTTCTTGGTCCATCAGTGTGTCATAACATTTTTTAGTTAATATTCCATCATTTAACACCCTCTCTCCAGTCACTTTTTACTTAAAATTTAATTCTAGTACTATTTCATTCAAACCCGTGAACATTATCATGGCTTATGGGTTAATGACAATGACATTAATCATGTTTATTCAGCAATGTAGACCTCCAGCCGATAGTACAACAGAAAGGAACATATTCGTTGCATAAAAGATAAAATAGAATATAGAATATGCAGAGCTGCACTTAAAGGCAACAAGAAGTGCGCAAAGGTATACGTCAATGAAGATCTGATGTCGGTGCGCAGCAATATATTTAGATTGGCCAGGCAATTATGCAAGGACAAACGTATAATCAAATGTTGAACTTACGAGGGTAGAATATACATAAAAGACAAGAGGGATATCAAATCCGTAGTTACCAGACTTTCTGACCTTGGCAAGTATACATAGGTCTTGATAGCAACAAACATCTGTTAGTTTCTGTGCTACGGTAACTTCCGCGATGAGTGTACATTTTGTGACATAACTACAATGCATACCAGTCATTATATATACCGTCACTTCTTCCGCCTGTTTAATAGACATATACATGTTTTCTTTGTGTCTCATTGTTGAACCGCATATACAGAGTACGCCACTGTGCACACAAAATCTTACAAAATCAATCGAATTGTGCGAGAACATATAAACTTTATTGATGTTACTTAATTGCTTCATTATTGTTTGCTTTTTTTTATAGTTATCTAAGTTACTATATGCAACTGCAGTAGGTGAGACATTAGATACAGTGGAATTCTTAAGTGCAGTTACTTTCCTGTATATAGTATATGCAGTGTTCAATTAGTATAATATTGTCTGTGTGTTGTTCTAATTATATTAATTTGCTACAGAATGCATAAATACACTGTATTATAACTGAATAGTGAACAATGAAACAATGTAAGAGTGTCATATAATCAATGTATCCGACCGTTCTATTGTATTTTAAGTTATAAAATGACGTGCTACAGGTATTGCCATTATCACATAATGGAAAGTAAGTAATTTTCAGGTTCCAGTTTACGTCCGACATTTCATTTTGAGATTTTGCTCAACATAAACGTTTGCAATACTAAAACTTAATATACATTGATAAGTTTACAAGTAAATCTTTACCAACGAGTTATAATTGCCCAGATTTCTCTTCTGTTTGTTACTTATTAATGAAATTGATTAATAATTTAGAGAAATTATTATTATTATATATATTATATATGATTATACAACATCATTTAACATTATCGTGTGCGCACGGAAATCCCCACCATCTGTCAAACGACACCTGGCAACCAATCAAAATCATACAAGATATTCATACCGTGCAACCGGAAGTAACTAATCAGAGCTAATGTTGGAATTGTTTCGGAAGTTCAAATATTAATTTTATAAGTAAAACACGACTTATGTGTTGTTATTACATGATGTATATATTTAGATTATTATTTTTCTACTTACGCTATAACTTTATTTCATTGAAATCGGTCATGGATTAGGATTCAGTCTTTTTTAATCCAACCTTACTACTTTATATATATATATACAAACGCTATAGTAAGATAGGGCCTGTGATACGTATCAGGAAAAGTATCATAAACAATAACTGAGATACAAACTTCCTCGAATAAGCCTTACACCATTTACCGAAGTTTGGCAGAATTTGTCAAGTTTGTACGATAGTCACAAATCTTACTTTTATTTGACTTGTTTCCATGTGTATTATCATATACCTAAAGTTACTTAAAAAAAAATGTTAGCAGGGTTAATATTATCACCTTATTGTTACATTTCAGGTAGTAAACATAAGATGGTGGGGTCTAAATTGGAAAAGGACTTCTTTCAGAAGGACACACACACCGTTTTCCCAGGCGAGTTATGTGCAAAAAGAATGTTAAAGCCTTCGTTGCAATCACATTACAGGCAAACAATCATAAAACAATGAGGTGAAGAAATGGAGCATGGAACAAATAATCGTATCAGAAAAATGCAATGCATATAATTCAATATCAGAATAATATGTGTCAGTGAAATCAATCCAATGCCATTCAAAAACAACACCCATTACTGGTACTACCCAGGAGGTGGACTCATGAGCGGTTCATATAGGCATCAGCTCTGAGCTATCTTGGCAATCGAGCTAAAAATAGTATTATAAAGTATACAATTGATAGAATAGACAACCTACTAGATATTTTATATCATGACGTATTTAATTATAGATTTCTTACATTTCATATATGCAAATTTATATTATATACAACAATAACATTACACATAGATTATGTTTACCGTTATATTTTAATAGTAACGCCAATGGAATACCGATATCTAAAAATATACAAACAGTGCGCTAAAAATACTTCGATAGTGGGTTTCCAAAATCTGCTTTAAAATACACACGGTATAGCAGGCTATTCTTTCTTACGTTTGAAAAACAAGTTAGCTGCTTTTAAAAATCATTCAGTGTTAAGTTCTGTACCTGAGAATAAATATTTGGGACTTTACGAAATAGGATGTATACTGTTATTTAAAGTTTTAATAATACTATTCAACTTATTGTACAATTTCAGGTAATAAACATAAGATGGCGGAGTCTGCTTTGAAAAATGACTTCTTTAAGAAGGATGCTCCACATGGTTTAGTGAAGCGAATTATGTACAAAAAATATATTCAAGCTTTTGTTGCAATCACACAAAAGGCAGGCTTCCAAACCATAGTTATCGATGGATTTTCAGGAGAAGGACGTTATGGAAACAGTTGGCCAGATGTTATAGAAAAGTACGGATCTCCGCTGATAGCTCTCATGGTTGCATTGAACTTTTTATACAAACAATCTCATAACAATAAGGAGAAAAATTGGAACATGAAACTTGATGATGAAATACAGAAATACGATGATGACAGTCAACTGGAAGAGGAAGAAGAAACCAAAGAGTGTAATAAAAAAATAAAACTATATTTAGTAGAGGCAAAGGACGCTTTTTACAAAGTCCTTGTGACCAACATATTGAAAATGCTGCACATTTTCTTTGAAGGAAATACTAGCATGTTCGTTAAAAAACGATACAGAAAATACATCTTGGTCGAATGTACAGATGCCAACTTTTCACTTGAATGTCGTTTGTACAACATGAAATTTGAAGATTTTTCCCCACCAACGGGTGAAACGTATACGAGATGGCTGACGTTTGTTGATCCATTTGGCTACACACATAATCCAATGAAAACAATGCAGCATTACATCGGAGAGCACAAGGAAGTATTAATCAACTTTATGAGCAGTTATGTTAATCGATTTGTTTCGAGAAATGCAGAGGGCGTTGCGGACCTCTATGGCATACAAGATGTAGCACGGCTATTTGCTATAGAAAGCGCTGACGCCACCAACGACGACGCTATTGCAGATTATGTAAAATACGTTATCAGGAATTCCAGTGAACCCGAAAAGCCAACCAATGACGTTCAGAATTGCGTAGCAAATTATGAAAAAATGTTAAGAAGAAAGGCAGGAACGGAGTTCTCCTTGACATTTGAAATGAGAGGAAAGAACAACGCCATAATATACCATATGGTGTTTATTACAAATCATCCAAAGGGATTGAAAGAAATGAAAGAATCTATGAATAGGTGCACACAATATGAAGGCGCTCTGAAGATGTCAGATTATTATATAATCCGCAAAGGAGCTATCCTAAATTTTGAAAATACACAGGATGCGGAAACAGTGGCTCAAGTTATATTTAAAGAATTCCGAGGTCAAAGAAAGGTGAAAATTGAAGATATCGAAATGTTTGTTTCGATGGAGACGCCCTACGTTTTCCGAAAGAAACCACTGAAGCTTATGGAAATTGAGACCCCGAACCCAAGGATAGAAAATGTTGTAGATCACAATGGCCGAGTTCCTGAAAGACGGGGAACATTTCCCGACAGATCGGCATGGTTTATAACCTTTCGGCCTTAGTGAGCAAAAAACAAAGAACACGAATATGTTTAGATAGGCTCACAATGAAAAGAGTAATTCGGAATTAAGCGCGAAGAAATGTTTTTATGAAGTCAATTTTCGTCTTAACCTCTGCGAAAACGTTGAAAAAAGTTTTACTTCAAAATAAAAAGAAATAGGTTGAACTGTTAAAAACAGTATGTCGATAATACAGCTTACTGGTAACAACCTGTTTTAAATATTTAAACCTTTACTACTTAATAATTGTACATCTCACTCTTTTAATGAGAAAATGTTGTTGTATAGTGTTTAGCGTCACTTTCAACAAGTGTTTAGTTATATCGCGACGATGTCTACTTGAGAAAGTATTCTAAGCGCTGCCATACTGGAGTATCATGTCGCAGACACATGGCATGGTACTACCCAGTAATAGTATACAGACACCAAGCAACCAGATCTAGAACTATCTTTTAAATTCTGAGCGCCAAGCTATGAAGTTTTTAGTACCTTTTTCGAGTCGTTGGTTTGACCCGACCGGGATAGAACCCACACCATTTCGCATGCGTAGCGGACGCTCTACCGTAGACAAGTGACATTATTTCTTGTAACGGCTAAATTTATCGTTCTACATTCCTGATTATTTATAGGAGACACATATGTCCAAGTTATTTTGTTAGAAAAGTCATTCTTGATTGCTGATAATTTATAGGAGACATGTATGTCCATGTTTGTTGTTTAAAAAGCCGCTCTACATTGCCATTTTTATAGGAGACACTTAAACAATATGTACAAACATTTTCACAACATTTATTTAGTTATGACATGATACAAGTCTAAAGTCTGTATTCACGTGACTACAAGATGGATACAAATGTGATAACATAGAAGCTGTGTGCAGTATTTATGGATGTTTAGGTATGCTAGAAATAAGGAATGTTGTATACTTATAAAGTTGAAAATAAGTACGATGTAGATTGTACATGTATCACTATGATTTGTAAAAATACACTTTGCTATATAGTTGTAAGTGTGGCATTTAAGTGTTTTAACGTAACAGGAAGGCAGGCGGATGATAGCGTTAGGCTGGTCTGCTTTGTTTATGTTATATTAATATTAATAACTTGACAACTAAGGATCTCTGAGTAATATTGTTTACCACTGTTGTTGAAACATTTCTGTTATAATTTGGTTATTAGAATACTTATTTCAATTAAAAGGAATATATCAGGATTTTTTTTAAAAAAATGGCTGAAAACAATTTTTCCAATACAACATGCTTAAATATAGTCACTGACCAAGAGGATATCTAATTAAACATGTCAAAATATATATTAAAAATGGATTTCCTAACTTTGACAACGCTTCTACGTTAGACTGAAATAGATATTAAATGAGTCACGTGATGTCATTTTGAACCGTTATACCCAGGAGCGGATCTAAAATATCTGAACGGGCACATATGTTTTTCAGTAGACATATATAGAAAATTTAGTGGAATTTAGGGAGCGGTGGTAGAGACGTACGTCGTTTTTTAAAGAGTAGATCCGCCATTGTTGGGGATTTCGTTTTGAATTTCCCACTGCCATTTATATATCGATTATATCACGTTTTGGTGGATTTGACATACCAAACTATTTTGATTTTATTTCTTTATGATAATTAGATACTTTTTATCTATTTTAAAAAAATATATACGTTTTTTTCTTGATATAGTTACTTCCTTTAAGATCTTACATATATTAGAAAATGACCTAATACGATTTTTCAGTACCATTATCTGCGGATTGGCCTGTTAATGGCGACTATTTGCTCACCTTTTATATGGGAATTGCGTATTGTTTTGTGTTAATAACTTGGTATTTGATTCTAGTCATATACGATTTTTAGAATACTTATTAGAATTTAGATAAATAGTTTGTATATGACTTATTGCAATATAACACTGTGTTAGCATTTTTATTATAGTACAGTTATGTTATATCAATATGTTTTGATATTTAAATTTTATTCCCATATGAAACTAACACCATTGATGGTATATGAATAACCAACCGTAAAGCCTAAGCAAGCTCAAATGAAGTAGTTTATTCCTGATGTTGTTTTTTTTATTACGCAAAACGTTATTCCATAACTATTGGGTTAACCTTTAGTTGACTGGTTCTATCGATCAAGTGTTTCATTAAAATCTGTCAACAATTGCCATGATTCAAATAAAGTAGTTCTGTGAAATGTCACGTGGTTTATAGCATTCGCAGTCATTGGATAGTTAAATATCGATAAATTAAACTCCGCGTAGATAAACATAAAAGTCAGTTCATTCTTTCTTAAGTGTCCTCCGTGGCCGAGTGGTCTAAGGCGCTGTCATAGGTTCGAATCCCGCTCGCTCTTAAAAATATATGTGAGAAATTTAGTTTTCCAGTTACTTACATAAGTACGGTAGTTCTACTCCGATTTATTCTGAGATTTTCCTCCACCAATAAACTGGATATGTCATGACATGAAATGTGTTAAAAATGACGTTAAACCCCATTCAATAAAAATAATAATAAAAATAGGTTTAAATCCATAATACTACTATTAAGGTAGTAATTTCTCCACGGAGTGCATTTTGGATAGAGCTGTCTATTGTCAATCAGGCGATCCTGATATATTAAAAATGTAATAAAGTTGAATAGCTGTATAGAAATGAAAAGATGTGTAACACAATATCTAGAAGGGGGTGAACAAGTAATGATTTATTGCATGTTTCAGTATTAATGCGCATAAAAATCTTAATTAAAGAGACATAACATGTAACTCACATATATTTTTGATTATATGTTCTGATTCAGAGCTGTAATATTGAATACATGGTCAGAAGTTGAAGTTCTGTTGATTCATCTCAAGCTACAATAACAAAAACAAAAACAATCGTAGAAATACGTCCGAATGTTCTCAGCGGATTAATACTAACAAATTCGAACAAAATTCATAATTGGAAATAAAGCCAAGAACAGCTGAGCGTGTTTTTTTTCAGATTGTCTCAACATCATTGAACAATCCTTCTGATTTCTGGGTATAATCGAAATTTGGTATTGTTCGGAATTAGGTTCGTTAAATAATGAATATAATTGTTTATAGAAGATTTTCGACAACACACAGTTCTTCAAGTACACGAGTTTCTCTTAGACTTAACGTTCAAGGTGAGGCATTGTCAAAAGTGAAATTAAATATGGAAGTAGAAAAATTTGTTTCATTAAAAATTTGTTTTAACGTTATTGTTTTTAATACTACATCTTGATCAATCCCTTTTTTATATTTTGAGTATTTTGTCATAGCATCTATTTATATTTTGTATAATCTACCAGATAAATATAATTACTGATACATTTCCGAAAGTTTGTTTAAGTTAAAAAATCTAAGCGATTACTTTTTGGCAGAGAAAGTGGTACCTAATTGAAACAAGAAAAAATCATTCATTATTGTATTATCATCTATATATGTGCTCATAACTCGTGATTACTCTTTAGCATACTGTATGTAATAGTTACTTCCCTTTAACTAGACTAAAAATTTGATTCTAGAATTACATGCGTTTCCATACCATGATTTAATTACTACTTTGATACCGAGAATTAAACATGCTAGTTAGAACACATGTTTTGTGTCGTTAATTTTAGTTCCATTAGTTCAATAGTATGATTACGTGTTCCTTTGTAACACAACATGTGTCAGAAGTGGGATGGTGGCTTTTGCAGTCCGTTAGGAAATTCCGTCCCGAGGGATAACTGTTTTTAGGCTTACGCTGCATAGCCTTCTTCCCGCTAAATCAGTTATCCTTTGGGACAGAATTTTAGATAATAAGAATCATACATGGGTTTTAGGTTCGGATAGAAAATTCTGTCCCGAGGGACAACTGTTTTGGCAGGAACAAATCTCTGTCGATTTCCTGCGAAAACAGTTATCTCAAGGGACGGAATGTTCTATCCGAACCGAAAAGACCATGAATGATTCTTCTTTTAGTACATTGTATATAAATAATTATTTTAATTTAAAATCGCTTAAAATACGTTAAATTATATGATTTACGTCAAACAGTGTATACATTACGTCATAAATGAGTCTTAATGTCATAGCACGAGTATTTTATGTCGGCCATAGGGTGAGATAGAAATATCTAATCCCGGTAGAAGTGCAGATATTCTTACCCAGTGTACAAGAATCTTATATCCTTGCATAGCTGATAAGGATATCTGCATTGTTTACAGGGTTATGCATATATTTCTATCTTACCTTAGGACCGGGATAAGAATAGCATGCTAAGATAAAATATTTACAACAATGGTATAAAAGAGCATGAACAGATCGTTTATACAAAATGACAGAACATAATTTATAATTTGTCAAATCATCGTAGTAATTATATTATACAGTATGTAGCTGACGATCAACTTATTTTATACAACCAACATTACAATAATTAAGCATTTATTTAATGTCAGTATCATTACTTGACCAATATAACTTAGTTGTCTTACATTTATATTTTAGAGATAAAATATCTTAATAAACTTAAATTAGCTTAGAACAAAACATACAATGAAACATTTATATGCCAAAAATTAATTCCAGGGTGCGCATTATTCCACTTCGGATATGGTATTATTCCCTAACATCCAATGTGTAGAACATCTGTCACTTTATAGTTTTGTTTCAATAAAAGCAATGACGGCATATTTTGCCGGATTGTATTCGTAACGCCACTTTAAAGCATACGTATTACATGTATCTAACTTTTAATCTAGTTCTTCTTTTGAAAACGATACTAATGTCACATTATCACCTACCATCGTAGAGCGATATATAGATTAAAGATACATATGCCATAACCACTGTTCTCCATTTATAAGACCATTATCTGGTATCGTCAAACGTTTCATGGATATTTGTTTTTCATAATAAAATAGCGCAGGACCCGGTATACATGTAACGACTGTTTCACAAAGAAAGACTGTGTTGAGCCAACGTTTCACATATCAGAATTATCTTATTTAGAAATAAACTAGAACAAATACAAATAAATCTGAATCAAAACATTATCGGGCAATACTCTATACGAAAAGAACGTTAAATTTGTTAATTTTGTAGCAGTATCAAAAGTTTTACAGATTTCGCAAAATGGTATAATAAATTTGACTATTTTGTTTAACATATTTGGTTTAATTTAAATAAGCAAATTATAAAATCCCGTTGTCGGAACTTTATAAGAAACAACAAAAAAAAAACAGTTTTAAAATAACGTGTACATTTCTTAAAAACCATGTCAAATACCAATTATTTTCATCATTTTGAATTTCTACATCATTTTCAATATTGAAAACCCATGCATAACCGCATCGCTCTATGGAAATATAGCAAATAGTAATACACATAAACTAAGCCAGTCATGTCTAATAAGTCACCCACATCTTGTTAGCATTTCTTAAAAATTGAAATAGTAAACATAACAACTAGAAGTAGATTGTGTACAAATACTCATTGCAAGTATTGTATTAACAATTCATAACAATAACGTAATGCATTAAAAAGTTCTTTAGGTAATACTTTTTCTTTATTGACTTAAATATGAGAAAAATAATGTTATCAAGCTATTCCAGTTACATAACACAATTAAGAAAGACATGGATCAATGCAAGGGTGTGTCCCTGCGACTCATTAGATATTCTATATTCCAATAATTAGAACTGTTTCGTCATTAATTTCTTAAATTCATATTTAAAATGAGTTTCCATACAATAACTGAGTTTTTCTAAGCAATTAAATAGTATTTTAATTTATTGTGACTTTTGGTTTTGAGGTTACAAACATTCAACCAATACAACTTCATAAAATTTCTATGAAGCCTTCGAATTCCTCATTAAATACAGTATTCCAATCAATTAAATATATATATTTATCACAATTTCCAGGAGAGATATTCTAAGAAATTCAGACTACCAATTAGAAAATGGGTTCAGTGTACAAGTATGTTGTTTCCTGCATCGGATACCCAGGCCTTTTTTTTATATGATCACTAGAATGAGCAAAATAGCAGGTACAATAATGTTGCTATTTTCATATTGGAACTACACGTATATTTAAAATGAAATGGATATTGGTCCGTTTATATGAAATATTAAAAATCGAAATATGCATCTGCAAATATATACGGTGCACATGCGCAAATATAAACGGACAGTGACTATGCACATATTAAAATTCAATAAGTAACAATTATATAAGGCTATTGAAATCACACATAACATGTACATGGCTTTTATTCCAACGATGATATACAACATCATTAAAGCTACCTTTTGTTAACAAAATAAATGTACAATGATACTGACTTGAAAAGCACTGTCAGATTACTACACCGTTTTTAAAATGCGTATCGAAACCTCTCATATGTTATCAATGTAAATTTTAAGAGAAGTTTTGGGAACCAGACTAAAATCTTGTTCGAATAACCACTTTTCTTAGATTTAAGTTTTTAAGTATTTCAGTAATTGTTGATGTGACAGGGGAAAGGTCCGTTTACAACCGTATGACATTTTAAACACGAAGTGATTATTAAAAGAGTATATGATATATTGTATTTTGGAAATCCACTTCTATCTATTACGACAGTACATAATTTCGATGAAGATACTATTTATTTATCTAAGTTTTAAATTCAGATTCTCTTTTTATGTAAATTTCACTGAAAATGTCCGTTAATTCGAAACTGATCACTGCTATTATATTGATTTACTCGTAATTTACATTAAACTTAATTAGTGTAATGTTAAATTGAATATCGAATAAAAGGCTGACTGGAATATCGTCGCATAAGAGACACTTAAACTAAGGTGTTTTCATTTAACTCAGTTTTATTCGCATATTTATTTAATTATCAATAACTGTTTCTATATCTATATATTCTAATTCACAAACACCACGTTAACCTGACCAAGGTTTTTCTAAATCTCTTACAAACATATGACCTAATATGTTCACGGTATTTCAGAAATCCCATGTTAACATGACCAAAGTCTGTCTCAAACTGACTTTCCACACTCTAACAAAGGCCTCGAGCTCTATTTTCTCATTAATCAATTTATTACTACCATCTCATTTGTCAATTTCTTAATTACTAACTCTACATTATTAAACTTGATTTTAATATATGTTTTACTATATAAAGTAATAAAATAAGCTTGATATTTGTATGATATAGCTTTAGTCTACAATGCATATTTAAAGTCGCGTGTGACGACAGGGCCAAAAATCCATATGCGAAGGCCAGAAATTCCATATGTGAGGGCCAAAAATCAATATTAATTTCAGTCTGTGCTTCAGTGTTTTAGTACAAATGTTTAGCGAATTATGAATGGAATATATGCCAAACCCGTCTATTCGCGCACTCACACGCGCTTCCAACGACGACGACCTTTAGCTACAGTTAAAATGGCAGAAAGAGTCATCGCCTCTGTTTAACACGCTTTTTTAGTTTAACCAACCGATAGAATAAAAGCAATGATTGTGCAAACGAAGTGCCCCCTGGCACTGTGCAATTTGTGGAAGACTTGATATCAAGATAACGAAAACATTAAGAATAAAAAACAAAATGCAAAACAAAATACGACGTGAACAAGTTTTTGTGCGACTGGCTCGGAATAAATACACCAAAAACTGCTGGAAGAACTAAATACGCATTTAGCCTGTTTTTTCTCTCGCAATTCACTCATTTAGTGCAAGTTTATTTATATAAGTATATTTAAGTTTAATCTTTGAATAACTCCCGCTTTGTAAACTAATAGACATTGCATCTGCGTCGTTTTGACGCGCATAAACAGAAGAGTGACAACTCAAAATGAAGTCAATGTCCGCTATTTGTCTAGGGGTACGCAGTAGGGTTTAAAACAGCGATATTAACTTATAGCTACTCTAGATATATAAACAAAAAATGTCAATAAATAAATAAAGAAATAGATAGACAGATCGATAAATAAATGAATGAATGAATGAATGAATGAATGAATGAATGAATGAATGAATGAATGAATGAATGAATGAATGAATGAAAGAATGAATGAATGAATGAATGAATAAATAAATAAATAAAATAAATGAATGAATGAATGAATGAATGAATGAATGAATGAATGAATGAATTAATAAATTAATTAATGAATAAATATAAAAAAATTAATAAATAAATAATGAATAAATGAATAAATGAGTAAATAGAAAATGAATAAATAATTAAATTAAAAAATAAATAAAATTGATTATATTTTTGATAATATAGTTATAAAGTAAAGCCCTCGGGCCTCAAACCACTTTCATGGGCCAATATCACCAAGAGGCACATTAATCCCAGCTAATAACCTCTTAAAATCTTACATCGAATACGACCTGTCATCTCTAAATGACAATGGTTATATTTGCTTATCATATCATCGCATTAAGATGTCCCACAGTGACCTTTGTTGCTTATTAACCATGTGTTCATAATTTCTTAAACAACTCAATATATTTTATATAATAAAGAAAATTCAAAACTACAATACTATAACAATATATAAGAATGTTATGTATTTGGAATGTACTATTTTTGTACCTTAGATCTAAATTATAGCTTTATAGTATTTACACAAATAATTTATAACTTCCGTGTTTACTATATTACAACACAATGTCATAGTGACTCATGACACCATGTACACGTAACTGTCCGACCGGAACTGCAACCATACCTTTATGTTTTATAACAACTATGTCAGTCTATTTTCGTCACAATGATTCATGGGTGGTTTCACCAAATTCTATATTTTACGATACTGTTTCCGATACAATAGGATTCACGATTGTATCTAAATATGATTCTCAAATAGCATGGTAAAGATTTATTTATTTTCTCACTTGTTAAAACACAGTCTGTTCACAAAGGGGTGTATAGGGATGGTTTTTTAACATTATAAACACATTTAATTACCATCATTATTGTTCTTATAAAAAATGGAACTTTGATGAGTCTTTAATTAAAGGCTATTACTGTAAACTAAACTTCACTTGTGCACGTTTTTGTTAAAACTAATACGAGAAGTGATTCATGAGTTTTGAAACACTTTTAATCGTAACATAAAGCATACAACAATATCAATTTTACTATAACAAATGTTCTATTTGGGATCCATGGATAATATAGATGAGCCTATAACGTATGGGCCATGACTCTGGTGTCTTATTTATAACAGATTGTTCCTGTTTTTTCCATTTGTCTTTTAACGCCTGTTTAAGGCCTATCAAAGTGAACCGTCTCTTAAAAATACCCCAAATGGCAAAAATCCATTTAGCGTCATCAGGACATTGAGGCATCCACTCCCCAGCGCAATGAAGTTTATATTCTTCTGTCGCATGTTCGTTAACGTCTGATTTGACGTATGACTTGACGCACTATCTTGAAGGAATACCATATCCCTTTTTTGATCATCTGGAAATATTTTAAGACCGTTTTTTTAATAAAGGGCTTTAAAACTTTGTCAATATAAGCTGGGAAATGACCTTGACCCCTAAGTCGATAATACAAATATCTGTGTTGCCGTGGTAGCTAACTCCGTCCTAGGCCATGAAAACAGGTACGAATGCCTCGCATTTTACAAACTTCAGTTCCGAAAGATCGTCCTGCCCCTTACGAATGTAGCATAATCGACGGCGACCATAGCTACCACCTACTTAAAACATTGTCTCTTCTGTAACCACAATTTGTTTCCATTTCCACAACTTAAAGTCTATATAGGTGCCATGAACGCCGACGTTGTTTGTCAGTTTTGACTGT
This sequence comes from Panopea generosa, assembly GCA_029582155.1. Lineage (NCBI taxonomy): Eukaryota > Metazoa > Mollusca > Bivalvia > Adapedonta > Hiatellidae > Panopea > Panopea generosa. Next base: position 21,557,552 of record CM055904.1, read on the forward strand.
ATTATGTACTTTGCACTTTTGCGCAGTTTAGCTTTCGGTACATGTTTAATTATTTTGTTTATAGTGGGTTGAGATACTCCTAGTTGGTATGCTATCTCACATTTAGTCAGCTGGTTAACAAGTTTAATCATCAAGGCCACTTTACGTATGACAGCAGAAGTTGACTTACTTGGTGTCTTTCGAAATGGTATTGGTTTTGATTGTATCTGATCGGCACCGCGTGTTGACCTAAAGAGTGCTTTGCTCGATGAATAGTAGATATGGAAACGTCATTTCCGTGACCTTTCAACTCCCGTTGTGTACTGTTGAATGACATTTTCTTCTTCAAAAGATAAATTATCATGCCTTCTGAAGTCAATTTTCGGTCTACCTTTGTTGAAAAATAAAAGTTTTGTGGTATGTGTAAGTAAAGCATACCTGTATCGATATCAAATCGAACATGTCATGCACTTGACACGCTCTAATGGATAACAATGGACAATTCAAATGAGTTTCAAAACTCGTGAATCACCTCTCGTATAAATTATTCCATAAATTGATATTTCCCTACGATCGTTGTAATTACGGGTTCCGTTTCACCAAAACTTCAGTTAATTAATACTAATCATTACTAAGACTGGGCAAGGTTGCTGTCGAGTTTTCATAATTGATGCCGTCTAACGACCACTTTCATCGCTAAGGTCGCTGGTTATAGTCTAATAACGTCGAAAAACTTTCCGAGAAAGTTTACCAGTTGCTTGTGGAAAGACGATGACACTTAGGTCTTCCTCCAACTATACAACTGTATTTATGTCATATTATGTATTTTGTAAATTGCGTTAAGCCCCTTTAAAGATAAGATTAAATAAATATTACAAAGAGATGATAGCTATAGTGTGCAAAAGTAAATATTTACACACTGGCATGATACCTGTCCCTTATGTATACTTATTTTGTCTGTGTAATTTGATAACGTGAAACTCAAGTGGGTGGTTGTTGAAAGGAAACACGGAAGTGTTGAAATCTTGGTCACTTTTCTGATAAGGCTTAAAATAAAATAATGTTTGTTTTTTATTTATCTACCCAGCAGATAGTATTGCCTCTAAAGTAATAAAAAATATTTATTTTTATTTGTCGTTACCAAAATGTTAGGTAATATGCTACGTTTCTGTTGATATCCGCGGATCGTCGCTTGGGTGATACGAGCTTGAATCCCGCGAAAATAATTATACATTTTTTATTTAGGACATTCTTAATTTTAGATTATGGACAAGGATCCGAAAGGACGCACAAAATAACGGACGGACACACGCAAGAACGGACGTGAAATGGCTATAGCTAAATGCTCATACTTTAGGGAAGAATTAAAAATAATGAATATCCAATGTGTGCATTTTCCGTAAAACGGTGAAAAATTGAAAAAAAAAAAGTGTTCCTCTAACTCCTAGACGAGCACGCTTCTATTTAATGTTCAAAGGACTAGGTTCACAAATGGCCAAAAATAAAAGTATTATTTTCTTTTCAACTTTCGTAATATTGATTGTTATAAGCATTTATCTTTTATACTGTATATGATTTATAATCTAAATAAACATCATTCTGTCATGCTCACACATAGCCGCCATTGTCTGATACTTGTGACTGTCCATACATGAACGTCCAAATGAGAGACATGAAATCATAGATTGAGGTTATGTTTTGGAGGATACATTTGGTGTTCCACAGACTGTTGATAGTTCTGACTCTGAAGGGAGTTTTGTGGCGGAGTAGACCCTTTAACAAGTGATTGAAAACTAAATGAAACAACGTGATATATGTATTCGTATAAGATACATTTATGTAACTACATGTATAATCATCTTTAGTAAATCACTTATTAAAATGATTATTAAAACATCCGTAAGTGACTAACTGGCTCAAAATGCAAATCTCTGCAATAACATAATTGACTTGTTTACAGGTAGAGACAAACATAACCACAAACATTAACCTTGTGTTTGTTGTAATAATGTCCGTGTCACTGCAGGTACGAATGTATTGATCTTGTTATGAATTATTTTGCACATTGTATTGTTAAATATCTATTTTAAAACTATCGCGTGTTTCAATAGCGTGCTAACATGATATTATCTGTAAGATATGTTTTGTGAATATATTTAGTGTTTACTTCATGAAACAATAGAATGAATATAAAGCTTTAGATAATTACAGTATTACTAATCAAAACAAGTGGTTTGTAAAATTGCTGCGTAATACATCACCTTTATTAGCGTACTAAATTGCTTTAAAGAGACTCGCTGCTATTTTCACTTTAACCTATTTCTGAAAAGTATATATGCTCATTACGTAAAGTAACATTACCATACCATATGCTGAGACTATTTTAGTTCCAATGTTTAAAAATGTGCATAACTTTTGTAAATGGTTAAAAAGTATTTTATTTGACAGATCTTCGGCAGCAAGTGCAAATCATATATTAATTTCCTGAGTTGTATCGGAATGATAGAACTTATTCTAAGGATATAAAGATAAATAAAGGTAGAACTTCGATGGATCGAACCCGGCGGTAGTTAGAACAAAGAGAGTAAAAAATTCTGGCAAATATGTTGGCTGGACTTAATTTCAAGTTCAGCCATCCGTGTTCAAGCCAACGAATTCTACTGTATATCATAAAATACACTGGTACACAGTAACTGTTACTTAATGTACACATCTATACGAATATGGTTAAGAAATGTATAACAGTTATTTTTTTATGTTTTCATATGATTGAAAGTTATCAAAATATGTCATGGTAACACTTTTCAATTTTTCCAATTAACCTCATAATCATATTTTTCTATAACTATTGTTGCCATGGTAACTTGGTAATTAAGTTAAAGTGTATATGTGGGATGACAGGTTAGATTTGCTATACTTTTGATATAAGACTGAACCAATTATATATAATTCCTAAATAGAACACACTAAATGGCATTTAAAATCGATTATTATTAAAAATCATTTGGTTACTATGGCAATAAGATTTTTATATATTAAATATTGTTTTGTAGGTCGAGTATATTGACAATCACCTTATGGTTTACAAATCCTCGTAATTATACATTGGATAAGTTTGATTTTATAAACATTGCGTATATATAGAAATTATATAAAATCAGTTAATTTACCATAGTTGCCATGGCAACAAAAAAAATGTTTAAATCAATTGAATATGTTTCATTTTATCAACTACAAACAATAGGTAGTATGTTGTATCAGTTTCATTAAATTTTGAAACAGGGTCATTTCTGGCCATTCATGAACCAAGTCCTTTACAGCCGAACTCTAAGATGGCCACCACATACGCTTTCCTCTGTTTTATTAACTATATTTCACAAGCATTCACATTCATTAACACATTTTCTATTTAAAACCTGAATACACGCAACAATTTTTAACTACTTAAGCTGTTTATTCTTATACAACTAGTGATATCTTCATGGGTAAGAAAATAAGAATAAAGCATAAATTATTTGAAAACCATACATAGGAGGTTACTTAAGGAGATTATTTTTATTATTATTAGTATATTACCTATAAAAATGAGAAAATCATATATTATTTTGATTTTCTTTCACAGATTACCACATATTTGTGAAAACAAATATGGCTTTTTGTTGTTTATCAGATTTATCTCACTTAACATAATAAAACAAACATTAAAGTTCTGCAGTACTCGTTTTCGCGCGTCAAATTGATATATTGTTTGCGGAAACATTATTAAAAATGACAATTTATATTAAAAATGCCTTCTGCCCCTTTAATATGTGTTGTTACAGGTTTCAGTATCATTATATCAATACTGCGAAAACGAAAGAAGGACATTTTAAAAAATCTCAATCTTGGTTTGGAATGTGAAAGCTATAACCCGGGAAAGACGTTATATCTTCATATACGCAGTGGACTTAATCGGAATGAGACTAAATGATACGGAGAGGGTCACAACGCAGAACGATATTCTGCATGCAAAATTGTGCATTTTAGAAGATTGAAATCATGTAATAATACATATACATAGACATACAGGAACCGACAGTAAATCTATATTATTAACATAATTAACATTCTTAGAATAAAATACCGTTTAAATGTTTAATTATTCATTATACATATAATGTAAATGTAAATAGCAACACACTGTTAAAAAAACAATGATAAAGATCAGTAGCATGTTATGATCTATAATATTTTATATTAACATGCATTCAGATAATGTCTATATGTCTATATATTTTAATGATAAATATTAAAACCGTTCACAGTAATAATATTGCCTTATAAATAGTTTAGAAATCTTAAACTTATTTGTTTGTTAAACATACAACTTGTTGAGCGCGTGATCCAATGGTTGAGTATCAAATCCAGGATCGAAGGATCATGGGTTCGATCCTCCGTCACGGCAATGTGTGGTGTACTTGAGCCAGACATTTTATGCGTATATGCTTATATGTTGCACTGGTTCTAACAAGAACGACTTCAATCATGATTGGCTAGGTTGTAATAACTTTTCCAATAGAAGAAAAATTAAAAGGTTTTAATCAAATACATAAAACTTATAGATTTACCTTTAAATTAATATAATAAAGAAATTGATTTAAGTAGTTTTGTGACGAATTTGTACACGACGTTTTTATTTTATTTAGCATGTTTATTGATTACTGGTAGAACTGTTTAATTTTCTATCTAACGATTTTAACTAAAAGTATTTACAAATTCTGAACATTACAGAGGTTTTATATGAGCCCTACTATAAATCATTTTATTCCAGCTGACCTGTTTACACATTCCTTTAGATTAAACCTGATTAACACATAAACCATCTGTATAGCGTAAGGTTCGATGAATATTAGTGCATTACCTAGGTGCCCATTGTCTAGAATACAACAGGAAAGTTAAAGGGTAACCAAAATGCTAATTGTTTTTTATATTATTTGAATCAAATCGATTAGAGGTTTATAAAAATGGTTTTGTTTTCATAAAATTCGCGCTTGTTCATCGGTAAATCACGGAAACAGTAACGCACCTCTGACGGAAATGCACGAAAGAATTAACGGAGTTACCCGAACGAGGTTACCGATGACGTCATACCCATAACGCGATCTAATTCAAGATGGCTGCAACGGACGAAAACATTTCACGAGAGAGTTATTTTAATGAGGATTCCGATGTTAGTGACATTTTATCGGAGTTCTCAGGCTCAAACAGTGATTAAGAACAGAAAACCCTAGATTATGGCATCCAACCATACGAGTTTGAACCGGTGGTACTCGATGGAGAAACAGATTATTTACAATAATAATTAAGGACTGCCTTTACTACTAAAAATAACTTATTTCTACCTTAATTATAATTAATACAGCTACTACATATTTATTATTAAATTTATTTTTATGAATAATTAATACCAATAATAGATAGTGGTAGTTTAAATTATAATAATGGTAGGTCTAGTAACAATTTATTAGTAAATATAATAGTAAAAATAGAAATGATTTATTATTATTCTATTATGTGTTCCATTACCATACTACCTATTATTTTTACATGTAGATCTACATTATGTAAATACATTACGTATGTCATCAGATCAGATCAGAAAAGTCAAAGTTAGAATCGGACTTAAATACAAAAATTATTTAAATTGGTAATGCGTATAACATTTATAAATTAATTAGAACGGGATCTTTCACAGACGAACAGATAGTTAAAAAAAAATACTATCCCAGTAATCGCAATCAAAACAAACATTGATTTATTACCGTGTCAATTATCACAGTTAGCACGCATGATTTTTCAAAAATATAAAAATAGATCGCTGTATATTTTCGGAAAATAGAGTTGACCTAGATCTTTCTGGAAAATTGCATGACCTCGCGTGATCACTGGCATGGGTATTTACGATTGGACGCTATTTTTAAATGTAACCTATTGTGCCGCATGTATCCGACATACCTAAACGCCATTTATAAATATACTCCAATAATAACAAGGTGTAAGTAACCTTGGCGCTAACAATGGGTGTTGTTTTGTATCACCGATATTGTGTATGCAAGTCATTGCAAACATACCCCCACAGAGACTGGTTTCGCCTGGTAAACGTAAACATATTTGTGAATGCATTGTATTGTCTTTCAACACTGCGCCTCACTAAGAGTGCATTGTTCTCTATCCTATAAATCCATAAATAGCGAATTGTTAATATGTTTGTCACCTGGTTTATCTTCCAAGTTGTTTTCATTTTTTGTCAAACGAATTGTGAATATCAATATGTGCGTACCGTTATCATGCGCTGCATGCTCGACAGCTGATCAATCTAATCTCATAGCATTCATTGGGTTTAACCAAGGACTTGTATAGACTCTTTATAATTCCTTGGGTTTAACGGCTACTAATTATTATCAAGGTGCACTCGTACCCCGGGTAGCAACGACACACATGTGGCGGTGTGCACTCTTGTAAACAAACCACTGAATATGGCCATGGCACATTATACAGAACTAAATTATTATGTTTACTACAATTTGGCGTGCCTTACTTAATGACAATGCCATACAAAACTATATGCACTTGAGTGGATATATCAACCTGTGGTGTCGTTTATTATTTGGTGTTATTCACCAATGCATTTACATTGTTTTAATAATACATATAGAACGCACAGAAACAATGTTGTATTAGTATCGTTGCGATTCGACTCCACTAATAAAAATAGTGTCCGGTGATCTGTCGCGTATATTAAAATTCAGTTGCAATTTAAATACCTAGCAATATTACCTTGGATAAATTTTTGTTTGTCCGGGCGTATATTAACCCCTGTACTACATGTCCCAAAGCTTTGTGTGTAAATGATGTGAACATATGTGGCTCTTTTATTTGATTGAATTGTTGATTGATTGATTGATTGATTGATTGATTGATTGATTGATTGATTGATTGGATATTTGGTATCATTTAATGCCATCAATGGTTAATTGACGATCAGTTAACCTAACCACTTTTTCTTCGGATCCTGAAAGTTTAACCAGTACTCGAGCACATCCATCTCCACAAGTAAGTGTTAATTTCCACCACTTGAATCAGCGTTGATGGACGAATGGTAGTGAGACTCAATGTCGTATATCAAACATAATGGAGACTGTAGCCGTGCGGGGATCCGATAGTGAGACGATAGTGAGACGCGCTATACCGACCGAGTTAATCGTACCCGGCTGTGTTGTGTTTGGGGTGGCTTTATTGAACTATAAATACTCTCCGTAACACTATCCGACTGTTTACTACCTGGGGTATATAGGTTAATCGTTCTGATTGTATTGTGGTGTATATAATTGGCACTGACACATACCGGGAAGTCTTCCTGGATCTAGATTATAGCCATATATATGTGGGAATATAAAAAAACACGCTGTTTATTATATGGTATTTATTTGTATGGTGAAACTTTCCACATATATTTCTTCCTAGTTCCTTGACTGATAATATCAATGTATTGTTATACCATCGTCAGCTGTAGTCATATTACTATATGTTTTAAATGTTTTTACATAGCTTGTTTATTTTTCACGACTTTGCTGTTGTGTATATTTAACCCGTTTGGTTAAGTTTAAAGTTTAAAGTTTAAAGTTTAAGTTTAGTTTGAATTTATTTATTTTACTTCGATTGTAACCCGTTTGGTTATCATCGACCTTGCCATGTTGCTTTATAAATAAGTCTAATATCGATCTAATTACAGATGCTTTAAAACTTTCCTGTCTTTGTTAACAGCTAGACATTGCTACCTGCAATTACTTTTATTATATATATTTAAACTACGTTGAAGAATCGATAATCCGTGAGGCGTTTTCGCACACAGTAGCGGGAAATCCCCTAAAGTCCACAATATGATTCATATTATGATATAAATTAAGGCCAAGCATAGACATTTCACGTACACGTGTATGTGCAATTTGAACAATCAGACCTTGAGTGTGCAGCATGATATAACAATAAATAAGTAATCAGTCGTTATGTATATACATGTTTTAAAGAGAAAGTAAGCTAAAATGAAAAAATGAATGCAATTCTTGTGAAAACGTTATTTATTGGCCCCGAAAAGTAACGCCTAACTCGGATTTTCCAAGAAAGCTAATTTTAGAAAATTGATTTGCGCTGTTGGTAATTTTGAAGCGTATATTATCAGGGATAACTGCAAAAACTTGAATTAAAGAATATATCTTTTAGACAAAGTTGTTTATTTTGGGTGCCTAAATTAAAAAAACAGCTATGTCTAATATGCAATAGTAGGGCCTACAAAAATAAATATATCTTCATTTATTGGTGGGCAGATTCAAGAAATCTAGCCGTGAGATCTGTTAGACAGGGCCTATAGTTTAATATTTGACACTACACTGAGAATATCTTCATTTATTGGTGGGCAAATTCAAGAAATCTAGCAACACCGCGTATATTGATGGAAAGGACATGTGAATGCATACAACATTTAGTGTTGATACTAAAGTCTGTACATGAATATCCAAATTTGTCTGCCATTTATAGTTGGTTGTGATCAAATACAATAAAATTCAACAGCTTTCATTATTTTAAATAATGTCCGTTTGAGCAACATTGGGTGACAAGCTACGACTGTTTGGGTATTGATTGTTAAGTTTTCAACTAATTGATATCGTATGTATCGGCCACACAATTTTTAATGATTCTAACTACTTATTGGCAGTATATCAAGTTGTTGTTGAAATGGGAATTGTCATTACTAACAGTAAAACAAGTTTCTTATATTGTGAATGCCTAATGATGATTTTAAATAATTAATAACGTATGTGTCATTCAATTTCTAACCATAGCACCGTGCTTGAAGCATTGTATTACTCAACCCACAGATCCCTGACGAAGCTATAGCAATATTTTTTTTAGTTGCAATATGGATTGATACCAATTTAAAGCTAATAAGTGTATCTTGCCCATAATTCATTAGAACTATACAAGATTATTTTCAATAGTCACGTATGCATCAAGGAACTGGCGTCAATTCTTTGACATCGGCTTAACGTTGTACATAAGTTAATATGGTAAAAAAATATCATTGTGTACTATTGGCGCATGTAGTTATCTTTTGAAAATTAAGTTTTACTCTTTTACTATACGTTCAACGGTTATGATAGAAGATTACCAGAGATTTATGAACACACGATTAACTTTCGACATGGAAGTATATAAACCCGACATAGATATTATCATTAACTGATGAGCTCCTAAAAGTGTTTTAGGATATATTGGCAGCAGGTAGGAATGGGTGGCCGTACTTGACAACATTATGTCGATCTAATAATACACTTACAAAAGATCACTAACGAAAACGGTAGCAGACGATTAAAAAAAATATTAAAATAACAGATATTCCAAAGTCGAGGCAATGCGGAGAAAGACAATGTCATGTGTGTGGCTGCATTATTTGCAGTTTTCTACTTATAAAGTACAAGCAACATTTCTGCTACAGACATAATATTTATTAAACATTAATAGCGATGAATATTGTCATTCTTTTGTCAAAACACAAGTATTGGTTTGTCCTATTTGAATACACACTGTGACAGGAAATGTCACTTTCTCGGAACAAATTGCGTATTTGCCTACCCTGAAAAGTATTGCCATTCAATTTACCGCGTAGAGCTTCCATCCACAGTGTTTCTATTCAACTTGAAAGGTGCGCGTCACGTGATAACTGTCAAACACGATTTGAAAGTAGGATTGTATGTAAAAACTGAGTTATTTAAGTGTTAAATGTGCGGTTTTGTGGATTTTTTTACGGTATGGACATATATAAAGTTTTTTTTTAACAACTGGTAAGAGTTTTTGCTAATGATAATGCATATTTTAATTAATATGAGTGTTTTGGTCTCCGCACTGAAATCGGTGCGGAAAATCCACTCATAAAAAAGCGGATGGAGTATGCACGTAGAGGACGATCAAATAAAAAAATATAAAAATCGTTCGACGACGTGCTTTGATATGCACTAACGCTCCATTGTGCTGATACCTTATAACATCATAATTATGTAGACATTGTACAACCTGAGCAGCTGTGCCAATGGCGGAGATTGACTATTTTAAAAAGTTTATTTAACAATATTTTTTGTTGTCTGACGATTATCACACCGGAAGTGCTAATGGTGATGCGCATGCGCACTGACATTTTTCATGGGGCTGAAGGATCTCACGCTACACCAGTGGTACTGGATGGAGAAACAGATTATATACAATAATAATAAAGGACTACCTTTACTACTAATAATAAATTATTTCTACGTTAATTATAATTAATACAACTACAACAAAATTATGATCAGATCTATTATTATGAATAATTAATAACAATAATAGAAAGTGGTACATGTAGTTATAATTATAATAATGGTAGGTCTAGTAACAATTTATCAGTTAATATAATAGTAAAAATAGAAATGACTTATTATTATTCTATTATGTGTTCCATTACCATGCTACAATTTTACTTATGAAAAAAACCAAAAAAAACTCGTTTTATTACTTTCCCTTCTTGCGCATTTTTAAAATGAATCCCCATGTAAGTAAATAAATTGCTTCTATCATCAGATCACATTAGAAAAGTCAAAGTAAGAATCGGACATAAATTCAAAATTTGTCTAAATCGGTAATGCATATAATATTATAAAATAATTAAAACGGGATCTTTCACAGACGAACACATAATTAAAAAAAATTACTTTATTATAATAACCAGCAGACATCATGCTGATCTGCGACGCCATATGGTTTTATTGCCCCCTTGATGGTTTAAACATTCCAGTCACAGGTGTCAGCTGTGGAAACAGATCAGTATTGTCGCATATTTGCGCGTGCATTTGATAAGTCCATATACCTCCAGGACATATATCACGACTTTGGTAAATTGCCGAACTGTAAACTGACATAATTTACGACATCACCTCCACAACTTCTAACCGCCCGAAGCCATAACGGTAAGTCATGGTAGCGCACAGGATCCTAACCCAGTAGTCGCAATCAAAACAAACATTGCTTTATAACCGTGTTAATTATTACAGCCAGAACGCATGCTTTTTCAAAAATATAAAAATAGACGCTGTACATTTTCGGAAAATAGAGTTGACCTACATCTTTCTGGAAAATTGCATGACCTCGCGTGATCACTGGCATGGGTATTTACGTTTGGACGCTATTTTTAAATGTAACCTATGGTGTCATGCATAACATTACTGTGCGGACTGCTATGCTACGTGAATATAACCGGTCCTTGAAAAATAAATGTATAAATATATATTGTTTTTGCGATTGAATATGGGGAGATTTTTGTCATTCCCGCGTAAATCTTAACAATTCAATGACCTCGCGTGATCACTGATAAATTGAAATGTATTGTTTTAGCGATTGAAAATGTGGAGGTTTGTGTTATTCCCGCGTATCAGAGTGTCACAATTTCAATCCATGCACTTTTCAACAAGTTACTGTTAGGAAATTTATGCAAACTAACACTGTCTTTATAATTTGATTTCCTACAACTTCTGATATTGGCGTGTGTAAGCGCTTAATTACGGATTTCTAATAATCATAAACAAGCAGAGCGATGCGATCAGCCATCATGTTTGTTAACAGCGAATGACACGATGGCGCGGTATTTTGGTCGGTTATTCTGATTGGTTCACCCCCGGTGACGTCATTACGCCCCATATAGAATGGCGAATTTATTTCAGGTGTGCCGATAAGATTTTACCTGTATAACTGTGCTATATGGCAACCGGTGTTGGTGCGCACTGGCGGATTATATTTAGAATATAAATTTGAATTGATTAAGCATAAATTATTTTTGCATTTTAGTTACCCTTTAACTATTTCATTTTTACTCAAAGTCTTTTATCTTTATTTGAATAAAACAAAGAAAATATGGATATAATAGGGGACGTTACAAATTGCAGAAAATAATAAAAAGCTATGTAACGTGAAGGCAGTTAACGTTTCAATATACATGTTAAAAATAATTTTATTACACGTTTACTTCTAAACAATATTTTATGTTAAGTAATGATTATATTTCACTTTACATATCAGACAGAAGTGAAGCAGATCCACTTTTGGTAACATGACACGTAGCCATATAGTGGTAGTAATACATGTACCAGACTGTCACATCTAAACTAGAACAAAGAGGCTCTGCAAGAAGGTGTTGTTAACACAACCTTCACAGATGCATATATAGTGTATTCCAAGGAAACCAGATTTCCAACGTTTCTTTTATTTTTAATAATGTGTCTCTTTCTTACATAATGTTTTCCAAATGTTCTCTAATTCTAGTTATTTCTCTACGTACTCCACCATACCAATATGCCTTTGATTTGATTATTTTGGTTTACATGACTGGGTTTCTTCTTTAATCATACAGTCCATTTCCATCCTAAAATGAAAGATGCAAATATTAAATATTGACAATAAATTGTTACATTTAAGGATTTTACCTTAATAAAATTGTTGAATAAAATTATCAAACTATCAATAAAATACTACGTTATTAAATTTAACCATTTTTGTATTAAATAAATATTAAAATAAGCAGATTAATAAAGCCATTATTTATATAAAAAAAGACTGACATTGCAGTTTCACTGCCTTCTTGTGGAGCCGCCGCCAGAAGTTCCCATTTTTATCATAGACATGTGTGGTGCGAAACACAGGCCAACCTAAGTAACTTTGGCATAGCCCCTGACTTTATTCATTTTCCCACTGGGTTCAATCTAGTGTACATGTATCAACATGTGAAATGTCTAAAACACACTCAGTTGATTTGGATATGTCGTAAAAAGTAATAAATTCTTTTAAAAATTGTTTAAATGTAAATACAATTATGATTATATGGAGCAATACGGTTCTTGTTAAATAATAAAAATATAATAGTATCTGTTGTTGCATTTTATCATTTTTTACATTGATCAAATAATGTTGTCTTTATTTCAACTCACAAAAAAATAAGAGAACAATAATAAATAGATATGTAAACATGATAACTTACACTGACGTGTGGTCCTTCTTCTCTTCTTATTTTGCTTTATATCCTTTGTTTACCAACACAGGTTTCTTAAGATTTTTATGTAAATCATGGAAAGAACCTGATCGGCTATCTCTTGTTTAAATTTGAACACAGCAATCTTGATTTGCCAAGATCTCAAAACAATTATAACATTTCGATAAGGGTGTAGCCATTACCTATATAGTTGTAGCAGTCTGCTTATCAGCTGATAGTGTGATGAACTCCTAGTCTCATTCTGATAATGGAATATCTGGCATGTATAATTATTATTTTGGAGAGACCCACTCTTACGTTTGTTGGAAAAACAAGTTGGCTGCTTTTAAAAAGCATCATCTGATTAGGTCTTGTAATGGTGGTGGCAATTAGAGTGAATGAAGATGTAAGTTTGGATCTATATCAAATAATATTGTTTATTGATTTAATAGTTTAGTGAAACGGCATACTGAATGTAATAAAAATAAAAACAACCGTGCGCAGAGTACCAAATAAATGGGTGATACTATAACTCTAGCAAATTTCGGCTGATCCGGTGCTCAATGCTCCATACGCCATACTCAATGTTCCAGTCTCCAGTCTCCAAATTTCAAATTCCATACTCCAGACTTCCGATTGCAGACACCAGACCGCAGTCACCAAACTTTAGACTCCAGACTCAAAACTTCAGACTTCAGATATCAGACTCAGGTCCCTAAGACCCCAAACTTTAAACACAAAACTCCAGACCCCAGACTCCAAACTTTAAACTCCAAGCTCAAGACTCGAAATTCCAAACTCCGAACTCGTGACTCCAAACGTAGCACTCCACATTCCAGTCTCCAGATTACAACTGAAGACGCCAAACGTTAGACTCCAAGCTCCAGACTCCAATCTCTCCGAATCCTGACTCCTTAATTAAGACTTCACATTCCAGTGTCCAGGGTCCACACTCAAGGCTCGACACTCTATACATCAGATAACGGACTCAAGACTTGCAGTGCATTCTCTCAAAACTCTTGCCTCCAAATCCTAGACACCAAACTCCAGATTACAACGCAAGACTCCAAACTCTAGACTTCAAACTTCAGACTCAAGACTCCAAACGCCAGACTTTATGCTCCAAACAGCAGATTCTAAATACCAATCTCCAGACTCCCAATTCCAGCCTCAAAACTCCGGACCCAGACCCAAAACTCCAGACTCCATACTCCAAATTCAACACCCCAAACACAAGTCTCCAGATTCCAAACCAAAGACTCCAAACTCCAGTCTTCAAACTCCAGACACCAAAGCCAATACTCCAAAATCAAGTCTCCAAACTCCAGACACAAAACCGCAGATTTCAAACCCCAGTCCCAAACTCCAGACTCCATACTCACAACTCCAGACTCCAAACCCCAGACTCCATACTCACAACTCCAGACTCCAAACCCCAGACTCTGAGACCTCGGATAAATTTCTGAACTGGATAAATAAAAACATTAAAAAAGTAATTATGTCCTTGAATCTTTTAATAATGCACAATTGATCTCCTATGTGCACTTTGGCACCAAAATGATTTATTGCATTCACCAAACTTACACAGTCGTTATATACCTTTTTAAACAATAATTTATTGGACATGTTTTTGAACTGGCAAATCAGATAATCAATATCTGAGTATATAATCTGCTTATATAAAAATATTATTATTCGGCTTTACGTGCATCCATGCACCGGTATTTATCATTGCAACTTGACCCAACTGACAAAGTTGTTATATTAACATGTTCATGACCAACGTGAATAATTATTGTGTGAACTGTGTCCATATTGCAACCGCAGGTTTCATTGAATCTTGACCAAACTTTCATAGCAGTTCTAAAACAATCTCTTGATATGCTCTTGAACTGGACAAACCGAAAATAATCCCGAGTAAATCGTCAAAGGTTGTACTATTTAGCCATGTGTACTAGTCTGTTGAACGAACCAAGCCCTCCCGATCGGGTCCGTTAATAGCAATTGTTTCGAGCACGCTCCAGGAAATGTTTGAATGACGTTGATGCTAGTTTAGGAAGCGTTCAATTTCTATGAATTGTGGGACAGGCATAGAATTCCCTACTTTTTCATCGGGGGTTAACATACCTGATTTGGGAGATAACAGTTTCTGAGATAGATTACATGTGTACACTGGTATGTGTTATATATATACCAAAGAATCAATAAAAAGAGATCAAAGGATCCCAAAATGGTTAAAATTGTAACCTTCAAAGCCCAATTAGAATCACTTTATTTAAAAAGCAAACAAAAAATTGATTAAAACAAACTTTCAAGAAATTATATTATCGTGGATTGATCCAACTATACATGTATGGCTTTATGTAATTAACCTGCAAATTCCGTGCGTATATGTATTTTTTGCCAATTTACCGGTGTTTATACGTATTACATACACATTTATATGCTTTCAAATTTAATCAATGTCCCATGTTGAAAATCAATCAAAGATTCATCAACAAAATGAATCTCAGATACAATTAGATACCACTGCTTGACTCATCGGATACAACGAATACCAAAATACCGAAGTTTGTACGATTGTCACGAATTAGAATTTGATTTTAATATGTATATTGTTACTTAAAGAATAGTCTATATTACTAATACTAATTCAACTTATTGTATAATTTCAGAGAGTGAACATAAGATGGCGGAGTCTGCTTTGGAAAAGGACTTCTTTAAGAACGATACACCACATGGTTTGGTGAAGCGGGTGATGTACAAAAAGTATATTCAAGCCTTCATTGAAATAACACAAAAGGCAGACTTCCAAACCATAGTTATTGACGGATTTTCAGGTGAAGGACGTTATGGAAACAGTTGGCCAGATGATATAGAAAGGTACGGATCTCCGCTGATAGCTCTTATGGTTTCTTTGAACTTTTTGTACAAGAAAGCGTATAACAATGAGGAGAAAAATTGGAAAATGAGACTCGTTGATTACTATTACGATGGTTACAGTGAATCAAAATATGAAGACCGGTGTAATAAAAATATCAATTTATATTTAATAGAGGCAGATACGAGAGCTTACGACGTCCTTGTGAGAAACATATTGAAAATGCTCTACATCTTTTTCGAAGGAAATACTAGCATGTTCGTTAAAATGAAATACAGTAACTACATCTTGATCGAATGTACAGATGCCGACTTTCCTCTTGTTTGTCGTTTGTACAATATGAAATTTCAACATTTCATTCCACCAACGGATGAATGGTATAGAAGATAGCTAACGTTTGTTGATCCATTTGGCTACACACACAATCCAATGGAAACAATGGAGCTTTATATCGGAGAGCACAAAGAAGTATTAGTCAATTTTATGAGCAGTTATGTTAATCGATTTGTTTCCAGAAATGCAGAGGGCGTTGCAGATCTCTTTGGCATACAAGATGATGTAGCAAGGCTATTTGCTATAGAAGAAACTGACATCAGAAACGTCTACGGTATTGCAGATTATGTAAAATACGTTACCAGAAACGCCAGTGAATCCGAAAAGCCAACCAATGACGTTCAGAATTGCGCAGCAAACTATGAAATGATGTTGAGAAGAAAGGCAGGAACGGACTACTCTGTGACATTTGAAATGAGAGGAAGGAACAACGCTATAATATACCATATGGTGTTTATAACCAATCACTCAAAGGGATTGAAAGACATGAAAGAATCTATGAATAGGTGTACACAATTTGAAGGCGCTCTGAATATGTCAGATTATTATATAATCCGGAAAGGAGCTGTCCTAAATTTTAAAAATACACAGGATGCGGAAACAGTGACTCATGTTATATTTAACAAATTTCGTGATCAAAGAAATGTCGATATTAGTGATATCAAAATGTTTGTTTTGATGGAGACGCCCTACGTTTTTCGAAAGAAACCACTGAAGCTGATGGCAATTGAGACCCCGAACCCAAGGATAGAAAATGTTGTAGATCACAATGGCCAAGTTCCTGAAAGACGGGGGACATTTCCCGACATATCTGCATTGTTTATAACCTTTCGGCCTTGGTGATAACTACGGAGTTCGGTGAGCAAAAACGAGGAACAGATATGGAGCCTGTGTTTAATTAGGGTCACAAATTAAGCGTGAAGAAACGTTTTAAAATTTTATGAAGTTAATTTTCATCTAGACCTCTGCAAAAACGTTAAAAGAAATGTTTGACTATATAATTTAAAGACATCTCCTAAACTGTTAAAGATAATATGTCGATAGTACAGCTTACTGGCAACAACTAGTTTTTGAATATTAAACTTTCAATACTTAATAATTGTATAGCTTATGCTTTTAACTAGGAAATGATGCTGTATGGTGTTTAGCGTCACTTTCAACAATTGTTTATTTTTATCGCGACGGTATTCTAACCGTTGCCACACTTGAATATCGTGCCGCGGACACATACCCTAACCAGTAACATTATACTGATACCGGGCCGACCAAAGCTAGAACTATCCTCTAAATACTGAACGCCAAGCGAGGAAGTTCTGGTACCTAGTTTATTAAGTATTTGGTATGGCCCGACCTGGGATCGAACCACGACATTTCGCATACGAAGCGGACGCTTTACCACTAGACCATGCTACGGTATACGAGGAAATGTAGCAGATTGTAACAAAATTTGGTTTGAAGCAATACCAGCGATAATTGTTGATATTTATTTTATATATATTACTAAGAAAGCCCAGAGCTTGTATTGCCGCTCTCGAGTCCAAACCCTGGGAAGAATTAGTACTGAGTGTTGTTTTAGAGCGGCATCATGTCGAGTTTGGGATCGAACTTACGATGCGGCCTCTGGCGTGAGCGGTCGACACTCTATCCATTACAACTACTATTCCACGTGTTGATGTTTATGTCTTCATTACAGCACTACTCTTTTGTATGTGTGAAAAGTACTTAATATATGTCCCTCATGATTGAGTCTTCTCATTCTTGAAGTCTGGTCCGATTAACACTGTTGGTAGCGTGTCTGACTATCAATCCAGGGGTTGCGAGTTCGAATCCCAGACCGGAAACAGTTTCTGTGATGATTGATTTACGACATTGCGTCCCGTTGTCATTCGTCTCTCATCGCTGATTCAAGTGGGAGTTATCATAAACTTTCATAGATACTGGTTAACACTCCAAGATCTCAGGAAAGAGCGGTTAGGTTAACCTCCTTCATCTGTAAGCCCGGAGTATTCAAGGGTGATGTGAGTCCTTAACGTCTGTATTCAAGTGACTACAAGATGGATACAAATAAAGTAGTTTCTTCTTGATGGTTTTTTAACACCAGACGTTTTTCCATAATTGGGTTAACTTTTAGTCGACTGTTTCTTTCGTCCATGTGTTTCATTAAGTTCCAATCAAATCTGTCAACAATTGCCATTACTTCAAATAAAGTAGTTCCGTGAAACGCCATGTGGTTTATAACATGCGTAGGCACAGGACCATGGGGTAGTTAAATATCGAGGATATCCGCGTAGTTAACAATAGAAGTCAGTTTATTCTTCACCTGGGCCGGGTAGTCTAAGGCGTCGTCTCAAGATCACTTACCTCTGACCATTGAAGTCGTAGGTTCGAGTCCAGCTCAGTTAAAAAGACTTTATGTAAGAAAATTTACTTGCGGAAGGACGGCGGTTCTACTCAGATTCATTCCGAGTTCTTCCTTCACTTATAAGATTGGATATGCCATATATATCCTGAAATGTGTTGATAATGGGGTTAAACCCCACTCAAAAAACTCTTCTATCATGATTTTTACTCAATATTTCTCCATTAGAAATGCAATAAAGTTCAATTAATAGAAATGGAAATATATACAATACAATATTAAAATGAGTGAACAACAGGTATTGACATATTACATGTTTCAATATTAATTAATGCGCATATGAATCTTAATTAAAGAGACATGACATGTAACTCACATAATAGTTGGATAAATTGATAAAATATGATCATGTATTCTGCTTCAGAATTGAGGTTACTAAAATAAATCTCGAAATCATTTGTTTATAGAATATGGCGATAGTTTAAAACAGATATTTCTTCGAAATAACAGCTGTTACTGTAGAAATTCGTACTGGTTTCTTTAAGTGCTTGAACATCCATGATGCATGTTAATTTTGAAATATTTAGCCGTAAAAAAGAGCAAAATATAAAAAAAAAAAAAATAAAATTGTAGTTAACTATATCACGTAATCGGTAATTCTGTAAATAATTATCATGTATTTATCTTTAAACGCTGGCTATTTTATATATTGTTCACATTGCTAACAATGTTGATCCGTTGAATAAATTTCAATTACCGAACTATGTGTTGATTCTTAATTCAAATTAAAACGCAGGTTCGTTTGTTTAAAACATTTCAATTACCTATCGATTAGTATAGTTTTTAACTCATTTATTTTACATCTATTACATCTGTTCTTACAACATAGACAAATCACGCTCGAGGTCTTCCTTGGTGGAACCTGTACTAAGCATAAGTATGCAGATGAAGTGTCTTGCTCAAGGACACCACACATATCTGTAGCGGGGGGTCCCGAGTTCGATGCTCTACCACAGGACGACGCGCTCAAATGATATTTATTATTACTACGTTTTCCTTCTGAACGCTCCACTCATTCGAAAAGTAATCTGTTGAAACCGACTTATAGTTTGTCACGCCAAAGATTAAATCCTAACGGATTACATACGCGTGCTTATAGTTTTTTGGTAACCACAATTGTTAATAATAATGATTTACACGTGGACCAACGCCTACTCTTACAAAATTGTATAAGGAAAAATACACAAACAGTGTTTATACCAGAAAGTGTCACAGCTACTTTGTTACAGATAACGAGCTGCCAAATTAAGTTCTGTCTGGTTTGTATTTTAGTTTTAGATATATCTGTACTTTTTTCAACGGCCGAAACAAATACGGGTTGGTTTTTGTTCCTTCTGTGAATTGATTCAATTTACAAATACCAGTCATTTTCTCGGAAAACAAAATGAAAGTGAATTTAAAAACTAAAAACCAACACAAAATGTCAGTACGTGTGTGCTTGTTAGCATGAATTTTTCGGAAATCAATAACGTCAACTTAAATTAAATGCTCCACCTGCTTGAGGTATTTAGGTTATTTTAATATTTACTCATTTATATTATTAACACTTGATGAATTAAATGGACAAATCGAAATAATACATATAGTATTTTTTAAAACAAAAATCTTTAAATTATGATCGAATATTAAACACTCATCACGCACTTGATCGTTCATGTGTTTACATTTACTAAAATTAAATTTAAATACGGTTATGTCGTTATCCTCCACCTGTTTCGTTACGTAAAGCACGCGTGTCTTTATCAGAGGTCGTGTGCAGTGTGATGGTGTTAAAAATAGACCATTTCCTAGAAGACTATGTCACTTTAATTAGGTGCCAACACACGCACAGTCGCGCTGGGAGAAGCCAACTTAAACCCCCCAACTTTACTGCCATGGTAGTAAATATTTGTATGAGGAGACTATCAAATTACAAAGTTACACTCATCGTCGAATATCCGCCGGTAATCTATTACGATAGTCTCCTTTATGGATGGAGAGTATCGGAATTGTCACCCGAGGGTATCCGACGAGGAGCTAAAAACTAAGCTATCTGCTGATTGTGAATTTACACATATTCGTGTGTAGAAAGTGCAACTCCCTTGAATTCCACTGTATCTATGTACATATATTATCTAAATATATCTATATTATTATCTATGTAAATATATTATCTATATGTATCTATATTATTATCTATGTAAATAAATTATTTATATATATATTATCTATGTAAATATGCTAAAATAATATACATTGAAAAGGGGTTTCCTTACTTGGGCTATGCGTCTAGGTTAGACTTAATTAGATTTTCCGCTTAATATTGCAATATACTTTGTGACGTATAAAATGGGTCCACTGATTTCATTTTGATTTCAATTTGATTTGTTATACGGGTTTACACGTTGTTAAAGTTGTGTCATCATAGAAAGCGTCCTAATGACGATGTGAAGGTCGTCAATCAGTATTTAAGTGGTGTCTAATGTTTACCTCTCCTATTTGAATAACGATTTATCACGTTTTGGTGAATCCGATATACTAATCCTTTCTTTGATTATTCGAACAAATATGTTGCATTTGATGTAACTGAATAATCATGTATAAATTACGTTCAAAAGAAAACTTTCAAAAATCTAAATGAAAAAAATCGTGAAATCAAGAACAATATTGTAGTGGGTGCAAATAATATACCACATCAATAAAAAAAAGTATTGCTTCATATGAATAAAACGAAAACCGTTTAAAACGTTTTGTAGAAAATTAGGAAAATAAAGTGAGAATATATAATTATTGCAAGTCTTCTGCCAATATGTATATTTGTTTAAAGTACACAATTTTTCTGACTATTAACTTATTAAGTAGCATATAGGTAAGATACAGTAAATTTAAAAAGCCACACGTTATGATCAATAAACAAAGTTAGCCCTGATTAATAATAAGATACTGAACGGTATCAGAATATAAGAATCGTACATGGGTTTGAGGTTCGGGTGGAAAATTCCGTCCCGAGGGATAACTGTTGGGAAAACAGTTATCCTAAGGAACGGAATTTTTTATCCGAACAGAAAAAGCCATAAATGATTCTTTTTCTTGCAATACCAAACATATTTAATAACTATTTTAACTTATTTCATCGTAATCATTTTTACAACAGTCGCTTTTAAGACGTTCAATTATATGATTTGCGTCGTGTATTTTATACGTCACGTCATAAATGAGTCGTAACGTCATAGCGCGAAAATTTTATCTCAGCCCTAGGGTGATATAGAAATATCTCACCGTGGTAAAAATGCAGATATCCTTATCCGGTGTGCATGAAATATAAGGCAAGCGTCTCTGTGCTTGGTAAAAACATTACTGATAGTTCGAGCCTGCTCTGATGTTTGTGAACCTTTATAGATATAAGGTATGGTTCATAAACAAATGATACAGAGGTCAAATGTATATTCGGATTAGTAAACTGATATCACATGCTTCTCGCAACATGTTTCATGCATGTTTACTGATTCATTCAGATATATATTACACACTTACATGTTTAATAAGATGTCACATATGTGGATGTGTATGCAACACATAGGAATTTGGCAAACCAAGTATATTTAACAGAAGAACACACGTGTGGCCAATAAGATGTAAATCAGCAAGCTTAATTATATAAACAGAAATTGATATATTTTATAAAAACAATAACGTTTTTTTTTGTTTTTTTTGGTATTGCATTAATTTTGAAAATACGAGTTAAGACATGTTTATAAATACAATTTGTTAATTTGTTAAAACGATAAGTAATATTGTTTTAATAAAGAAAACATGGTATATTTGTATATGATTTTTAGCATAAATTGTCACAAGTAATTTGCATTGTATACGGTGTACATGCAACTGTAATATTGAGTTAATGTAGTTATACGTATGATACACTTAAAATACCTTGTTGATGTGCATAATGCATACAAATTTAAAAATTCCGTTTCGCATAATTTAACATACACTTGCAAAGTTCAGCACTTGTTAAGCTATACACGTAAATTATTTGTCTATCACATCCTACTGGTCATAATCAGCCGATCATTAATTGGTGCTGCTACTTTTCGGTTGGCAGGAAGACTGAAGCAAATTTCGGACAGCCTTAAACTGTGCATTTTTAAATGGCAAAGGACTCTTGTCAATATATCTCTGAATTTTCTCATTCACTTGCTTGCTTTCAGCAACTCCGGTTTTACAAAAGGTCGCAAAATGTTCACAGTTATTTGAAATCAAATTATACCGACCACAAAGCTTTGGGTTGCTTATTCTTTGTTTTGCTCTTTTTATCACCTCTTCTGGTGAAAAGCATTTACCCTCTCTATATTTTATTCTTACCAATCTAAGCATTTGTCCATCATGTGATATAAACGCCCTGAAGTCTTTCTGTCCCACTGGGATATAATCTGCACTGCTTCCAAAATCAGCTACCCCTAGTTTGAAACCAAGAAAAATGCCATGGTGCCAATACTCAATCCCTTTTTTGGTGCCCTCAACCGCGAGATGGTCACCTTCCTCCAACTTACTGGAAAATATTTAAACATAAAAAACATAAAATATTTTAATTATATTATTTAAAACCGGTTGGAACCCTTCCAGATAAAATATCTATCTATAATATCAATATGGAATACAATACTTCTAACATGTTTGAAGTGATTAGATATGTAAGAATTATTTGATGAAAGTAACGATTGGGTTAAAAATTAAGGAGAGGGTAAGACCGACTGAAGGGTCCAAAGTCATTTATATATAATAAGTGTCTGTATGTATAACACACGACGTACGCGCTAATTAACCTATCGTTTGGCCTTAATGAAATTCTGAACAGGATATTAATGTTTATGACGTACGAAAAAAAATCATTCACTTCAATTATAGGGACATCGCATACGATAATGTTCGGCCTCTTTCTTTCGTAATCAAATAACTCGGTTGCTCCAGTTTTAAGTGGCTTATGTAAATGTCATAGTTTTAATAATTAAACTAGTTTTAAAAAAATGTTTCGTATACGATCATGAAGTAATGATGAACAACTCTTCCCGGTTCAATTATAACTAGGTACTTTAAAGAGTTTGAAATGCAACTTTTAATGAAATCATTGAAAGATGTGTCTGTGTTATGTATACTATTCAACAAAATATTCATAATGGACTTTTGAATATTTGCTTTCTTGCGTTTATTGTTGTTACATGTAGATCATTCCGGGTATTCATTAAATATAAGAGATTTGTATGCCAACGGTTTCTGGAAAATATAAGGTATATATATTCGGGTGTAAACCCCATGTTTTTTTTTTGTTTTTCATTTTTTTATTTCCATAGAACATTCATATACAACTTACATTTACATACATAATGCAAGCTATATTCTTCTTCTTTTTTTAATTATTTATGAACGCATTATCGGAAATAAGTTTATGATAAGGACAGAATAGGTCAGAGAGAAGAGAAAGAAAGAAGGAAGTAGAGCAAAGTTCTTGAGAGAAAAGTAGATGACTTCAAAAACTGTCATTTTAAAGAATAAAATTATTTTACTTAGAAAATCTGCAGTTTATTCCATTTGTTTTCATGTTGTGTAACTTTGTCTTTTGTCAATGCTATTAATCTTTCGAGGGTTTCGTGATACTTTAAGTATTTTATAAAATTGGTAAAAGTATGTGTTGTTTTTGCATATTTGTTTATAAATATGAAGTATTTTGCATATATCAATATACAGTTTAATAAGATAGTGTAGCTGCTCTGGTCAACATAT
Source organism: Panopea generosa (assembly GCA_029582155.1). Lineage (NCBI taxonomy): Eukaryota > Metazoa > Mollusca > Bivalvia > Adapedonta > Hiatellidae > Panopea > Panopea generosa. Next base: position 21,582,008 of record CM055904.1, read on the forward strand.
CCAAATGAGATCATTGAATAATCTAAATTTATGTATATTTGGTTTTCATTTAAGAACATTTGAATCTCTGTCCAAAAACATCTCGAGATATGACATTCCCCAAAAATGTGTTTATTTGATTATTCATACATATTGCAGAAAGCACATAAACTTGTATTATTAATATAACATTTAAATAGAAATTTGTTGTTCGGAACTATTCTCATTAAGTATTTATACTGAAACGCTCTTAATTTTGTATTTATTAAAGACTTGAAAGGGTATATTATGTATAGTTTTCCAATTTATGTTTTCTATTTCTTTTTCCCATTTAATATGCGGTTTTACTACTAAAGTGTTTTCGATACAACTTAATTGTTTATTATATAAATATTTGTTTGAACTCTTTAAAGTTTTGATTACATGTATTTACTTAATATGTAGTGCATTGGATAATATAGTATTACCCTTAAGTTCAACTTTTCAAGAGCATGCTATATTTTGAATAAGCGTATGATATTTTAAAAAATCTGTGTTGTCTAAAGCATTTTTCATATATTGAAACGTATAAAATAATTTATGTCTGTTATCAAATAGTTGGTCAATGTATTTTATTCCTTTATCATACCACGATTTGTAGAAGAGTGTTTTGTTATTGTTTTCAATAAAGAATTGTTCCATATTATCTGCATTTTTATATTTTCAATATGTTCACTGAAATTTATATTTGACCATGATATTATTATGTCTGATAAAAACTTTGAAGTTATTTTATCTGTTTTTTTAACTCTTTCTCATTAGTGTTACATTCAAATATAAACTGTCCTCCAAATGTATCTAGTTGTCTAAAGTATATATATTTTCAATCTCCTTTATTTTGATAATTAATCCGGCTTTGATCGATTTTATGAATAACTGCAGATCTATCATTTTTAAACCCCCATTTTCGTAGTTTTGTATAATTGTTTTTCTATTGATTTTATCCGGTTTATTGTCCCATAAAAAATCATAGATGCCTTTATTTATTAAATTAAAATACTCTATTGGTGGATTTTCTAATACGGTTAGTGGATATATCAATTTTGACAATACACACGTCTTAATTACTACAATTTATCCGATTATAGATAAGTTATACTTCTTTCATCGATTTAGGCAGTTACAAAATTCATTTATATTTAGAAGAATGTTCAATTCATGATACACTTGTTTATCATTTGCAAATGTAATTCCCAGAGTAGCTGCACTTTCAGATGTCTAAATGTATTTTTTATTAGTAATAAATGTTTCATTTGAATATTTTAAAGACCCTGAGCTTAAAATTATGGATTTACTAGAATTAAGTTTAAGACCCGATATTTTGCTGAAATTGTCAATTTTATTTATTAAGATTGTAAAAGTGATTTTTGACCCATCCATCATAAAAGTGGTGTCATCTGCAAAACCAGTGTTTTTAATCTCTCTATCGTATATAGTAATACCTTTGATATAAGAGTCATTTTGAACAGATTTATATAAAACCTCAATAACTAAAACAAATAAATAAGGCGATAGTGGGCATCCTTGTCGTACTCCCATTTCTACTTTAAAGAATTCTGACATGTTGCCATTATTTATTACACAACTTTGTGCGTCATTATAAAACATTTTAATCCAACTAATAAAAGAATTTCCAAAGTTAAAATAATTAAGTACTTTAAAGATATAATCGTGATCAATACTGTCGAAGGCTTTTTCAAAATCGGCAAAAAATATTAAACCAGGTTTGTTTTCATTATTTAAACTTTCAACTATTTCAAATATGGTACGTATGTTTTCACCTTTATAGCGATTTTTTAAAAAACCTGTTTGGCTTTCGTTTATAATTGTATTTAAGACCTTTTTAGTTCTATTACCTATTGCTTTTGTTGTAATTTTATAATCTATATTTAATAAACTTATCGGTCGCCAGTTAATTAATTGCTTTAAGTCTTTGTCTTTTTTCGGTATGAGAGTTATTATGCCTTGTTTTTGCATTTCTGTTAATTTGCCGTTTTCGTATGAGAAGTTAATAGAATTCATGAAATACTTTTTTAGTGTGTTCCAAAATAATTTATAAAACTCAAATGTTAGTCCATCTGACCCCGGAGCTTTTCCATTTTTCATATCCTTTAAAGCTAGTGCACATTCTTCTTCGTCTAAAATATCTTCACATAATTGTTTTTGTTGATAATTTAAAGAAAATTCTCTGTTAACTGAAAAAAAATCGTTCTCATTATCGTTTAAAACTGTATTTACTTTGCTATATAAAGATTTATATTATTATTTAGTTTCATATAAGATATCTTCAGATTTTGTTATCACTGTTTTTATTTTAATAAGTCGATTTATAGTTTTACTCTCGGACCTTTTTTTCTCTAAATTACTAAAATACTTTTTTTTTTCGGCCCCTTCTATCCATTCAGTTTTAGCCCTTAAAATAATTTCATTAGTTTGTGTTTCAATTGTTTTATTTAATTCATTTTTCCTGATATTTATATTACCTATCAGAGTTTCATTATTGGGGTATTCTGTTAGTTCTTTTTCTAAATTATCTATTTCATTTTTTAATTCGATTTCTTTTTTCAATGTGTTTTTTTTTTAAAAAGATGTACATGTATATTTGATTGACTCATTTCTTATGGTACCTTTGATAATTTGCCACAATGTATTAAGATTCGTTTTTTTTTATTGATTTCTGCTATTTCTTCTATAGATTGTTTGATTTTGTCTTGATATTCTTTGTCTAATAAAACACTGTTGTTAAGTTTAAAATATCCTGGTCCGCGACCATGTTTTTCAGTTGTCAGGATAAAATACACAATAAAATGATCAGATCGAAAGCCTGTTGTAATTTGACAATCAGTTATATTATTTACAAAATATAATTGGTTTAGTGTTTGAATGCCACGTAAAGTGTTTAATGTTTGGATTTTAAATTCGACATATCATTCATGTCGTTATTTTGTATTATATCATTAATTCTGTACCTGTTTCTTTTATTATTCATTAAATTACCATGTTTTTTGTCTAGATCTACATTTATTACTGTGTAGAAATCCCCACCCACTATCAAGGTCTCACTGTCGTTTTCTATTATAAAATCTTCTATATTTTTTAGAAATTTAAAATTATCTGTCAGGTTATTTGGTGCATAAATATTTGAAACGTATAATTTTTATCATTAATTAATAGTTTGACTGCATTCGACCGTCAATTATGTTGTTATATTCTTGAACAGAATACGAAAAGTTAGTGTAAAACAAGGGTGCCCACACCAGTGCTGTTACTACTATTCCCATTTAAAAATATTTTTCCTCCCCATTCTTTCTCCCAATTATCATAAGTTTGTTCCTGACAATTTAGTTCTTGTAGGAGGCAAATACAGTACTTATTCATTATAAGCCAGTGAAATAGCCGTTTTCGTTTAGAAGGATCACTTAAACATATTTTAATACTCATTTATAACACTAATTTTTATTTTTCTTAGATTTGTACTATGAATAATTTTATTGAAAAAATGACAGTAAGAGAAACTTAAAGAGAAATAAACAAATAGTACGAGTATCCATATCAACAATATACTTTGGATGTAATCCATATAACCAAACTATATACAAAGTTACGTCGCCATGTTAAATTTAGTCTTGAAGTTTTCAATCCTTGTGGACAGTATCATAAATAGCTTAGAGACAAGATGCCCATCAAGTTAATCATATGCATCTTTTAAATATTGATATCATTTTAACATCAATAACGATTTTATGACTCCACTTTAAATAACACTTATGGAGTGTTTAAAATATATAAACAAACAATCATAGACCATTCACCCCATGTTAGCTTTAAAAGCTAGATTTTTAAATATATCTTCTAACTATAGCCATCGTATTTATAAATATAAATGTTCTAATGAATATGAGTAGTTTAACCCTGTAACTATGCAAGATGCCTTATTTGTTACTTTCTTGTGTACTCAGCCCAACTATGTCAAACAACAGAGGTATTGGGTCACAAAAGTGATATAAAATATATATTTGATTCAAAGAAATTCGATTTTTAGAAAATTTAATTTAAAGATAAGTGTTATTATTATTCTGACTTACATACGAAATAAAAACGAATAACTATCTTAACAATATCACTAAACTGAAATTTTTCTTCACCGTCGACAGATATTGACTTTAAATAAGGAATATTTTTTGTCGACTTCATAAACTAAGTAATTTGCAGTAAAGCTTAGGATTTGTTCCATCCATCGAATTTCGGCTTAATCAAGACCCCTAATTATTTTAATGGTAAATCTTCATAAGTACGTTGAACTTTCCTGTACATGGCTACATTTTGTATACCTTTGTCGTTGCAAAAATAATATACTGATAGTAATATCTGTTGATCTCACATATATGCACATATGACATATAACAGCATAGCTCATTCCATTTTTCGTCAAGACATAACTACGGAAAAAAACGTTACTCTTATGTATCATATCTGGACAAACTGCCGAAATCATTGACTTATTGGTAGGTAGAGTGGATAAATCTGTTATAAACACCCATCTTCAATCGCCATGCATTTGGGAACAAACGACATTCCTAAATACGAAAATAGGAAGTTGCTAGGAAATGCCAATAAGCAAATAATAAGCTTGTCAAATCTTGGCCAAAAACCCCTGTAGCTTTTCCAAGTATAATGTCTAGGATAGGAAAAGTTTCGTTTTATGTGCAAATTCATAATGATGCAAAGTATGTAAATAATTGTATGCCTGAAAACTGTATGCCGATACAGAAAATATTGATGGGTAAATGGTGCACAACTATCTACCTTTTTAGTGATCAATGGCCAATGGTCAATATTGAATAACAATAAAAAAAAAAATCAAAAAGTAGTATTACATACTGTCAAAATAATGTCGTTGTTTTATAGCATAAATGTCTGTATATAGTAATTATTATAAGAAGAGGTAATAAACTCTTTAATTTGTTTTCGCTATTATTATATAATATTATACCAGATATAGCACTGCGACAAAGATTCTCTCTAGCGATAGGCTTTGGGAAAGCTTGTGTTTGAAACACATAGGAATATTTATTATGCTGGAACTAGGGATTGTTTCATGCATACTAATTTAGTCTTATGCTTTTTGTTTGAAACCGTTCTCAAACATAACAGGTTAGTTTTCTGCTGGAACTGGATTTTATTCTTAGTTCGAAGACTTAGGTTTGGAACAGTCTCCAAACGTATAAGTATATATTAATGCTGGAACCGAACATTGTTCCAAGCAAACGGTTTTGTTATTAATATGAAACCGTTCTCAAACAATAACTTTTTTTTTCGTGCTGAAACTTGACTTTGTTTCATGCGCTTTAGTTTAGTTTGAAGACTTAAGTCTTCAAACATATAGGTGTACCTTTATGCTGGAACTGAGCAGTGTTCCAGACATAAGTTTTTGTTTGACTTTGAAACAAGTCTCAAATGTATGCTGTCCAGACACGTTGTCTGAACAGCTGGTCTCATTATTAAAATAGTGTTGAACAACAGTTAGTTCGACTTTATAAGGTTTGAAACTGTATGCTGTATATGTTTAATTGGTATGATCATTTGTCTGTATGATTTCTAAATATTAGAATCATTTAATTATTTCTTTTTTTTGAAGTTAACTAATCATTAGGCAAGAAACCTTTAAGAAAAATTGATATACATGTATAATATAGTTTGAACAAAGTTATTTAACATAGTTTCAAGCTAGACTGTTTTACAGCTTAGTCCAGTGAAGACACAGTCGCCTTCCAGAATATCCCGTTTGAAGTTCAAGATACTCACCCAACATCTTGACACATACACATGTATTAAATACCCGGGCCCCCGGCCCCCACTTCATTAATATTTTCACTGCGTTTTAACAGAGGTGTGAAGTCTCCACAAACCAAATCAACTATTAGGCCTCCATTCCTAACGACAAACTCTGACTTAAAATATTTCCATATATTCAGAGTGCAAGGTCACCACTATTTAGCTCTACATGTTGGAACCGCTCTTAATCAAATTAACGTCATAAACGCCAATACGTATACAACCTGACGTCATTATATAAACATATCAGTTGTGGAAAGTGGTCTAATTACAGTTTAGCGTCGATAAATGTCGTATTTCAGTCTCAGTTTTAATTTACGGAATATAATAAACAGTTAATTTAACTAGCGCAAATGGAGCTTAAATGGACTATTAGCATGAGAACGGAAATAACGTTTCTTTTTAACTATTGACTTGGTATCCGGATGTAACTGGTTTCGACAGAATAAGTGGTCAGTAATTCAATTTTAAAGAAATAAGTGGTCAATAGTAAATATTATTTGGCCTGTTCAGATTGAAGCATTCATAATGATATATAATAATCTTTCTTAACCAAACAAAAGCATACGACAGAGTCGAGTGGTTGAGTGTTCTTGGGTCAAACTGTATTTACAAATTTTTGGTTTGGCGAAACAACGATAACTGGGTGCATATGTTACTCAAATCATCTAAAACGACCATCCAAACTAAGGTTTTGTTTCAGAATATTTCAATATCTTGCGTTCAATAAAGCAATGCTGTCCGGTCGTTTCTATACAACCTGCAAGCCGGTGTAACAATCAATTTTGACTCCGTTGAATAAATTATAATGACCCCATGGGTCATTTTTCAACGAATGATTGGTCCATTTTCTATAGAGCGTTATAAATTCCTAGTACGGTTATCATAAAAGAATTATCATTATTTATATTTCGTCGAATATGGAGTCATTACTATATTATCATATGAAGCTCTATATCTTTTTTCGAATTTGGCCCAGTTATTTTGTTCAGTAGAGATAAAGAGTGATTGGTGAACCGTGGATTATGTGCTTCCCTCGTGTATATTAACGGAAGTGAAGTTCAGAAATATTTAATGCCTGAAATGCAATATTTCTATTTGTCACAGGTGTTATTATTAAAATATGCTTTATTTTTTCATTGCTTTTTCAAAGCATAGGAATGCCAAACACAAAAATTAGGCCTCACTGTAAAAATCGGAATTTCCAGGGCGAAAAATTTATTGATGAAAGGGAAACAATTATTGATGAAAGGGCATGACGTCATGTCATTTACATACCAGAAAAATCCCGCGTTTTCCATGCAAAGATTTCCGCCATCTTGGATACGGCAGTTGGTGATTTTAGACGCAGTATTTTCAATGTCTTACTTTATTTAGATCGCATTATATATCGAGGAAAGGTAGGTATTATTATTGATGAGTTAAGCTTTATAACATTCAAAACTTATTTGAACTATTGTTTTGCGATGTGCCAAGTTTTCCAAAGGGTAACGCCATTCGATGTCGTTTGTTTACTTTGTTTTCTCTCTTTTTTATCTACTGTACATTTGTTTAGTTTAAATTTCGTACAATGCAGTAAGAAAATATTTTATAATGGAATCGTAGTTCACAACGAGCTGAATTGGACCATTGGTTCAATTTAATTAACTTTTATGTAAACATCGAATGTTGAATCAGCTGATTGGAATGGTGGTATTCTTTTTTGTTGTGTTGCGTGAAAGGATTACTTTGTTGCGTTTTTTAACGGGAATCGTACTGTGCATGAGTGTTTTGTGCATTAGTTCTTTCTTGCGTTCTTTCCTATCTGTTTCCATTGCTTGATGTCATCAATGGATCATGCGCCGTCTTGCGCTGTACACATGGTCACACAATGGTGTTAATGTCAAGGTCATAATTGTTTATGTAATACTTGGTTTTCGACTGGGCATGTCAGTCTGCATGAAGGAATATATACATGAGCGAGTTTTTATTAAATGTTGCCATGAATTATAATATATATGCTTTCCAAAGCAGTTGGTGTACATCAAAAAATATATTGCTTGTGATAATGCTTTGCATTTGAGGATGTTTATGGCCGACATTTCCATAAATTATTTTTTTAAGTAATGGCCTGTGTGTCTGAAGTTTCGATATTCCTTCCATAGGTTATGTTCTGCATAATAACTTATTTTTTGTTTCTGTTCATAACAATGGTTAACAACATGGAGAAGCTGATGTTACTGTTTTAAGGCCTCTGCCATTAATTTATATAGAGAAGGAAAGGCAACTGGCTGAGATTTTGTGAAAACAAAATTAGCCTGATTTGATAAGGCGTAGATGGACAGTTTTTTATTATTTGGATATCTGATCTGCTGTGCTTAACGCCTTATTGCGCTAGAACAATCTATTTACTGGAAAAACAATCGTCCGACACTGCTTCGCTGTATATGTCATTTAACGCTGTTATACGGCTTGACAGCATAAACAAACTGTTGAAATAAATCAATGTAACATTTAATTATAGAACGGTATTAATAAAATACATCATTTTGTTGAGTTACAATGAAATTATTAACAATTTACTGGATGAACCATCAAAATCATAATCGCGAACGAAATTTTGACGTCACGCGCACCTGTTACAGAGAAATGAATAATTGTCCACCGGGAACAACATATAACAGAAGATTTGATGTACACGTGGTTGAAGTGAAATGCACACAAAAGTTTATATTTTCTTGAAAGTTGGTGCATAGTGATCATTCTTTGTTGTTACGATTTAAATATTATGAAATGCTTATAAATAAATAAAATAAAAAAGGAACCATGTATTTTTGTAAGGAATTGGCAACCTATATAGCCTAAGCAGTGACTTAATATACTTAATGGATAGGTCACTGATATAAGTCCGTGGAATTTGGTACCTATACGGACTTATTGTATATTTTACCTCAGACAACTTCTTATTTTTATAGGCATGAAATATAGCTGAAATACGAATAAACGCGTGCTGAGAATGTATTACATCTTTTAAAATAATAATTTTGGGGAAGGGTGCTTTTGCACTTTTAATATTATTTTATAATTATGATTTCTATATGAAACATAATTTTAAGTACCCCAGAAAACTTTACTTATTCCTAATTTTATTGACTGTAAATTTAGAAAAAAGGTTATTGCTTAAATACGGATACACGCAATGACCCGTCTATGATACATGTATTCCTCTTTTTGTGTTGGGTAATGTTTTTACATTTTGATATTATTTCTACAAAAACAATATCAAATAAGTATCTAAAAAACTATTCACATAGTAGCAGTTCGAGGATCTTGGGTGCGATATCAAACAATTAGTACATAAGGTCGTTCATAAAAATGCCTGTGTGTCGCAGAGACGTACGTGTGTAAAACCAAGTCAGTCTGCTGTGCTCCTATCTATTCACTCAGATATAAGCTATCTAAACTTTAAAGAATCGTTGTTTGTTTTTTTTGTGTGTGTTTTTTTTTCAAGAATTATGTTCATTTGCAACAAATTTTTTTTTACAAAAGGCTACCTACATACCTAATGCGAAAACACTGGGTCTGAAAAAAGCGAACAAATAATTTTTAATAGCAAAAAAAGTTACGGAAGTCAAGAACTGTTTGTATGCTATGCTTTGCGGCACCACCGTAAAGGTCACTTAATATGAGCCAGTTAATAGGTTAACACGATCACACTGTGCGTATTGTTGAAATCGCTTGTACTCTAATTGAATTCCACTTGTCATGAAGGTGTTAAACAAGCATTTAACATAAGCTACTTTAAAACAAAAGTGAATGGCCGAGCACGAATACTATACACAAACGTGCAACCTAGTTGTAAGCTTATTGAAAACATAATTTTAGTGACGGAACGAAATTGTCTTTGAAACAACATGTACATGTTGTTTATTTTTGTACTGCCGTGTTTGTTGTTATGCGAGTTATCAATCTGACCATTATGGGGACTTCTGTACAATACAGTGTTGGGTCTGTTGTATCCTTGAGCAACACACTTTTTTCACATAAGCTTAGTACTGGATCTACGCAAGAATTCTTCGAGCCTGATCTGTTGTAACCAGTTGTTTCTCAATTAAGGTAAAGTAAATAAGTCTATATTTGCCATTTTAAGGCGACTTCTGTAAGTAAAAAGAGACTTAAATATCGTCAATTAATATTTACATGCATTCATTTTTCATCAAAGAAACCAATGCTAACCAATACTGTGTACTCCTTATCTCAGTATCTGTCACGCTCAGGTAATGATAGCCAGATTACACTGTCCCCATTAAGGTATTTGGAACATGTTGATAATTTGACACCTTGCTACTTTAACACATATTTCCAACATTAAGACTTCATTTTATGCTTTTTTTGTATATGGAAACTTTGTAAAGAAATTAATTCTCTTTGTCACAGTGTAAAGTTTAAAATTGTAAGGCAAATATTAAATGAAATATAGGAACAGAAAATAAGAGGAAGTAAAAATTTATGAATAAAATTTACTTTTTTGGTTTATTTTATTTCCAGAAATAAAAAAAGAAACATGTACAGCAATCAAAACTAGATCTATATCTACATGTCTGTTTTATTTTTTTAAATGAAATAAACATAAACTTTAAATGTATATGCAAACTAGATGTACATAATAAAAAAACCCCAACAAATCCAGTGTTTATTGATGACCTCATGTGACAGTAAAATTCCATAAACGATGGAAACAAAGTTGCGTCTAAAAAAATCTGATGCAAATTTCAATGACCGTTTCATCATTTGACATGTATGACCTGTATTTTATTTGTACACGCTGACGTCACTGAAATGTGACATTTAAAACTTAACACACGGTTCCAAATTTAGGCTAATTTTATAGCAATCATGTATATGTCGTGTATAAAACATGTGCAGGATCTAATAAATACATGCATTATGGTTGTTGTTTATGCGTATGCTATGGAAATAATATGAATCTTTATTAAAAATTATCCCATCTATATAACGATACTAGCAAGAAAACAACTTTTCGTTTTAATACGGTAAGTATTTTATTTATTTTGAAAATACAATCAATCTGCTTGTGAAGCGATAATTTATAAATCTTACAATGTATAAATCTATTGACGAGTATGCGGGTATGTTCTAATTAAAACCCGTTTGAAAAACAATTGTTCGATCTTTCAAACACAGCGGGATTCTTATTTGATCTTTCTTAATTGGCAAAATCTGACCGATATCATTGATTTATTGCCCCCTGTTTGGTCAGTATGACATCGTGATATACCCATGATATTGTGTCAGCTGTGAAAACACAACGACTTCAAAAGTGTGCCGAAAGTCAGCTGCGTGTAAACATAGCCTGTCCAACATAGAGCAACTGTTGGCTAAAATGTATATCATCAGAAAATTTCGGATTGCACATTTGGCGCTCGACTCCCCACTGACCCTAACAAAATATGTTTCTCCTTTTGGTATTGAAAGGAAGGAGTTTGGGTGATAAACTTTCTTTTTTTTATTAAAAAAAGGAGCATTTTATATTGTAAGTTATGCTTACAGTTATTTTTGTGTGACCATTTTCTCATTTTCAGTCAATTTTTAAGGTAGGAAATAGCAACAAAAAAAAACTAAGTATCTATATAATTTTTTTTTGCAATCCATCGAAAACATACTTCTTCATAGTTCTGCAAAAGAATATCTGATGTGTTGTTAAGATGTTTTTGTTAAAACAACTACACAATACCGTTTTTGTTAAAAAAAAACATTTTTATTTTGTTTCCAACCCGTAATACTTTTAAAAACGGAAGAAAAATCATTGGAAATAGACAAAAACCATCTTTGGTACCAAAATTGTTAAAACCAGTCAAAGGTTCAAAAGATTTTAAAGGATTACTATAAAGGTGTCATCCGAAATTTCAGCCATGTATGTTGCACTGATATTATCCTATTAGTCTTTGCCTATATATTGCATTTTTCTACTGTTTTTCATTATAAAATTTAAAGTTATTAAACACAGAACTTATCATATCATATCAAACTTATACTAACAAGTACTACAAAAAAAAATAATGTAAACTGATTTAAACTAAACAAAAATAGACCCAGGGCTCAAACTGGTCTGAACTTTAGTGAGAAGTGACTTCTCTTTCATTAAAAAAAAGGAGAAGTGGAGAAAAAATAGGGAGAAGTGGTACATTTCGTCACAGGTTTACATGAAAACTTAGTTTCATTAAAATTAATGCTATGTCATTATGTGTTTTTGTTTTATATTGTTTTTATAGTGTTTTATATTGTTTTTAATTTATATCAAATGTGTTGGTTGAATGCCTTCTTGTCTTTTATCTGATGTTGTAATTAAGGAACTAGTTTTTGTGCGATATTTTCTTAAAAACAGGGAGTTTTAACTTTCTGAATAAAGATGCAGCTAAATGCACCTACAGTCTGCTTTTTCATGGTAGGAGTAATCTTCATGCCACTCATTATTGTTTCAATTTTTTTGAAAATTTACTTTTTGATGGAGTTAATAAAACATCATATTAATAAATATTGCGTTGAAATCCGGGTTTAGGAGACCTGCCAGACAACCAATTTGTAAAGACATGTTCAAAAGCAGATATGTTAGTGTTAGTACATGATGAGCACAAATCGTTTTAGCTCACCTGAGCCGAAGACTCACAGGTGAGCTTTTGTGACCGCCTGGTGTCCGTCGTTAACCTTTAGCTTTTAACAACTTCTCCTCTGAAACCACTGGGCCAATTTTGGTATTATTTCACAGAAATGTTCCTTAGGTGACCCTCTACCAAGTTTGATTCGTCAAAAAACATGGCGGCCAGGGGCTGGGGTTAGTTTACTATATAAGGCCAAAACAAACCAATACTATGGTTCTGGTAAGATGCTAAAAAAAGATAGGGTAGGTAGGTAGGAAAAACATTTTATTTTTTCAAATTATTTTATTTTGGCTAAACTGGACCTGTAGTATGGATAGATGAATTAGATACCACTACCATACAGACCATAAGAAGAGGAAACATATATTTTAATAAAATATCTTCAGTTGTACAGTTCTGAGTATCTGTTGTTTTATGATCTGACATTTTAACTGTAGAATTTTTCGATGTGCAGCTGCAAACAGCTAGACCAAAAATGAGCAATGCGGTGGAATGTGGAAAATACTTTCTATGAAGACTAGTCACTTGCCTTCATTGCGATCTTTGAAGTGTGGCTGATAGATTTTAACTGTTACTTTTGAGTACAAGCTTTCTACATTTTTTTAAACTGTAATTTTGGATGTATGAGCAAGATTATCATCTAGCTTCACAAGGTTGGGATCTGACAGCTGAACAATATCATGAAATCAAATTGAATTCTTTGAACACATTTGGTAGTGTGGGGGCAGGAATTTATTTAAAACATTATTTTAAATATCTTTCTCTTCTTTTCTGATTTTGGCTCGCTATCGTAACATACAATAATGGCAATGTCAAGCCTACAAAGCTATTCAATCTATCAAAGAGAACATGGCAATATGATAAATAAATGCAGTCTATGATAGCCTTCAAATATCTAGAAAGTGCAACTAGTCAGCTATATTTCAAATATTAAAAAAAACACACACACATAATTGGTCTTAATTGTTGTTTTCAATACTATATTTAGTCATGCCAAAGAAAATTATACGCTGAAACTAAGCAACCAAAAAGAAATAAGTTTATTTCTATAATACCCCACCCACATTTTTCTTTACCGTACGCTCGATTTAAATATCAACTTTCATGTTTTCACAGAAGAAAATTTATATACGTACAGTTCCAATTATTGTAAATCTACGAAATATTCATAAAATTACCAGAAGCTAAAGCTGACATTATACATAACGTGATAGATCATGAATTATCTGCAAAAACATAATCATTTTGGCAAAGTGAGATAATTTTATGCTCTGAAGACGTGAATTATGTCATTGTCTTCTTTTTTTTTTTATCTTTGCTCATTTGCGTGGTAAGAAACGTATACCTTGGTCGTAGATATCAGACCAATCAGAGCGGTTATTAAAACTAGTTTAATTTATATTCGAAGCTATCCACCTATTACATTAGAGGAATAAAAATAGATAATTGAATATGCATGAGAGGGTTCCTAAGTCGCAATATCGGGCATGTGGTGTGATAAAGACCGTGGGGTCAATTTTTTCTACTGATTAGTTACGGTCTATAAACAACAGTTTGACACGTGTCGTATCGAATAGTCTAAGAGATAGTTGCAGATGTGTATTGTGAAAACTAGCTTGATCGATTTTTTAAGACAAGCCTGACGGGCAAGTAACTTTGATAAAGGCACATTTGACAATTCCGGGCATCGGGCTATCCTATTCTTGGAGCACTGAATGTAATGGCCAGAACTGTCGCTGCAGAAAATGCCATTTTTCATACTTTTCCAATATCGTGAAAACCGTTTTGCAAGCGGCGCTCGTAAGAATTATACATTTGTGAAAATATTATTGGATTTACCAAATGCCGTATTCGCGTATAGTCGATTCGGCTGGTGACTGCCAGCAAATGCCATAAAATAATTTAGGGTAGGGGCCAAAAAGATAGGGTCGGTCGGGTTATCGGAACCACAGTATTATTTTGTTTTGGCCTAAGCTATAGTAAAAACTTAAAACATCTTCTTGTCAGAAACTACTATCTCGATTTTAAAATAATTTTTCAGAAATGTTCCTTAGGTGACTCTCTACCAAGTTTGTTCAAGCCATTTTGATTCGTCAAAAAACATGGCAGCTAGGGGATGGGGTTAGTTTTATGTTAAATTACTCCCCCTGTTTTATAGCATAAATGTCTGTATATAGCAATTATTATAAGAAGAGGTAATAAACTCTTTAAACAAACTTTTTTTTTGCTATTATTATACAATATTATACCAGATATAAGTTTTAAAAGGTAATTTATCATAAAAAGATGAATGATACAATTATAATCAATGATTGAAATATTATTCATATATCATTAACCATTTTAAAATAGGTGTTTTTCTGAATATAAAAGTCAGAGTTTTTATGGTTCAGACAGAGATGGTTTACTGCTTCATAATAAAGCAATACCATATTTTTAACTAGTTTCATAACAGCAAGAAGTGTGCTTGAGATTTTCAGAGTCAAAGTGTACTTCAAATCTTGGAGGAGGAGCTTAATTGTTTTTGGGGGAGAGTGCACTGCGACAAAGATTCTTTCAAGCGATATACTTTGGGAAGGATTGTGTTTGAAACTCGTAGGAATATTTATTGTGCTGGAACTGTGGATTGTTTCATGCACAATAGTTTAGTCTGATGCTTTAGTTTGAAACCGTTCTAAAACATAACAGAGTAGTTTTGTGCTGGAACTGGATTTTTATCTTAGTTTGAAGGCTTAGCATCTATAGTAAAAACTTCGAAAGCCTTCTTGTCAAAATCTACTGAACTGATTTTGATGTAATTTTACTGACATATACCGTGGGTGAACCTCTACCAAGTTTAAACTCTTCTACGCATCTGTTACATCTTCAAAACAAATCAAAATTCTAACTACTTGCCCATCTCGTCTTTCACGAATTTTGAGCGTACATGTATTATATAATCTACTTATGTTGGGTGACTCAAGGTCAGTCAGGTGAACGATATAGGGCCATCTTGTTTATTTTATTTTCGATTTGTATTGTTAAAGTGCCTCTTTGTAAAAGGAATGAAACAATTCTCGAATTTAGAACTGTTTTTATTATTGAACTATTGTGAAAATGCATCGATTGTGGCCATTTTATGAAAAAGGGAGGTAATATTTAGCACTGTAACTTGGTTACAAGCATGGTGACATATATAATTTTTTTCTGATATGGTTTGTTAAAATGCCTCATTTTAGAAAGAATGAAACAATTCTCCACGTTAGAAATTATTTTATTTTTAAATTAGTGTAAAAAATTGCAATATTTGCGGCCAAATTTATAATCATAGCAATTTATGAAAATCATTGTATGAAAGGTGAAACCCAAAACAGCATCATGATTTTTTCTGTTTTAGATGCTTTATCTTTTGTTACATAGATGACAACAATATCTTGTTGAAATGTATCACTCTTTTAGTAAATAAAACACGATTTATACTTTGCACCCCTTTGCTGTCTTTTCTTTATAAAAATATAAAATGGTGTAGTTTAAAATTAGTCGTAGCAAAAAAAAGCATAGTGACCTATATTTTTCTAGTGTTTTAAACTTGTCTTACTTCAAATTAAGTGTGAAAATTTTAAAAAAAAATCACCACGCTAGAAGTAACTCGAAGAAATGTCTTTAAATGTTTAATTAAACCAGATTTGAAACCAATGTGTATATTTTGATTAAAGACTGGCTTACAGTTTGGTTATGCTGTTTTCCCTCACCATTTAAAAGGATGATAGACCTGGTTTTTTATTTGATATTATACTATACATTGTTAAAAAAACATGTGCTGCTATGAGTGTGTGTTACAAGAGTGTATTTTATAAACGGAAAATGGGACGGAATTTAATAAAATAAATGGAAAATTTTAACTTTTAATTTAAATAATTTGATTTGGTAAATATTGGAGTCCATTATCTTATTACAACATTATATGCTTTTGTGGTGTAACTGGTAAACACATCTACACTTTTGTAGAAATTCTTGATTGAAATCCCAGCATTTGCAAACAACATCTGTGTGTGTGTGTGTGTGTATTAATATAATATATATATAATTTGTTTTTCAATAATGTTTTTTGCTGGATGGACAACATATTTTTTTATTGCTTGCAGTTACCAGTGTTACAGAAATTTTTGTTGAGCTGTTAACATTTAATATTTTAAGTTTTATGAGGCATCAGGGTTTTTTGTGCTTACTCTTTCTGACTGCTATACATTAAAAATTATATTTTAAATACATTTTCCGTGGACTTCAGTTAACAATGTTCTCTTTAAAAAGATAAAAAGGTAGAGTGATTAGTATACAAAGTAATTAGTTTTGATTCAAATCCCAGCTTATGCTATATTCTTTGTCTATTTTGTTTGTTCCGGTTTAGTATAACAACTAGACTGTAGGAGAATCTGGACAAGAACTGAAGGGAACTTATGTCAAGATTGTATATTTCATTTATTCAAACCTGTTTTAAGCAGCCAGTCAAGGAAATGAGAAAGTGACCATGTGAGACTGTTGCTTAATAGAGGTTATTAAGTTAATTTTCTCTAAAACATAGAAATGGGGAAATAGAAAAATATGATTGCTTATGACATGTGACTGCTAAATAAAGATGGTCGCCTACACAGGTTTGGCTGTATTTGAATATTTCAGCTGCTAATTTTGGAATTTAAGTACGTGACTGTGTACTATTCAAATCAGTTCGTGTTAATGGTTATCTAAAATCAGTGAAAGTTCATTTTTAAAACTTTAATCATATTTTATGTGGGATAGAAAGCACACATTGTCTTCTTTAAAAAGTAAAATTCCATGTGCCTGTCAGTTGTATTGATCAGTTGATTGAATATTTATCCTCATTTCTATGCCATCAAAGGCTAACAGACGATCAGTTAACCTCACCACTGTTTCCTGGGATCCTGAAAGGTTAACTAGTACTCAAGCAGATAAGCAAACCCCATCTCCGCAAGTACCTGATAACTTCCTTACTTGAATCAGTAATGACAGACGAATGATAATGAGACACAATGACGTATATCAAACATCACAAATTCAAACTCCCGTCCCCTGGGCCGTACCTGTCAGTTGTAATTACCAACTACAAACAACATGTTTGACTACCATTCACATTTATGACAAAAATTGATGTGACCCATTTTCAAACGAAGCACTAAAGTTCATTAATACTATTCAATACAATGAGCGGGTAAATTCCTTCACTTTCATGTCTCAATATAAAAAATTGGAACAAGTTACATCAAGAGTATGCAATATACATATAACGTCTGCAATGGCATAACAAGATTTCCATTCATCTTGTCGCTCGTCATTCACAGTCTATGTAAATAGGCTATGATTTTTCTTGTTAACATTGAAAACTGATCCCTACCGTTATTTAATGACCCACTCACACGTGAAAAATTGACCCTCGTTAAAATCTGATCATCAAAAGTTGGAAACTGACCTAATAGTCGGCCGGACCACATTTCAATATTGAAAACTGCTATTATAAATTTGGATGTTCTCGTGGATAAAAAGTGTGAATTATAACCGGAAAATGATGGTAAACGATATATATATAACATTTCTTTTTAAAAGGAACGGCTTGCCTTTTTGAGTAATTATAAATATTGTGTAGGTAAACTATGCTTTAATAGGTGTAAGAGCATTTCAATTATTGGGGAATTATTTTCTTTCGTTTCATTCCTTTGGAATATGTTATACATAGCTTATGAATGAAATATGTTTAAACCAATTATTGGGGAGTGGCAACCTGGGGGTAGTGTGTGGGAAGGGTGTACCTCTCCCGCTGGTGGCGGTAATTCTGCTTTACTCCCGCTACTGGGATACGGGGAACCGCTCCGAAAAAATGTTTGATATATATTAAACACTAACTGCTGAATACTACTCATTTCTTAGAAAATATGTTTTTTATTTACGCAAATGAAGCTTTTATTTTTACTTAAATGCGTTATTCTTTAAACGCACGCATGCACACACGCACGCACAGGACACTTAGATGTATTTAAAAGCGAATCTCTAACGGGTATCAAACCCAGTACATTGCGAGTCAAGACGTAGGGTGTCAAAGCATGCATTCTAGTGGGTTTTACGGGGAGGTGGGTATGGTTATTATTTAATCCAATGTTTGTTTGACAATTTTAAAACGCTTTTACTAAAGAAACACACACACACACACACACACACACACACACACACACACACACACACACACACACACACACAATACTTAAGATGTATTAAAAGGTGAACCTCAATCGAGTTCCATTCCCTGTTCAACGATCCAAGACGTAACAGAGAGTTTCCCCCACACTCCTGCAAATTTGAGTAGGTGGTGTGTGTATGACAGGGTCGAAGTATACCTGCAGGCCTATATTTAATTTTTAGCTACCGTAAGGTTGCCCGCTTATTACCCCGTAATGGGTCTGCAGGGGTCGGGGTCATCCCGCTGCAAACCGCACAACAATAGCATGTATAAAATCAAGCAACATTTTGCAGAACATAATAACATTGTCATGTTATATTGAAACCACAAATACATTTATTTGTTGTTGTTAGTTTTGACTTGCATAGGTGCAAAAAATTAAACATAATTGGCTGTAAAATCATATCTGATACACAGGATAGTAATACGTTAATATTCACTATATATACTCGAATAGCGGCAAAGACAAAACGTACAAGCTGATCCTAACCGATATCGATATCGCAGGCCTAGACATTTTGATGGGGGCTCTGAGGTACTCCTCTATATATTTGTTTTAAAATATAAATGAACAATGGTGCATAATCAGGGATTTTGTGTGTATTTTTCTTTGTAAACATATATTAATTACTTAGGCAATTTTATTCTTATTGGAACAGTGCAGAACTATTCCTACGTGTAGCTACCCCGGTGTGTAGGGGGGGACATGTAATGTGTGTCATATACAGTGTTTTATGTATATTGTTTTTAATCGAAATACATGTTGGGACAACTCATATGTTGACTCGGCTAACCTCACCCAGCCAAATCATTGTGAAAGGGGGTCATTCCGCCCCGGCTGCTACGCCTTTGCTCTCATATGTACAGAAAAATAAAATTTATTAACGGTGTGACCCACTTTCATCGAAGCTAAATCACCATTATAATGACTCATTCTAACATCATTTCAACGATAACCTACATACTAAATATCAGGGTATCTTTTAAACGTTTTACCTTAAATATATTTAATTATACCCTAAGACCAACGAATTCGTTATTAAGTAAATGTAATTGTGGTAACGGTATCCAACGTATATAAAAAAGGAATCACCATTCATTAATAAATATTAGATAATTTGGCAGTTTTGCGGGAAAATAACAAGACTAGTCTATAAAGGAAGGGGATTTTTTCATCAGTCATGGCATATTCAAAATTGTGATAAAATTATTATAAACAACAAAAGTACCGTCGGCACCTACAAATAAAAAAAAACAACAACAGGCCATAACAAGTTTGCCTATATCTTTTTACATTGAAGATGTTTACATTCGCTTAACGATGATAGTCCGCATAGCTTTCATAGTCTTGATCATTACCGACACTTGCTTTTCTATAAGATAAACGTCCTCTTACGACCGTTCAAAAGCGCCAACTGATATCACTGTAATGTTTAGGGGCAGTACAATGACCTATTTATAAGAACAAGTTTAATGATTTGATGAACTGAGATAAACAGACCTTTAAGTACCAAACCCGTAGAAGATGGCCAAGACTATACCGTTTTGTAAAATAAAGCGTAGAATACAGAATGTATAAGATTCTGATGATACCTTGCGCCATATTGCGTTGTATTGACTTGTTTTACTTTGAACAGAGTACCCAACAGGAAATCAAATCTTAATACTTAGGTTGGCCTCCGTAGTGGCAAGCCAAAAAATGGCCGGTATGCTATAGATACGTTGTTTCATTGGTGAAAACACGTATGGTATCGGAATGGTATTTGTTGGAATTGCCTTTCGTTAGTGTGGCTGTTGTTCACAAGTTAAGAATGCGATGAAACATTTCTACATCAACCCTCTGTCTCCGTTTCTCTCTCTCTCTCTCTCTCTCTCTCTCTCTCTCTCTCTCTCTCTCTCTCTTTGTTACCCGGGCTTCGGCGTCACACTTCCGGTTAAGATACTCGTTGGAAATTCGCTTTTAAAAACATGTGTGTGTGTGTGTGTGTGTGTGTGTGTGTGTGTGTTAAAATAATAACGCTTAAAAGTAAAAAAAACATTGATGTAGATAACAATCATATTTTCTAAGAAATGAGTGGAATTCAGCAATAAGTCTTTAAGATATCAAACATTCATGTTGAGGAGCGGTTCCAAGTATCCAAATAGTGGAAGTAGAGTAATAGTAGTAATAGTACCGCATCCAGCGTGAGAGGGACACCCTTTCCACACACTACCTCCAGCTTGCCTCTCCCCAATAATTGAAGTGCTCTTACGCTCATACATGTATCGATTAATTACAAAACTCTTATAATTACGCTAAGTTACTCAAAATGACAATATTGACTGCGATAACGTATAGCGTGTGCGATAGTATCAAGCGTATATGCAAGACCAAACTAGTATTCCGTACTCATTATTTTCCAGTGCGTATAAATAATACAATGCGTATTACGTTCGATACATTTTATTGCAGACATCAATATATTTAAAAAAACAAGAAGAAAACCCAATAGCGATACATAATAGTAGTGAAGCCATAACTTTTCTAATCTTATTAATGAAACCCTTATATGACGGTCTTAATCCGTACACTACCACTGCAGTATCCATTTGTGTACTTCCGAACACTGGCGGAGGCACAGTCGGAAAGCAAGCGAGTCATTATGGAATTACAAAAACGTAACCAAAAGTTAAAAGCTCGGTCCGCTACACATTTCGATCGAAGTTATTCATATTCTCACTGTTTTAAAAACAGCCACTAAGGGGTCTACAGGAATGGTTTTAGCAATACTATAAACACATTTAATTACAATCATTTTTGTTATCATCAAAAAAGTGTACATTTCGTAAGTTTAATGAGGCTTTAAAAGGAGATTTTATTAATTGAAATAAAAACAGTATCTGACATTTTTATGTGTAATAAATGGATATTAGACGGACGTAGTGTATTTAATGTCGATTGAAAGCTTACCAGGGCTTATGTTTAAATGTTGCAACATGCGACATTAGTCATGTGATGTTTTGCTTATATCTAACAAACCGTTAAAAAATGACCCCATGTCTGATCAAAATTTACCACTGATCAGTTCCCAACGACTGTTTTGTTCAGAATTTAATGTTGCAATGTGATCCAGGTCATTTAGGGTCATTATTCAACGAGGTCAAAATGTAATATTACACCGGCTATGACATGCGCGGTAAGAAACGATAACACCATTGAAGGTTTACCAATTTACGAAAATAAACGGTTAAAAATTAAGCTAAACCAATACGTTGATGACACTGAATTATCGTTAAAAAACAAAAAGTGTATACCGCACTTATTTAAACAGATGAAATTATACGAAACTGTCTACAAGTATGGCAGCAAAATAAAAACGTGTATTAATTTCAAACGTTCGACTGAACCAAAGGCGCAACGAAACAAGGAAGAAAAGTTAAATAAATTAATATTGCTTGGGATATAATTTGGATAAATATCAAAACGGTTTATTGTTCAAATAAAGGAAAACAATTCCGGTGGAAATTTCTACATAATTCCATTTTTCAGAACATCGATTAAATTTGATGGGAGTATATAACGGTCTTTGTAATATATGCAAACGGGAAACAGAAACTATGGTTCACTTACTCTTAAGCTGAGGCATTATTCAACCCGTTTTAGGAACTTTGAGATTATTCTTAATAAAGTAATGGACATATGAGTTATAGGTTTGCACAATTTGTTATTTGCCGATATTGTATTTGATTATTACTAAGTCCCAAATAAATGTAATTTGCTAAATAGTATTATATTTGAAATAAAATGAAAATATGGAGGAGCAGGTTTAGTTGTAAATTTGATAAACAAAAACACGTTTTGGGCACATTATTTATTAATACAATACGCTGCATAAAACTCCGGCTTGTATATTTAAAACCAAACAAAGAACACATTGCCGATATCAATAACTTATTGAGAATTGACATAAACAATTTTGATTTGTTGATGATTGTATTCTATAAAAAAAAATCATCTCTTAAACTATAGCTTAACTCTTCTTTTTTGTTATGTTAACGAGATGCCTGTGCGAAATCTATCTAGACAAAGGGAGACAGCTGTTTGCTGTTTAAGTAGTATAAGGTAAATTCCTTGTTCTAAAGTTATTATTAAAAAGATAACTAATATATAACATTATATATTTGTTGCATGCAAATTGTGTTAAAACTCCATACATGCTAGTATTGTGCAGTTTGCAACGGGATAGCCCCGACATCTGCAGACACATTACGGGGTAATAAATCGGTCACCTGACAGTAGCTAAAAACAAAGTTTTGCTGACAAACTATGCACTGCCTACCATAAGGAGAATGACAATATAACAAATGTAAAAAAGATAAATATAAGTAGGCAAATAAAAAAACAACAAGAGTAAACTAGGTTGTAGAGTTCAAATTTCCTTTATTGTCGAACTTATTGTGACAGCTACCATAGTGTTCTAATTCATACACAACTTAATGCATTGTTACATTGTTGTTAAAGTACATAATTATCGAAATCAGGGCTGCGTTTAGTACCGCTAAATAGCAAATACGTTAGCTGCCTGGTTTTCTAACTTTATTGCGTACTTTGTGCTAATATAAGGTTAACTAGTGTTCAAAAAATATGATAGCAAGCGTGTAATCGAACTGAGCGTAACCAAGTGCTTGCTAGATTAGATTGGTGTGTATTTCAGTATATGTACTGATTTATTGTGCTTGAGATAAACAATATAAATTGCAACGAATGGTCGTGTATTATTTTATGCGCTATACATTATATCTGTGTATTTCAAACCACAACACGTGACCCCGTGTTTATTGTTTCACGACATGGTGACTATAATTCAGATTTATTTTTATGATTCTTTTATCAATATCCTAAGTGCTGATACCCTTTATATTATTTTTCAATATTATTCATTTCCTGTAAATAGTATTTAAGAATAAATACAGGGTCAATGATTGTTGAAATATTGATTATTTTAAGGTGCGTGACAATAATTCGTACGTTTTGAATACGCGAGAGGATTACGCCAAGGGGAGGTAATTTCAACTATTTTAGTATCTTTATTTATGAAAGAATTAGAATTATATTTGCAAAACATGGCTGATTCTGGATTACTGATAAAGTATTAATATTGTTACTTTTTGTCGAAAAATACATGTATATATTGTAATATATGCGGGGTGGAAGTAAATAGTCCTAAAAATAAAATTATGGTTTGACGAAAACGCGGACGTCTATTGCACGGTGACATTTGGTCATACAATGGTCACACTCTTGTAGTTGTAGATGATTTTGGTTACTTAGGAACCATTTTTAATTCTTATGGTAATTTTACATTGAATAATAAACGTTTAGTAGACACATTTCTAAAGGCTTTTAACGTATTATTGATTAGTTGTAAGAAATTTAATTTAAAACCCAAATTGTTGTGTCATTTATTTGTTTCCTTTGTTGGATCACACGTTTTGTAAACGTTAGGGTGAATACATGTACGACTTGGGTTAACGGTGTTATCTGTTTTACATAATAGGTTAACGGTGTTATCTGTTTTTCATTATACGTTAGGTTAAATACATGTACAACTTGGGTTAACGGTGTTATCTGTTTTACATTATAGGTTAACGGTGTTATCTGTTTTACATTATACGTTAGGTTAAATACATATATGACTTGGGTTAACGGTGTTATCTGTTTTGCATAATACGTTAGTTTAAATACATGTACGACTAGGGTTAACGGTGTTATCTGTTTTACATTATACGTTAGGTTAAATACATGAACGACTTGGGTTAACGGTGTTATCTGTTTTACATTATACGTTAGGTTAAATACATGTACGACTTGGGTTAACGGTGTTCTCTATTTTACATAATACGTTAGGTTAAATACATGTACGACTTGGGTTAACGATGTTATCTGTTTTACATTATACGTTATACTATAATCATATACTGGTGTAAAGTTATTAATATTGGCAATATTATTATACGTAAATTATATGGTCGTATTAATTCCTGTATTATATAATTTCAGCATAAGAATGCTATGAGGCACGTGATCAAAGGCCTGTTCGACGTTAGAAAAACGTATGTATAGTTTTTATTTAATTTCCTTTGCAAAATAAATATGTGCACGTAAAACGAAAGAATGCCATAACACAGTTAACGTTCTTTTGAAAACCTTGTAATGAGTTTAACTTAAGGTTATCGGACTTTTCTATTATATTAAGTAAAACTTTTTCATATGATTTTGATACAAATTACATTGTGATATTGCCCTATAACTATTGGGATCGACTTTGTCTACACTCTTAATGCATGTATCTTCGTTGCTTTAATTGATATTTGCTCCGTTAAAAGTTTCTCAATGTAAGTCGCTTCTTATACAAGTGTATTAACTATGTCCTGGTAAGTATCACCTTTGTCTGAACAGAGGACACAGCATGACAATGTAATTATTTTTCATAATTCAATCTAACGGGTCATAAGTCCTGGTTTTAATGGTCCGGGACACAAGTTTGAAACAATGAATTATTCGACTTCAAGTAAATATAACCGGAGAATTCGACTAATGCGACTTTGATATCGTCTGTATTTAACATGTCTTACACCATCAAACATATATCAACAGTGTTACATTTTTTTAACTTAATAAAATACATACCCGAATTCCAATATATCCTCAACGCAATCATCCGACTCTAAAACATTTTCAGTTGTTAAATTTGTATTCTGTATGATTTCAAAGTCTTCCATTTCGCTTCCCAAATCCATTTGTTCGGCCATTTTGAAACACAAAATAATAAATGTTTTATTTAAGCCAGTGTGAAGTTTATGCGTTAACTATAAATCCATAAAAAGAAGTGCATAATTGGGGTATTGTTTATACTCTTAAAAAGAGATATAATTTACGCTCAGATAAATTTAATCAAAGCGCTTGTACAACCGTGGTAAATTATGTTTTGTTGTATACGTTTAAAACGATTTATCTTATTTGCAATCACGACATAAATTCAAGTTCTAAAAATAATTGCCTATGATGTTTTGGCTTATTTATATACTTTTTTATTGATTGATTGATTGAATGATTTAGGCCATAACATGAACAACAACATATACGAGCGAGTGTGTCCATTACAATTATAAAACCTCATGTGCCTTTCTAAACAGAAATGTATGAGACAACCAACAATTCAGTTATTTACATAAATATAAATCATAATTAACATTATTAACCGTGTTAATCTCGCAGATGATAATATCTTATAATAATTTCAGTTAAGACATAACACAAAACACATATTAAAGTACATCTTCACAAAATAAAATTGTACAAAACAAAGTAAAATTATCTTTTTATTCTATACCTCAATCTCAAAGAATTTGTGAAGTGAAGAAAAATTAAGATTCTGTGCAAAATGTTCACAATTATTTGAAATCAAATTATACCGACCACAGAGGTTGGGGTTTATTAGTCTTTCTTTTGCTCTTTCTATCACCTCGCTGATGGAAAGCATTTGCCCTTTCTATATTTAAATATTATAATTCTAAGCAAGTTATCAATTACTTGCAAAGATTGGTCGTGTTTGAGTATTGGTTAACCTTTCGGGATCCCAGGAAACAGTAGTTAGATTAACTCATTGTCTATTAGAAAAAATGAAGCTAAATATCAATCAATCATTTGATAAAAGCATTAATTTTAACAGTTCACAATATTGCCTATTTCTCCAAACGAATATCGCATTTGTTTGCGTACAAAGGCACTGAAACAGCCACCACAAACTCTTTTTCGAAACATAGGTAATAAATGTAACCACTACTCACAAATGAGGCAACATTCCCACAAAATACACTAGTCTATATAAAAACAATATTCATTCCTAGTAAGAGGGCTCTCCGTGCCCGGAAGGTTTAAGGTGCCGTCTCAAGATCACTTACTTTATCACTACTAAGGTCGTATGTTCAAGTCCTACTCACTCAAAAAAAAACTATGTAACAAAGTTGCCCGTTACTTACGGAAGGACGGCGGTTCTACTCATATCCATTCGTTTCCCGTTTAAAAGTGCAATATATTTATACATATATTTGTTGTATTATCACGTATTCCAAATATAATACTGTGGGCATTGAGATAAGAGATATAACACAATAGATTGTTGTGATCTTTATTCTGTGAAGTCTAAGCATCAAGTGAGTGGAAATATATTATCATGCGATACATATATTAAGGTATACAGGTTAAGAAGCTGTGTATGAAACTATATGAAATAAAGCTACATGAGTTGTTTCCCTTAGTAACACAATCATACAGCAATTTTATCACGTGATTTCATTTTAAATCGTTATACTCAGGAGCGGATTCAGGATTTCAGCTTAGAGGAGAGCAACAAACTATCTGAACGGCAACTATCAGTAGAAATATAGAACATTTAAATCAAATATTGGAGTTTAAGGAGCGGGAGTAAAGACGTACGCCGTGTTTTAAAGAGTAGATCCGCCATTGATCAGGATTTCGTTTTGAGTTTACCACTGCAATTTATATATCGATTATGTCACGTTTAGGTTAATTTGTCATGCCAAAGCTTTCTGATTTTATTTCTTAATGATAATGAGATGCTTTTTATCTATTTTAAAATATAGATATTTTTAAGATGTGTATATCGTTTTTTTCTTGATATACTTTAAGATCTTACATAAATTAGAAAATGAGCTAATACGATTTTTCAGTACCATTATCTGCGGATTGGCCTGTTAATGGCGATTATTTGCTCACCTTTTATATGGGAATTGGGTATTGTATTGTGTTAATAAATTAGTATTTGAGTCTAGTCATATACGATTTTTAGAATCTAGTCAAATAGTTTGTATATGACTTTTTGCATTATAATACTGTGTTAGTATTTTTATTATAGTCCAGTTATTTTATATCAAAGTAACATATACACATACTTGGTATTTGTTTAAAATTTTTAAGTTTTATTCCCATATGAAACTAGCACCTTTGATGGTATATGAATAACCAACCGTAAAGCCTAAGCAAGCACAAATGAAGTACTAATAGTTTATTCCTGAGTTTTTTTCTATCACAAAACGTTTTACCATAACTATTGGGTTAACTTTTAGTTGCTGGTTCTATCGGTCAAGTGTTGCATTTAAATCTGTCAACAATTGCCATTGCTTCAAAAAAAGTAGTTCGGTGAAACGTCACGTGGTTTATAGCATTGGCTAATGGGATAGTTAAATATCGATTAATTAAACTCCGCATAGAAAAAACATAAAAATCAGTTCACTCTTTCTTCAGTGTCCTCTATGGCCGACTGGTCGAAGTTGCCGCCTCAAGAACACTTTCTTCTCACCGCTCAAGTAGGAGGTTTGAATCCCTCTCGCTCCAAAAACAATATGTGAGAAAGTTAGTATGGCAGTTTCATACGGAAGGACGATGGTTCTACTCCGGTTCATTATGAGGTTTTCCACCAAAAATAAACTGGCTATGACATATATAAATGAGTTGAAAATGACGTTAACCCCCATTCGAAAATAATAATAATAATAAAGATAGGTTTAATTTCATGATAATACTTTTAGGTAAGTAATGTCTCCGCGTAGTGCAGTATGCATCAGGCGATCCTGATACATGTATATTAAAAATGTAATAAAGTTGAATAGAAATGAAAAGATGTGTAATAAATTATTAAGAAGGGGTTGAACAAATAATGATATATTGCATGTTTCGATATCAATGCGCATAAAAATCCTAATTTAAGAGATATTAATGAATATATGAGTGATGGCAATAATATGATCATTGTGTCTCATGCAAAGAAGTGACAATTTGAGTATTATGATAGAATTTGATGAAATTCTGAAGGTATCAAGGTTTTAGGTTCATTCTGCATATTCATTTGATGAAGATTTTTATCTATATGTTAATTTATTTTATATATTTTTTTACATGTAGAGTGAACATGGAATCTTCCTTCCTGTTGCTGTCAAATAACCTACTAGTATAATGTGTTGATACACCGTAAAACCGCAATTCATTTCTAACATTAATTTTGTTTGCATCAAATAATGTTACAAAAAGTATTCATTAGGAGTTTTAAAGGTTCAGTTGGTTAAAGGTTTATGATACTGATTGAATGATTTGTATAGATCAATTAAATATTTATATGATTTTGTTACATAGATAGAAAGTATAGAGATAGAAGGACTATTTTAATGAAAACATCTATTTCTATTAGAGAATGATATTTAGATAATGTTATTTTGAGTACATGCATGTGATTCTCTCAGTCATTCGTTATTTTAGGAGTAAAAATGAAACAACTTTTTGTTAAAGTGTTTTAATATAAATGAAATGGGAATAAACAGTTATCAATGTTATTCTCATCCAAATAATTTGTACAGGCAGAAGAAAAGACAGATATCATCTGCAGCATTTACCTTATTTTACATAATTTAACAAAATCTGCTTTTATTTCAGACATGGTGTACATCTCAATCTTGGTGTCAGTTTAAACAAACACATTCAGGAAGATAGATGGATCAGTTGGGAAGCAAAACATGGCTGGTAGATAAAACAACACTTGAAAGTATAAAACTAAACAAAATAACAGATTGTATAATGTTTAGCAACATAAAATGGGACAATTTTGCAACGTATAGAATATTGACCACTCATAATAGGTTAATGTCTAAACCCAATTTCCTCTTAAAACAACACTCAGTACTAGTTCTGCGTAGAAAAATGACTTGAGAGCAATTCATATGAGATCTAAACTTACTTCACATCTCAATCCAAACACAGACTTCTTAACAAGAGCTTAAAATTAATAGAAATTTAATATTATATTTTGAAAAGTGGATTATTTCTTACTGTATATACTGAATATGTAAGGTCGTATGTACACTTCCAAGTGGACGGACAATTACCTATCTATTTCGTTGAAAATTGAATAAAATGAAACTATTCAACTGATGCTTGAACAACAAAAGAGCAAATATGCACCTGACAATACACTGTTACATATAAACTGATAAACTTGCACAAAAAGAGCAAATAAAAACACCTGGACAAAACAATGTTAGATATAAACGAATACACTTGTACAACATAAGAGCAAATATATACCTGAACAATCTAATGTTACATGTAAACTGATACACTTGTACAACAACATAGCAAATATATACCTGAACAAGACATGGTTGCATATACACTGATATACTTGTACAACAACGTAGCAAATATCGCCTGACCAAGACATGGTTGCATATACACTAATATACTTGTACAACAACGTAGCAAATATATACCTGAACAAGACATGGTTGCATACACACTGATATACTTGTACAACAACGTAGCAAATATATACCTGAACAAGACATGGTTGCATATACACTGATATACTTGTACAACAACGTAGTAAATATCGCCTGACCAAGACATGGTTGCATATACACTGATACACTTGTACATCAACGTAGCAAATATATACCTGAACACGACATGGTTGCATATACACTGATACACTTGTACAACAACATAGCAAGTATACACCTGAACAAGACATGGTTGCACATACACTGATACACGTGTACAACAGGAGATTTTAGCTCATGCAATTTGCTAAAACTTTTCCTTTAGATACTTCTCAGATGTCTTTTTACTCATAAGCTGGGCTCTTTTAGTTCAATCGATTACATGTCTGACTATCAATCCAAGGGTCGTGAGTCCGAATGCCCAACCGGCAACAGTCTCCATGATGATTGATATACGACATTGTGTCTCAAGTGGGAAAGTTAACAGTTACATAGGAAGATTGGTGTGCTCGAGGACTGGTTAACCTTTCAGGAACCCAGGAAACAGTGGTAAATTAACTGATCGTCTGTTAGCCCTTGATGGCATAAAAATGATGTTAAATATTCAATCAATCAATCCTACTCGTAAAAGTGCACAGAAAAATGGAGAAGAAAATACTTTTATATATTTAACCGGAAACTGTATTTGAAATTAACTGTTTTCAATTAACCTACAAAAAAAAAGAATATATGTATGCCTGATAGACCTGTACACACTATAATACAGCACGGTTCTCCACAGGAATGAATTCAAGCGCATTTTCTGTGTAAGGCAATCATTTAAATATATTTCATTTAGTAAAACTTGTATTAATCAGTTGAAGTCTTCATATTTAGTATGTTTCATTTTAGGCATTAAAATGAGAAAAGATACGCAAAGAAAAATAATGAGTTAGAGGAAAGTAAGCACTTGCACTATTTATTTTGAAGAATTCAAGCGCTAGGGCAATACCCATTCTGGTAGTCAAGTGCTGGGGTGCCCCTATGCTTAAACGGCCTCTGGAAAAGCCTGATATATATATATGCCTGATATACCTGTACACACTAGAATACATGGATGCCTGATATACCTGTACACACTATAATACATGGATGCCTGATATAAATGTACACACTAGAATACATGGATGCCTGATATACATCTACATACTATAATACATGGATGCCTGATGTACCTGTACACACTATAATACATGGAGGTTTGATATACATGTACACATAATAATACATGGATGCCTTATATACCAGTACACACTTTATTATATGGATGCTTGATATACATGTAACACTGTAATACATGGATGCTTGATTTACATGTACACACTATAATACATGGATACCTGAAATACATGTACACACTTTAATACATGTATACCTGATATACCTGTACAAACTATTATACATGGATGCCTAATAAACCTGTACAAACTATAATACATGGATGCCTGATAAACATGTACACACTATAATACATGGATGAACGATATACATGTACAAACTATAACACAAGGATGTCTGATATACCTGTACACACTATAATACATGGATGCTTGTTAAATATGTACACACTATAATAAATGGATGTTTGATATATATATGTACACACTATAATACATGTATGCATGATATACCTGTACACACTATAATACATGTAAACTTGATATCAATGTACAAACTATTATACATAGATGACCGATATACATGTACAAACTATAATACATGTATGCGTGATATACCTGTACACACTATAATACATGGATGCTTGATATACATGTACACACTATAATACATCGATGTCTGATATACATGTACACACTATAATACATAGATGTCTGATATACCTGTACACACTATATTACATGGATGCTCGATATACATGTACACACTATAATACATGGATGCTTGATATACATGTACACACTATAATACATTGATGACCGATATACATGTACACACTATAATACATGTATGCCTGATATACCTGTACACACTATAATACATGGATGTTTGATATACATGTACACACTATAATACATGGATGCATGATGTACATGTACACACTATAATACATGTATGCTTGATATAGACATGTACACACTATAATACATGTATGATTGATATACATGTATACCCTACAATACATGATTGCTTGATATACAAGTACACACTTTAATACATGGGTGCCTGATATACATGTACAAACTATAATACATGTATGCCTGATATACCAGTACACCCTGTTATACATGGATGCCTGATATACATATACACACTATAATACATAGATGCCTGATATACCTGTACACACTATAATATATAAATGCCTGATATACCTGTACACACTAAAATAAATGGATACCTGATATACATGTACACACTATAATACATGGATGCTTGATATACCTGCACATACTATAATACATGGATACCTGATATACCTGTACACACTATAATACATGGATGCTTGATATATACCTGTACACACTATAATACATGGATACCTGATATACCTGTACACACTATAATACATAGATGCCTGATATACCTGTACACACTATAATATATAGATGCCTGATATACCTGTACACATTAAAATACATGGATACCTGATATACATGTACACACTATAATACATGGACGCTTGATATACCTGTACACACTATAATACATAGATGCCTGATATACCTGTACACTATATAATACATGGATACCTGATATACCTGTACACACTATAATACATGGATGCTTGATATACCTGTACACACTATAATACATGGATACCTGATATACCTGTACACACTATAATACATGGATGCCTGATAGACATGTACACTCTATGATACATGGATGCCTGATATACCTATACACACTATAATACTTGGATGCTTGATATACCTGTACACACTATAATACATGGATGCCTTATAAACCTGTACAAAATATTATACATGGATGCCTGATGTAGCTGTTCACACTATAATACATGTATGCATTATATAGTTGTACAAAGTATAATACATGGATGCCTGATATACATGTACACACTATAATACATGTATGCATGATATACCTGTACGCACTATAATAAAAGGATGATTGATATAAATGTACAAACTATAATACATGTATGCCTGATGTACCTGTACACACTATAATACATGGACGGTTGATGTACATGTACACAATATAATACATGGTTGCTTGATATACATGTACACACTATAATACATGGATGCTTGATATACATGTACAAACTATAATACATTGATGCCTGATGTACCTGTACACACTATATTACATGGGATGGTTGTTATACATATACACACTATAATACATGGGTGCCTGATATACATGTACACACTATAAAACATGGATGCTTGATATGCCTGTACACACTATATTACATGTATGCCTGATATAACTGTACACACTAAAACACATGTATGCCTGATATACCTGTACACACTATTATACATAGATGCCTAATATACATGTACACATTATAATACATAGATGACCGATATACATGTACACACTATAATACATGGCTGCCCGATAAACAGGTACATACTATAATACATTAATACCCGGTATACATGTACAAACTATAATACATGGATGACCGATATACATGTACACACTATAATACATGGATGCCTAATAAACCTGCACAAACTATTATACATGTATGTCTGATATACCTGTACACACTATAATACAGGGATGAACGATATACATGTACACACTATAATACAAGGGTGCTCGATATACATGTACACACTATAATACATGGATGCCCGATAAACAAATTCACACTATAATACATCGATGCCCGGTATACGTGTACACAATATAATACATGGATGCTTGATATACATGTACAAACTATAATGCATGGATACTTGAGGTATCTGAACACGCTATGATACATGGATGGTTAATATACATGTACAAACTATAAGACATGAATGCCTGATATACATGTACATACTATAATACATTGTTGCATAATATATATGTACACACTATAATACATGTATGCCTGATATACCTGTACACACTATAATACATGGATGCTTTCAATACATGTACACACTATAATACATAGATGCCTAATATACATGTACACACTATAATACATATATGCCTGATATACATGTACATACTATAATACATTGTTGCATAATATATATGTACACACTATAATACATATATGCCTGATATACCTGTACACACTATAATACATGGATGCTTTCAATACATGTTCACACTGTAATACATAGATGCCTAATATACATGTAAACACTATAATACATATATGCCTAATATACATGTACACACTATAATACATATATGCCTGATATACATGTACACACTATAATACTTATATGCCTGATACACCTGTACACACTATAATACAAAGATGCCTGATATACATGTACACATTAAAATACATGGAAGCTTGATATACATGTACTACACACTTTACTACATGGATGTCTGATATACATGTTCACACTATAATACACGGATGCTTGATATACATGTACACACTATAATACATGGATGCCTGATATACCTGTACACACTATAATACATGGATTCTTGATATACATGTACAAATTATAATACATGGATGCCTGATGTACCTGTACACACTATAATACGTAGATGCCTGATATACCTGTACACACTATAATACGTAGATGCCTGATATACCTGTACACACTATATTACATAGATGCCTGATATACCTGTACACACTATAATACATGGATGCTTGATATACATGTACACACTACAATACATGGATGCCCTATATACCTGTACACACTATAATACATGTATGCCTGATATACATGTAAACACTATAATACATGGATGACCGATATACATGTACACACTATAATACATGTATGCGTGATATACCTGTACACACTATAATACATGGATGCTTGATATACATGTACACACTATAATACATGGATATCTGATATACCGGTACACACTATAATACAAGGATGCTCGATATACATGTACACACTATAATACATGGATGCTTGATATACATGTACACACTACAATACATGGATGCCCTATATACCTGTACACACTATAATACATGTATGCCTGATATACATGTACACACTATAATACATGGATGACCGATATACATGTACACACTATAATACATGGATGCTTGATATACATGTACACACTATAATACATGGATATCTGATATTCCGGTACACACTATAATACAAGGATGCTCGATATACATGTACACACTATAATACATGGATGCCCGATATTCATGTTCACACTATAATATATGGATGCTTGATATACATGTACAAACTATAATGCATGGATACTTGAGGTATCTGTACACACTATGATACATGGATAGTTAATATACATGTACAAACTATAAGACATAAATGCCTGATATACATGTACTTACTATAATACATTGTTGCATAATATACATGTACACACTATAATACATATATGCCTGATATACCTGTACACACTATAATACATGGATGCTTTACATTCATGTACACACTATAATACATAGATGCCTAATATACATATACACACTATAATACATATATGCCTGATATACATGTACACACTATAATACTGATATGCCTGATACACCTGTACACACTATAATACAAAGATGCCTGATATACCTGTACACACTATTATAGAAAGATGCCTGATATACCTGTACACATTAAAATACATGGAAGCTTGATATACATGTACTACACATTATACTACATGGATGTCTGATAGACATGTTCACACTATAATACACGGATGCTTGATATACATGTACACACTATAATACATGGATGCCTGATATACCTGTACACACTATAATACATGGATTCTTGATATACATGTACACACTATAATACATGGATGCCTGATGAACCTGTACACACTATAATACGTAGATGCCTGATATACCTGTACACACTATAATACGTAGATGCCTGATATACCTGTACACACTATATATACATGGATGCCTGATATACCTGTACACACTATAATACATGGATGCTTTACATTCATGTACACACTATAATACATAGATGCCTAATATACATGTACACACTATAATACATATATGCCTGATATACATGTACACACTATAATACTGATATGCCTGATACACCTGTACACACTATAATACAAAGATGCCTGATATACCTGTACACACTGTTATAGAAAGATGCCTGATATACCTGTACACATTAAAATACATGGAAGCTTGATATACATGTACTACACATTATACTACATGGATGTCTGATATACATGTTCACACTATAATACACGGATGCTTGATATACATGTACACACTATAATACATGGATGCCTGATATACCTGTACACACTATAATACATGGATTCTTGATATACATGTACAAACTATAATACATGGATGCCTGATGAACCTGTACACACTATAATACGTAGATGCCTGATATACCTGTACACACTATAATACGTAGATGCCTGATATACCTGTACACACTATATTACATGGATGCCTGATATACCTGTACACACTATAATACATGGATGCTTGATATACATGTACACACTACAATACATGGATGCCCTATATACCTGTACACACTAAAATACATGTATGCCTGATATACATGTACACACTATAATACATGGATGACCGATATACATGTACACACTATAATACATGTATGCGTGATATACCTGTACACACTATAATACATGGATGCTTGATATACATGTACACACTATAATACATGGATATCTGATATACCGGTACACACTATAATACAAGGATGCTCGATATACATGTACACACTATAATACATGGATGCCCGATATTTATGTTCACACTATAATACATGGATGCTTGATATACATGTACAAACTATAATGCATGGATACTTGAGGTATCTGAACACACTATGATACATGGATGGTTAATATACATGTACAAACTATAAGACATGAATGCCTGATATACATGTACATACTATAATACATTGTTGCATAATATACATGTACACACTATAATACATATATGCCTGATATACCTGTACACACTATAATACATGGATGCTTTATATACATGTTCACACTGTAATACATAGATGCCTAATATACATGTACACACTATAATACATATATGCCTGATATACATGTACACACTATAATACTTATATGCCTGATACACCTGTACACACTATAATACAAAGATGTCTGATATACCTGTACACATTAAAATACATGGAAGCTTGATATACATGTACTACACACTATACTACATGGATGTCTGATATACATGTTCACACTATAATACACGGATGCTTGATATACATGTACACACTATAATACATGGATGCCTGATATACCTGTACACACTATAATACATGGATTCTTGATATACATGTACACACTATAATACATGGATGCGTGATATACCTGTACACACTATAATACATGGATGCTTGATATACATGTACACACTATAATACATGGATATCTGATATACCGGTACACACTATAATACAAGGATGCTCGATATACATGTACACACTATAATACATGGATGCCCGATATTCATGTTCACCCTATAATACATGGATGCTTGATATACATGTACAAACTATAATGCATGGATACTTGAGGTATCTGAACACACTACGATACATGGATGGTTAATATACATGTACAAACTATAAGACATGAATGCCTGATATACATGTACATACTATAATACATTGTTGCATAATATACATGTACACACTATAATACATGTATGCCTGATATACCTGTACACACTATTATACATGTATGCTTTATATACATGTACACACTATAATACATAGATGCCTAATATACATGTACACACTATAATACATATATGCCTGATATACATGTACACACTATAATACAAAGATGCCTGATATACCTGTACACACTATTATACAAAGATGCCTGATATACCTGTACACATTAAAATACATGGAAGCTTGATATACATGTACTACACACTATACTACATGGATGTCTGATATACATGTTCACACTATAATACACGGATGCTTGATATACATGTACACACTAAAACACATGTATGCCTGATATACCCGTACACACTATAATACATAGATGCCTAATATACATGTACACACTATAATACATATATGCCTGATATACATGTACACACTATAATACATGGATGCCTGATATACCTGTACACACTACAATACATGGATGCTTGATATACATGTACACACTATAATACATGGATGCCTGATGTACCTGTACACACTATCATACGTAGATGCCTGATATACCTGTACACACTATAATACGTAGATGCCTGATATACCTGTACACACTATATTACATGGATGCCTGATATACCTGTACACACTACAATACATGGATGCTTGATATACTTGTAAACACTATAGTACATTGATGTTTGATATACATGTACACACTATAATATTTGTAAGTCAGATGTACCTAATTCAATTTTATTGTGTGTAGTTAATTTTAAATACTAGTATTTGCTTGTGTGTTTTTTTCAGATTCGAAAGACATCACACTGATTTGACAACAGAAGTTCATGTTTGGCGATTTCCTGTTTTCATTCTCTTTGCTACTTTAAGTAAAGTGCTTGTTGTCAGATTTATTTTATTTTTGTTTTATTGTGATAAAGAAACACTGGATGAGAGCAACATTATCAGCCTATCGTTAATGATATTTACAGTTTTAGAATATATGTACAAAAGTATTTTATTACCGAATTTATTAATATGATTATTATTGTTCACAATTTCATTAATGAAATACCTTTGGTTCTGAAATTCTCTCGGCGCTTCTTCGTCATTAGCGTTGACCCTACTTTCCACCTTTATCTATTTAATGCTTAATTTCACAATCAACAAACAGCATAATCATATAGCAATATTTCAATATTACAAGGGTCGTCGTGGCCGAGTAGTCTAAGGAAGCGTCTCAAGATCAATTACGTTTGACCAATACGGTTGTAGATTTGATCCCATTCGCTCTAAAATCTTTATGTAAGAAAGTTTGCCAGTTACTTGCAAAAGGACGGTAGTTCTACTCAGATTCATTCTGAAGTATTCCTCCATCAATAAAACTGGATATGTCATACTTGTGTATAGTCTGAAATATGTTGAAAATGGTTTTTACTCCATTTAAAAAAATCAATATTGCAAATTATAAACCATACACGTAACACCATGACATCAAGGTTACAAACGACTAATTGATTACAATTTTCATCAAACAGTAATGCATTTAAACTATAAGTATACATTTATGAATATTTAGAGGGCTAATAGACGATCCGTTAACAATTCTTTCTTGGGGGTTCTGGAAGGTAACCAGTACCGGAGCACTCGTTTCTCAGCAAGATACTGATACGTTGCAATCGTCAATTGAAGGATATATAGTTTGCCAACTTACCCACATGGCTACTTATTTACATACATGTTCACTACATACTTCATGCTTACCAATCAATATACATGTTAACAAACCTACATACATGTCAGTTTATCTACCTACATGTCTATCAACACGCCTACACATAAAATTATAAATTATGAATATGCCTGCACGTTTTGTAACATAGCTACATGTCTAACAACATGTATACACGTCTATCAACATACCTACACGTCTGTCAACTTGCCCATACACGTACATCACATATATATCAACATACCTGCACGACTATCAACATACCAGCATATCAATCAACGTACTAGAAATCAATCAACATACCTGCGTGTCTGTCATTATGCCCGTACACGTCTATCAACATGCCCTTACACGTCTATCACATATCTATCAACATACCTACACGACTATCAACATGCCTGCATGTCTATCAACATACTTGTAATATGTCAACATACCTGCACGTCTATCAGCATGTCTCTACAGGTCTATCAACATATCTACCAGCATGCCTGCACGTATATCAACATGTCTATCAGCATGCCTGCACGACTATCAACATAAATTATCTATCAGCATGCCTGCACGTGTATCGACATATCTACCAGCATGCATGCACGTCTATCAACATATCTATCAGCATGAATGCACGTCTATCAACATGTCTATCAGCATGCAGCGAAACGTATTTTAACATATACTTGCACGTCTATCAACATGTCTGTCAGCATGCCTGCACGTCTATCAACATATTTATCAGCATGCCTGCACGTCTATCACCATATCTACCAGCATCAATGCACGTCTATCAACATATTTATTAGCATGCTGAGAAACGTATTTCAACTTATATTTGCACGTCTATCAGCATGTCTGCATGTATATCAACATGTCTATCAGCATGCCTGAACGTTTATCAACATATTTATCAATATGTCTGCACGCCTATCAATATATCCATCAGCATGCCTACACGCCTATCAACATATCTATAAGCATGCCTCGAAACGTCTATCAACATATTCACCAGCATGTCTGCACGTCTATCAACATATCTACCAGCATGCCTACACGTCTATCAACATGTCTATCAGCATGTCTTCACATCTATCAACATATCTATTAACGTGACTATACATCTATCAACATATCTATTAACGTGACTTTACGTCTATCAACATATCTACTAACATGCCTGCACGTCTATCAACATATCTTCCAGCATTACTGCACGTCTATCAACATATCTACCAGCATGCCTGCACGTATATCAACATATCTATCAGCATGCATGCACGTCTGTCAACATGTCTACACATCTATCAACATATTCACCAGCATGTCTGCACGTCTATCAACATATCTACCAGCATGCCTGCACGTCTATCAACATGTCTATCAGCATGTCTTCACATCTATCAACATCTATTAACGTGACTATACGTCTATCAACATATCTATTAACGTGACTATAGTCTATCAACATATCTATTAGCATGCCTGCAAGTCTATCAACATAATTATCTAGTAACGTGGCTGCACGTCTATCAACATATTTATTAATATGTCCGCATGTTTACTAATCTACGTACATATCTACCCAACTACATGTAACTACAAGTTTATTCTATCTATCTGCTTGTCCATCGCATGTTATCTTCCTATACATGTCTACAATACATGTCTACACACAGGTTAACACACAGGGGAGGTACTCCCTATATATTGGTTAGTATATAATTATGTGCCGTCACTTTGACCCCACTTTCTTACCCTATTTGTTTTGTATAATGTGAATTCTTTCTGGACACATTATGTAGAATTTTGACCTCTTCTTCAATCCGAGTTCAATCTTCTCCTATCTACTAAAAACTCTAGGATAGGAACACTTCTTGGCTTTTACTCTTTATGAAATCCAAGAGCGTATGCATTGTATAGACAGAATTTTATTGAGATTAAATGTAGAGTTTGGATCCCTATATAATTTGTTTGAATGTAACGATTTGACCCCCAAATGTTAGGCTGCAATGTAAAGTTTGTGCCTCTGTTTTGAAGTTTACACAT
This sequence comes from Panopea generosa, assembly GCA_029582155.1. NCBI lineage: Eukaryota > Metazoa > Mollusca > Bivalvia > Adapedonta > Hiatellidae > Panopea > Panopea generosa. The sequence goes on from CM055904.1 coordinate 21,623,693, forward strand.
ATGTACCCATTTTCAGGTCAAATGTCTCCGTCCAATGTATTAATAAGCCTTAACTTCCTTCCTGTACCTACAATCTGGGGATTGGAGCAACCTGAGTGAGAGAGTACTAAAATTATCTTAAAAATAAAATGCTGCATTCTAGTAAATTTATGAGAAAAATGGTAATTCTAAAATGGTTTTCAAACTTTTAACAAAATAATATTTCTGACTGTTTTTTTAACCCGGTACCTCATCGTGCACTGGGAGCCGAGACTTTGGAGGAGAGTGTTGGATGGAGCTTTTTCCTCTTTTTGGGGAACACACATACGGGGTGGTGGAGAGACTGTGAGAGAACGTGTCCCCTATCTATAGTGATGGTATGGGGATTCCTCTGATTTTATTTTTCATTCTATCGATTTTTAATATAAAAATATGGTTGTTATTTCTCCAATATTTTATGAAGTTTAAATGTTTTTATTAAACACACATATATCCGCACAAAATACGTCGCTGATGAGGTTAAACACACAAAATAAACTTACAAAAAATTGTATTGAAAACGGATTTCAAACCCGTAGGCGATCTCATGTCGTGAATAGGAGCTAAGACGTGAGGTAAGTGGGGAGGGCTGTGCAAGCTGGCTATAAGTTAAAGTGAGGTTTTATGAATGTTTGGTATGTTGTGTTTTTTTAAAAAATATGGGGAGAGGGGGTGTGGGGAGGGGGGGGGCAATGTCTATACTGGTTCCCCAACCTGAACATTGGTTGAGTGATTGAGGAGATGTCCACTTATCCCCACCCCGAGACTAACTAAAGTACAAGTAGGCCATAATGCTTGCACCGTAGGTCCAACTGATTTTAATAACCACATTTTATAGTCAGTTGGCAGACTAAAATAACGTGTTTGTTTATGAATAATTTCATGTTCTGTCACTACCACGTCGTCATCCCTCTCTCTACCACTTAGTCCTTCATCTACCAACCCTCAATCCTCACCCATACTGGTTCAGTGGTGCTATACTGTCATGTTGAGATTAATCCCTTATTATGCCTCTTTCATTTTCTAAATATGACGTCACCATATTTGGTGTCCGAGATATGCGATAGGAGATTGTCCGGTTGTAAAATATCAGTCGCTTTCGAACAAAGCTCCACTATTTCCGTTCATGATCGGGATTAAGGCGAGAATAGCTGAGTCTGTTAGTTTTTTTTTCATGTTGCCTCGGCATCACTGAACAAACCTTCGGATTTTTGGTAATAATCGAAATTTTGTATTTTTTTGGAATTAGGCTCGCTTAAATACATCTTGTCTATGAATGTAATTGATGATAGAAGATTGTTACAACACAAAGGTCTTCAAATACATGAGTTTCTCTTGGACCTAGGACAGTGTGTCCATATCAATCACATAACGTTATAGGTGAGGCATTGTCAAAAGTGAAATTAAATAAGGAAGTAGAAAAATAAGTTTCAATGTATTGGTTGTTTTAATGTTATTGTTTTTAATACTACAGAAAACATTTTGAACAATCCCTTTTTTATGTTTTAAGTATTTTGACATAGCATCTATTTATATTTTATATAATCTACCGGATAAATATAATTACTGATACATGTATTATATTTACTACTAAGGTGATGGTGTTATAGTTGGAAAGAAAACTATATTTAGTCTTCAAATTTAAGAATGTAAAATATACAAAAATGAATGTTAACAATATTAAAGTAATTGAAAATTATATTCCCAAAAGTTTTATCCGACAACTCCGTGAGCATTTTTTATTTGTAAATTAATATCATATAGACTATTTATTGTTAAACACTGACTGTTCTATCTTTATACTGTTTATGTTTGCTTAGAAAATAAATTCAATTAAATATGCATATTTGTTATTTCCCTTTGGAGTCTTATAACTCAAAAAGAAATTATGTTTTCGATTAAGAAACTTACATTTTTGAATAACTAATACCCATAACAATGTCGGAAATGCATAAATGACTGCGTATAATTATGTTTTTAATTTATACACCCTAATCAATTTTAGCAATAAAAAACTATGTAATAATTGTATGAATTATATTTACTTTATCATAATTACACGTCATGCAATAGGGCTAAGCCGCTTGTCACAGCGCGACAATATTAGCTCGACACAAGGACGAGATAGAAATTACATGCACACCGGATAAGGATAGGTAGGATATTCTATTTAAAATTGAATATTCTATTTTTAAAAAAAAATTGGCAAAAAAAGGGATACCTTATTTAAACAAGAAAAAAAAACATTCATTGTTGCATTATCATCTATACATGTGTTCATAACTCATGATTACTCTTTAGCATATTGTATTAATTAGTTACTTCCCTTTAACTAGAATAAAAATACTTCTATGATTTAATTCTATAATGACATGCGTTTCCATACCATGATTTAATTGCAACTTTGATACGAGAATCAAACATGTTAGTTAGAACACACGTTTTGTGTCATTCATTTTAGTTCCATTAGTTCAACAGTATTATTACGTATTCTTTTGTAATACAACATAGTATCAGAATTGGAATGGTGGCTTTTGCAGTCCGTTAGAAAAGTCCGTTCCTCGGGGTAACTGTTTTTAGGCTTACGCTGCAGAGCTGCTTCCCGCTAAATCAGTTATCCTTTGGGACAGAATTTTAAATTATAAGTCTTACATGGGTTTTAGGTTCGGATAGAAAATTCCGTCCCTTGAGATAACTGTTTTCGCGGGAACTCGGCAGAGCTTCATTTCTGCCCTCGGGACGGCATTTTCTATCCGAACCGAAAAAAACATAAATGATTCTTTTTCTGGCATATTTTAACTAATTGTATCATAATATTTTTTACAGCAGTCGCTTTTAAGACGTTAAATTATATAAGTTTCGTCACATATTTAATACGTAACGTCATAAATGAGTTTTTACGTCATAGCACCAGCATTTTATGTCGGCCATAGGGTGAGATAGAAATATCTAGCCCCGGTAGGAGTGCAGATATTCTTACCCTGTGTGCAAGAATCTTATATCCTTGCAAAGCGGATAAGGATATCTGCATTGTTAACAGGGTTATGTATATATTTCTGTCTTACCTTAGGACCAGGATAAGAATAGCATGATAAGATTGCATATTTCCTCCAATGGTATAAAAGAGCATGAACAGATCGTTTATACAGAACATATATAATTTGTCAAACCATCGTAGTAATTATATTATACAGTATGTGGCTGACGATCAACTTATTTTATACAACCAACATTACAATAATTAATCATTTATTTAATGTCAGTATCATTACTTTACCAATATAACTTAGTTGTCTTACATTTATATTTTATAGATAGAATATCTAAATAAACGTTAATAAGCTTAGATCAAAATTTAAACGTACACTGAAACATTTATATGCAAACAATTAATTCCAGTGTGAGCATAATTTAACTTCTGATATGGTATTATTACATAATATCCAATGTGTAGAACATTTGCCACTTTCTAGTTTTGTTTCGTTAAAAACAAAGAGGGCATATTTTGCTTGATTGTATTCGAAACGCCACTTTAAAGCATACATATTGCATACACCAAACTTCTAATATAATTGTCCTTCTTATGAAAACGATAGTAATCTCACATCATCAGCTAACATCGGAGAGTAATATTTAGATTAAAGATACATATGCCATAACCACTGTTCTCCAGGTCATTTATGAGACCATTGTCTGGTTTGTTTTACCGTCAAACGTTTCATGGATATTTGTTTTTCATAATAAAATAGCGCAGGTATACATGTAACGACTGTTTCAAAAGAAAGACTGTGCTGAGCCAACCTTTCACATATCAAAATTGTTTTATTTAGAAATTTACTAGAACAAATGCAATCTGAATCAAAACCTTATCGGGGAATACTCTGTAACAACAGAATGTTAAATTTGTTAATTTTGTAGCGATATCAAAATGGTGTAATTAATTAAACATCTTTTTAGCATATTTGCTTTGATTTAAATTAGCAAATGATAAATTGCAATTGTCGAAACTTTAAATGAAACAACGAAAAACAGTACAAATCACAGTTTTAAATAACGTGTACATTTCTAAAAGCCGTATCAAATACCAACTATTTTTATCATTTTGAATTTCTACATCATTTTCAATATTGAAAACCCATACATAACCGCATCGCTCTATTAAAGTATAGCAAATAATAATACAAATAAACTAAGCCAGTCATGTCTAAAAGGTCACCCACATCTTGTTAGTATTTCTTAAAAATGGAAATAGTAAACATAACAACTCGAAGTACATTGTGTATCAATATTCTTTGCTAGTATTATAGTAACAATTCATAACAATAACATAATCAATTAAAAACAGTACAAAACACAGTTTTAAATAACGTGTACATTTCTAAAAGCCGTATCAAATACCAAATATTTTTATATTTTTGAATTTCTACATCATTTTCAATATTGAAAACCCATATCTAACAGCATCGCTCTATTGAAGTATAGCAAATAATAATACAAATAAACTAAGCCAGTCATGTCTAAAAGGTCATCCACATCTTGTTAGCATTTCTAAAAAATGGAAATAGTAAACATAACAACTAGAAGTAGATTGTGTATAAATATTCTTTGCTATTATTATAGTAACAATTCATAACAATAACATAATCAATTAAAAGTTACATCAGTGTAAAGAGTATAACCCTCAGTTCTAAAAGTCACGCTTTTTCAACATTGACTTTAATATGATAAAGATGAAATAATGGTATCAAGCTCTTCCAATCTCTCATAACGCAATTAAGAAACACATGAAACAATGAAATATTTTGTCCTTGCGATATTGTAGTATCCAATAATTAGATATGTTTTGTCATAAACGTTCTAAAATTCATATCTAAAATGAGTTTCCTCCTAAAGTTGCGTTTTCAAAGCAATTTGTATGGTATTTCAACTGATGGTGACTTTTGGGTTAGGAGTACCAAACATTTAACCAATACAACTTAATGGTAATACTTATTAATGGTTTTCATGAAAGTCCATGCTGTTTTCGAATTCCTCATTAAATGCATGATTCAAATCAGTAAAATTTATATATTTTTCTCAATTTCAAGGAAAAATATTCTAAGAAATTCTAGCGACCAATTAGAAAATTGGTTCAGTGTACAAGTATTTTATTTCCTGTACCGTATACCCAGGCCTGTTCTATATAACCACTAGAATAAGCAATATAGCAGGTACGTACAATAATGTGCGCTATTTTCATATCGAAAGTCCATGTATATTTAAAATGAAATGGATATTGGTCCGTTTATATGAAATATTAAAAATCGAAATATGCATCTCCAAATGTATACGGTGCACACTTTAAATATTTAGACTGGTTATTTATCTATATAATCAAGATCAAAGGAACAATATGCAGTTTTACGGGAACCAGGCCCCGAGGTTATAAAAAAACTGTACTCAACTCAAAGTCAATCTCAATTTCTCTGAGTTGGAAAATCAAACGGAGGTTATAAATATTTTTGAGTTCGTTCTCAACAGAGTCGGACTCAAAAACACAATCTCAGTTTGAGCACAGACTCACCGTATTTATTTTCAACTACATAAGCGGTACTTTGAACTCTCCATTATCGGAAGGTGATGTATCGTCTGTTTGTTTATAAACATGGAGGCGACGGAGGGATCTCCCGCCCATCTGTCACTTGAAAGTTGTAAAAAAGTGCGCGCTGTGCGATGGTTAGAGGCCGAAGAAAAGACACTCATCGACGAAGTCCTCCAATGGGGGGACGTTTTGTTTGGGGAGTTGAAAGGTGTGGGGATAAAGCCCATCGGACGACGAAGGAGTGAAGCTTGGGCCGAGATAGCCCGCACACCGAGCGTGTAAGTATGGGTGCATATTCTCCTTTAAATATACATATATAAATTTATTTGAACAATATTGGTCTGAACAATATAACCACACTCGATCTTATTCATGTAGAATCCCTTTAACGCGCCTTTAAAGAAAAGGTAATCATTTTACAAGACGTCTTTTGCATTATCGTTCTTTGCGAGAGGCCACACGGAAGCGGGGATTTATACTATATGTGAACACGGACGATCGTGGTTTAAAAGCTGTTTTGGATTGCACGAACTAAACGGCTGCATATATTTGGATTATATCATCAATTTAACAAACATGCTATCTTAAACATATTACCATCAACTAAATGTTTCCTTAATTTTTTGAACAATCAAGCCAAAACAAAACATGACCCAGGCTATATTGTTTTGATGGGTGGGGGATGTATTTTAGTAACTGTTATTGGTGGTGTTAAAATGACATCTCTGTGGATTTAGATGATCTTAGGTGCTGTTGTATAGTTACTAGTAAAAGTAAATGACTTTCTCAGAAAAGCCTCCAATTCATTAATGGAATGTACTGAACTTTTATTTTTCAGACGTTTCTCAAATGCCAGCTGGTCAGGGGATGAGGTGAAGAAGTATTTCAATTTGAAACAGAGAAGTAAGGGATAAAAGAAATAAAATTTCTCTCCTCTACATTTTTTGAATTTTTGGTTTCAAGAAATTTCTCATTTCAGCTGAATAGAGTGCTCCAAAAAGAGGTTGCGGGTTTGATCCCGAGCCTGATACCTCTTAAAAACAGTATTTTTACTCAGGAAGGGGACAACGATTCTTTATAGGATTGGGCTTTCTTCGCAACAAAGCTGAAAAAATAAGTAAAACTAAACAGAATATACTATCCTTTCACTCTCAAATATACCGGTTCTAGCTACAGCTGTATTCTTTATCCATAGGTTCTGGGTTTGACCCTCTGTTAGACTGAGCTACCATGCTTTTGATGTCAATTAATATATCATAATTTGATAGATCTAAAAAATAACGGTGAGAAATTTTGAAAACATACTATGAAAGTATCAAATGACCATTGATTTCATTATTTGTAGATGGTGTAGAACAGAATCCAAGCACATCTGAAGAAGCGAGTAATGGTAAGTTAATTTTTTGTTTGTTTTAATGAAAATTATTCTGCTTTTTAGCTCTACTGGCCAAATGCCAACATTGTCTGTCTGTTTACCTTTTTCTTATAGACGCGATACCACCTTCATTTCGTATTGTATCTTAACACAACTTTCACAGCAGTTATATAATTGCAAGCTCTCGAATAAGTCCTTGAACCAAAATGACTCGAACACAAATGCCCCTGCTACAGGGTTTATAAGCACAATTTAAGAAAAAGTTTAAAAAAAACATTTTCTCTGAAAGTTCAAGGCCTAGACCTTAGATATTTTAGCATTGCATTGAGGTCCTTTTAAGGATTTGTTATATAGGAGTTATATAGAGAAAATGTTGTAGGCACCTTCATTTTTCATTGGATCTTAACTCAACTTGCACAGCAGTTATGTAACCACAAGACACCTGGATCATACCCAGACCTAGAACTATCCTCCAAATGCTGAACATCAAGCCAGGAAGCTTCTGGTACACTTTTTCAAGTATATATTGTGACCCGCTCGGGGATCGAACCCATGATCTTTCTTACGCTCTACCACTAGATCATCTCTGCTGTCATTTTGAATATACAATCCAACCTGTCTTAAGCAGTCAGTCAAAGGAAGAAGCAAGTATGGCCTCTTAAGATATGTTGTTTTATGCAGGTTGTTTGCTTTAAAAGCATATAAACAGGAAATAACAAATGTTGCTACTTTATAGAGGTGGCCGCTTATACAGGTTTGACTGTATGTTGCGAGGTAGTGTTTAGCTTGACTCTTCGGAGAATATAGAGAGCTATTCTACTCGCTCAGGTTTCGGCGTCACACCTTAGTTAAAGTTTTGCATGCAAGTCCTTTTCTCAGTATCCATTGCATGTATTGCCTTGAAACTTTATACAAGCTTTCCTAGTCATCAACCCTACTACAGTAGGTAAGTTAGATAACTCTTGCGTGTATATAATGCAAAATATTTACATTCGTACTGCAATCGGCCATAATGAACTATATAGATTTTCTGCATTTCATTTCCCAATGAAAAACACTTGCAGCTGGGCGGAGCTAAAATGGACCAGTTTGCAAACATTAAACTGACCTATTGTTTTTTATCACCCGATGAAAACTCAAAATTCGTTTTTTAATCCTGAATTATTGCCCTTGTTTGAAAATCTGGTTAAAGTTTTGCGTGCAACTACTGTCAAGTCCATATAACACCAACCGCTCAATGTATTTAAATGAAACTGTATATGGCTTTGTAGTCATGAAATCAACTGAATTAATGAATTAATCAAGTCGGATAACTCTTGCCAGACTTGTTATGTAACTCAGCAGTCATTGCATGCTTTTTATTGAAACTTCATACAAGTTATAATACCTACTCATTTTTTTCAATTGTTTAAGTTAGATAACTCTCATTTGCTTGGATTTGTCATCAGTCTCAATCAAATGTGTACTTCTGTGACAAAAATTCGAATAGTCGACACGCTGTCCCTCCTACAGCTCTTGTTATCAAATATAATGACAAACTTAAGGTTACTAGTAAATACATTTTGTTTTTAGATGTGTCATCCGTAAGGAACAGTTGTTTTAAAACTTCACATGAATGTTTCATATTTATGTAAGATTATCCACATGAATCTTTTATCTAAATTTCAAGATGATCAATGTCACTAAAAATATTAAAAAAAAAGAAAACAATGCCAAACAAATTTCAAAAACTACTTTGGCCACTATAAGCCAGTAAAGTGTTGTTAATCCATTGTTATTTGTTATTTTCTTGTAGACGCAATAGCAGTTTGATTCTTTTCATTGAATCTTAATCATAGTATATGTCATGGTTGACACCAAATCTATTAGTTTGGTAGATGCCTTGTTATTGTGTCTATACTTTGCATTGTAGGTAGGTACACTGTTCCAACATTTCTCATGTTTTCACACATATTTTACAGAACCAAGAAATAAGAAAAGGAAAATTGTTGAACAAGTAGAAGCCACCTACAAAAACATGATAACAGACCCCGAAAGAATTATCATGGAAACAGAGAAACAAAAACTGGAAATTAAAAAACTTAAAATTGAAATTAACTATTTTAAACAGCAAGATATGGCTGAAACAGTTAAAATCTATCACCAGTTGAAAATACAACAAGATTGTCAGCTGGTTGTGTTTCCTGCGCAATAAAAAATTCAGATTAGGCCTAAATTAAAATATTATTTGTTTACCATTTACCTACCATTTATTTCGATCTAGATTAACTTTAAAATTTATATTTACATTTTGCATTTAACTGGAAATAGCGTTTTATAATTATATTTCCTTAGCACATTATCTCTTTGAAAGGAGCATAACCAGTAACTAAAGAAGTTTATTTTGTAAAGAAATTAACAACATTATTTGTAAATTTTCATGGCCTTTTATTGAGACAAGAAATAGATAATGAAGCACTCAGGACAGAAATAGTGTTGCCAGAGAAATGAACAAAAGAAAATTATAATTCTTGTCACAGGATTTGAACTCCAGTTGCCCAAGCTGCAATCTGAAGATACAACAGAAACATTGGATATAATCCAACATTTTAGCAATGACGAACAATAAAACTGAATATTTGTTTGGGAATGCAATTAAATTATTAGAGTTGGGCAATATTATCGGTTTGGTAGGTAAACTATTTACATTTCGTCATGCTGAAACAGTTGAGCGTCACCAAAAAGTCGTAAAAGGTTTGTCCCCATTATTTTGAACTTTTCATCTTTATACAAGGACAAAATTCAATATAATGCATTGGTGTATAACACACGTTTATGTAAAACGTAATGATGACCTCTAAGTAGACTCGTAGTAGACTCGAGATTTGCTAATTTTAACCATTTTATGATTATGCTATGTTGTGCGTCTTTCAGTACTATTAGTCCTTTGAAGTTTTCCTTTTTTTCCCGCCGTTTTGGGTGAGGCGATTCTGTTGTTAGAAGGTCAGTTGAAAGAGGTTCGCCATCTTCGATAGTTCAGTTGTTGAAGTGTAGTCGGAACAAAAATATCATTTGTCCTTACTTTTAAGTATATTATATGGAGGTTAGCATTATCTGCAATTGAATCTATCATGCACAACTGAATTTGCGTCGATTAATAGTATATTTTAGTTGGTTATTGTTGTTGAAAGTTCGCGTCTATTTCTGAACGGTTTTCGAATTTAGAACTGATTTGTATAAATAGATACGCGAGGTTGTCACGTTTTTATATATTAACATCTTGTATGCAAGTTTTGGATTTGGTTATTTTACAGCTAAACCTGTAACCATGCACGTTGAGAGTTGACAGAGAGCAGAGTTATGATGTGTGTCCAGTAGGGAGTGATTCCACAAATCGGTAAGCAGTCAGTGAGATGATATGTACAAGTATTATATAAAATGTAATAAGTCTGTATCTGAAGGTTAAGTAAATGTGCACAATATAATTATGAATAGTATATATGTTAAACAAGTCTTTTATTCTATTGTACTGATTGTTAATGCTGTGTAGGATGTATTGTGCAGTATTATATGTATATTTTCAGCTTCTGGTTACATGAAATAAGGTAACATGACGTAAGGTGACATGACTTAAGGTAACGTGATGTAAGGCAACGTAACATAAAGTAACGATGATATGCAGTGGTTCGACTGTAGGTAGCCATCACTCACAACAGTGAGCCAACATCGTTATATCACACATAGGAAAATCTATTTATAGAACCTATGACCATAAATGATGATGTAAATAAAGGATAGAAACATAACAAACTGAGTTAGTTGTGGCACAGCCTATTTTTCCAAAAACTCGCATAAAAGTTGAAGAAAGAAGGACTGTAACACTGGCGCCCAACGTTTTTTTAAATATATATCTAAATAGAGTGTGTGTAAGAGACTTATAAGGGACAGAGGAAACGTAATACGACTAGGGAATGATGGATAGAGGAAACGTGATATGACCAAGGAGCGATGGATGGAGGAATCGCGATAGGACAGATAGATTCAGTGGAAACGCGATATCACCATCAGTGGATAGAGGAAACGCGGTTAAATAGACAAAATGTGTTTTAATACAAGTGTGTGTTAATTAATTCCATAAAAGCTATGATGAACTACGATAGAGAAAACGGGATATATTATTATAATAAGTGATTGATTTCAGACAATATTGACAGTTAATTTATTATTGTGCACAAATAAAGTGTTTACAGTTACAGTGTGTGAGAGTCTATGGAACAGCAGTTGGTGAGTCATTGTAAAATTCAACTTTGGCCATTGATCAGTAATTATACATTTATACATTTTTAATATTACTATGCATAGACAATTTATATGTGCCCAAATAACATTAAGGTGAAAAGATATACCTATCAACTTTTGAAAAAAAAAGCAAAGAATTTACAAAAAGTAAATATACAACTTTTTAGTGGCCAATGTTTATTTTAAATACAAAGTAAGATTTTTGTAAAGCAAGAGAGAAAAAAATACACTATTTAAAATAACTTTGGTGAAGGTAAATAATTACATGAGCATGATATTCTTTTCTGATTAACTATTTTTCTTAATCTTTTTCTAACAGAATTTTGTAGTGACAGCCTCGCAAACATTCTATTTTCAGTCAATACACTATCTAACCTTTGTTTACTATGGAAATTCCATTCATGAACAGTTGTAAACTTTCATTGGCTTGCATTCACGTGGTCCTATAGATTGCTCAAATTTCATTGGCTATTGGTTGAGTCACATGATTAAATTTGCATATCGACCTGTCACATTTATGAACGCCCAAATCTCACTGGCTATTGGTTGATTGACCCGGTTTCATTACACGTTGATCTTTACTTTATTAACTTCCTGTGTAGTGGCAGTAGGTGAATATGATTGTGAAATTTTGATTTACATATAGAGCAGTTTACAGACGCAAGTTATACCAGTATAACAGTATCATTATTGTATTATACATTGCATAAAGTGAATTATTATGTTTTATTTCAGATCGTTGCAGTATGTAAAGCATTAAATAATTAATTGTTTACTTTGAGAATTGTTTTCATTGGTGATTTAGCAGTTGAAAACAACTTGATTAATTTATTTGACTTTGATGACATAGTGATTTATTGAAAAGGTGTTTAGTGCTATACTGTTTTATCTCTAGTTGATATAGACTTCTTGAACATAGTGCAGTTGTGACTTATATTGACTAATAACATTATTTATAAATTATACGTTAGTGGACTTGATTGAATTCAACGGTTACATCACGTGTATACACAAATTAACCTTGTGTTATTGTCGGCCATTATTACACCTGTGTATTGTATAACAGTGCAATAGTGAAACAAGTTGATCGATGATTTTTGATTGATGAATATAAATAAAATGAAAGGTATGATATAATGGAATGAATTTGACAATGAAACATATCTAAAGAAGTTGATATTTGAAAAGGGAAACAGTGAAAGTAAACAAGATTGACATACACTGGAAATAGACAATGAGTTTGTTTACACAAAAACAACAGTGCAGTACTATGGAATATTAGTATTACAGTTTGGTAATTCAAGTAGAAAGTACTTAGAATTAATTAATTAGAAGGTGCAACAATTAATAAGTGTAATTAGTAGTTAATAATTAGCTAATTAGAAGATGCCATAGAACTGTGATATAATAATAATTAAATATTACATTAACGCGTTTGACATGAAGTGCATTGCCCAAGTGCTTTGATGAGATATTGTCGAGATATTGATATAATTTTGAGATATTGACATTATTTTGATATATTAAATCAGAGATACATTGTGGAGTTTAGTTATCCATATACAGAGCTCAGATACTGATTTACAGTTGGAGATATTGAGATAGTGATAGTGATATTGAGATTGAGATATTTTAATACGGAGTTGTGATATTGAAACAGATATGCTGTGTATTTGTTCAGATACTAATTTATGAAGGGGAGATACAGTTACAGAGTTGAGATATTGAAAAGTTGAACTGAGATAGAGTTGAGTTACTGAAATAGTGTTGAGTTGTGGAAATATATTTGAATATTGACATATTGATACGAAGTGAAGTCGACTGTCTTAGATTAAGATTTTAAGAATGGTGGTTGAACTTGAACTGAACTCGTTAATATAGAAAATTAATTATAGCGTATAGTGAAGCAAGAGATGATACAGAGATATACTCTTCAAACAGATTGAAATATTGTGTATACATAAAATATTGTGAATGCAACGAGTGAGCTATTGGCTTCAGAACAACAAATCCATATTTTGAGATATCAGTGAACTAACATCATTAGTTGAGTGAAATTGGCCTTTGAGAAGTGCTTGAGATTTATTTGAACCACATCAGATAATGTTTATATAAATTTTGTGATAGAGACACTTTTATAAGTTATATAGATTGAGACAAGAAATAAACTTCAGTGTTTTATATTTATAAATAAGTCACGATGGAGATTTCAGAAGAAGACCTGAAGATATTAGAAGCTTTCAAAGAAAGAGTTAACAGCTGGAAAGAAAGTGAAAGTTGAAAAGACTGAAGACTTGGCGTCATTGATCAAGCATATCGGATCAGAATTATCAGAAGCAGAGGGAGGAGATAAAACATCTACAAAAAAAAACAACAGAGACAACAACTAAATTATCTCACCAGAACCCTCCTAGAATATCGATATTTTATGGAGAAATCGGAAAAGGAGAGGTGTCCTATCCCACATGGGAATATGAAATTAATTGTTTACGAGAAGAAAAGTCATACTCAGATGAACAAGTATTACTAGGTATATGCAGATCATGCAAAGGAGAATCAGCAAATATATTAAGGAGGATGGGGGTCAAAGCATCTATCACAGACATACTCAAGAAATTCAGCTCCACATATGGTGACATTGAATGTCAAGAATTGATTTTAAAAAAGTTTTATTCCTGTCAACAACAACAAAAAGAAACATTGACACCGTATGCAGCGAAGATTGAGGAAATATTCTCACAAGCAGTTGATTTGGGAGCGATAACAGGAACAAATGAATAAAATACTTAAGAGAGTATTTTACCAAGGATTGAACTAACCAATTAAACAAATGGCATCCTATAAGTTCGACACAGTAAACGACTATGATAAATTCAAAATAGAAGTTCGAAAGATCGAAAATGAATTACGAACAGCAAATAATAAAGAATCGACAATAAATACAAAATGCAATTCTATGTATAAGACAGAAGAGAAAAGTGAAATTAGTGAAATGAAAATATTATTGCAAAAAAAGGTTTGAGAGAATGAAGAAGATTGAAGCTGCGAAAGATAATCCTGAACAACAACAGCACTATTATAGTACAATAGGACGACGAAAACAAGGAGGTTGGCAACTTAGACGTGGAAATGGACCATTTAGAGGACAAGGCAGAGGAAGATACTCATATGAACCACCAAGGCCGTTAAACAACTTTAAGCCGAGATGCTTCCATTGTAACGAGTTGGGTCATTTTGTCAGAGATTGTACATGGACAGATAATAGAACATGCTATGCTTGTGGAGAGAAGGGTCATTTTGCCAGAGACTGTAGCAAACAGAACAAGGAAAACTAATTAGTGCCTCTGTCGCGGGACATAACATAGGCACCGATGCGGAAAGTCCCATACTAGTTGGCAGTGTAACAGAAGTACAAATAAAACTCAACAACATCAACACAACAGCATTATTAGATAGCGGCAGTTGTATCAGCTGTTTCAACAAAGTATTTTATGATGAGCATCTGTCTTCAACTGAGATTAAACCATTTGAAACAATATTAAAGATTGAATCTGCTGATGGCAGTGAATTACCATACTTAGGATACATAGAAGCAACACTTAATGCAGTTGGTATTCGAAAATATACAGATCAACAGTGCTATTTTCTCATTACACCAGAAACTAAATATAGTACAGAAACATCGGTACTTCTAGGTACAAATATTTTAAATGAAATTTTAACAGATTGCAAAAACAACTTCGATGACATGTATTTACAGAGAGCAAGTTTACATACACCTTGGTATTTATCGTTTAGATGTCTTACACTACGCCAGAAAGACCTGAAAAGATGCAAGGACCGGTAAGCTATTGTGAGAAGTGCAGAAATAAAGAATATCAATATTGGACCAAATGTTAGCATTAATATTCGCGGATACGCAGACAAGGAGTTATCATTTCATTCTACATGTGCCATTATGCAAGAAACAAACGAATCTGCATTACCAGATTTTGTGGATATTACGCCAGCAATAATACAATACAAGTATAAAAACAATGGTGAAATTATGGTGAACATCTCTAACATTACCACAAACTCTATCACAGTTGCACCAAATGAAATATTATGTGAGCTTCAGCCAGTCACAATTGATGCCGTGTTTGACAAGATAAAAGTACAAGAAGAAGATCGTGAGCTATTTGATGATATTCACATTGAATCAAACTTATCAGACAGTAAACATCAACAACTTATAGAACTTTTGCGAAAACATCAAAATATTTTCTACAAGCGAGACAGATATTGGACTTTATAAACACATGAAACATAGAATAGATTTAGTTAATGACGTCCCATTCAAACAGAGATATAGGAGAATTCCGCCAGCAATGATTGATGAAGTAAGGAATCACTTGGAACAAGTTTTAGCAGCAGGTGTCATTCAAAAGTCAAAATCGCCATGGGCTTCAAACATAATTTTAGTAAGAAAAAAGGATGGAAAATTACGTATGTGTATAGATTACAGAATGTTAAATCAGCGAACAGTTAAAGATGCATAGTACGCGTTACCAAGAATAGAAGAAGTCTTTGATTGTCTACACAATGCTAAAACTTTCAGCGTGATTGATATGAAAAGTGGTTACCATCAAGAACTAATGGAAGATTCACATAAGGAACGTACGGCTTTTACAGTAGGACCCCTTGGATTTTATGAATATTTAAAGATGCCATTTGGGTTGTCTAACTGTCCTGCAACATACCAAAGAATAATGGAAGAAATACTTGGAGATTACAATATGAAAATATGTGTTATTTACTTAGACTATCTAATAATTTTTGCAGACAACTTTGAACAACATCTTCAACGGCTAGACATGGTTCTCACCAGACTACAAGAAAACAACCTTAAACTTTCGGCAGAAAAATGTTCCTTCTTACAGAAAAGAGTGAAGTTTCTAGGGCATATAGTTTCTGAAAATGGCATAGAGACAGATTTAGAAAAAATTGAAAAAGTGACAAAGTAGCCTACACCATCTAATTCAGATGAACTAAGAAGTTTTCTTGCATTCACAGGATATTACCGACGTTTTATAAAAAAAAATTCAAAAATAAGTAAACCTTTAAACGAACTTTTACCACCAACTGCATCAAAGAAAAAACAAATCCTACAAGAAAGAATGGAAGTGGACGGAACTAGAACAGAAGACTTTTGATATGTTAAAAGAGACTCTAACAACACCTCCTATTTTAGCATATCCAGATTTGGAGAAAAGCTTTGAATTACATATTGATGCATGTACAACCGGTTTAGGAGCAGTATTATATCAACAAGACGATAGCGGCAATGAGAAACCAATAGCTTTCGCTAGTCGCAGTTTAACCAAGTCAGAAAAGAACTATCCAGCACTTAAGCTAGAATTTTTAGCTCTGAAGTAGGCTGTAACTGAAAAGTTTAGTGATTATTTAACGGGACCAAATTCTGTTGTATTAACATACATTCTTACATCAGCGAAACTGGATGCAACAGGACAACGACGGGTTTCAGCATTGGCAAACTATGATTTTAATTTAATTTACAGACCAGGATTGAGAAATGCAGATGCAGATGGACTGTCACGTTATCCCCATCAGAAATCAGAAGATAATAATGGTCAATATATAAAAATTAAAAAGGACATAGTAAAAGCAATTTGTGGTGCAATTCATTTATCATCATATATTGAAACACTACCCTGTTCAACAATAGATATTATAGAAGCTACAGATTCTCCTGGACAAACAATGGCTCAAATTGAAATGAGGTAAATCAGAAAATACCAAAGAGAAGAAAAAAAATAGGAAAATGGATCACTGCTACAATTGATAAGCTTTTACCTAATTTTAAACAGTTCAGTAAAGAAGATATCAGTATGAAAAAGAATTTCCATTATTTTAAAGTGATAAGAGGTGTATTGTACAGAGAAATTCAAGAAAATGATGAAACCATTCGACAATTAGTTTTACCAGAAATATACTGGAAAACAGCATTACAGGGACTACATAATGACATCGGTCACCCGGGAAGCGATAGGACCATATTCCTTCTTAGAGAGAGATTTTTCTGGCCAGGTATGTCAGTTAAAGTGGAGAAATGAATTAATAATTGCCAGAGATGCTTAAGAAGAAAATCAGCTACCAACATAAGAGCACCACTTGTGAATATAGTCACAACATATTCCTTGGAAATGGTTTGCATGGATTTTATACACTAGAGCAATCCAGAGATGGTGTAGCAAATATACTTGTGATAACGGATCCTTTTACAAAATACGCATTTGCAATCCCAACTAAGAACCAGACAGCTAAAACTACTGCAGAAGCCTTTTATGAAAACTTTATTGTTCATTATGGAAAACCAACAAAGATACACTCGGATCAGGGAACGTACTTTGAGTCGAAATTGATGAAAGAACTTTGTAATATTATGGGAATGGACAAATCGAGAACAACAATTTTTCATCCTTGTTGTAATGGAATTACGGAGCAATTCAATCGATCATTATCAAACATGTTAGGAACTCTAGAACCAGAAAAGAAACCAGATTGGAAAAGTATGTTCCGTCACTCGTGTACGCTTATAATTGTACGAAACACGAAACTACTAAGTTTTCACCATTTCAGTTAATGTTTGGTAGAACACCAAAATTACCAGTGAATTGACGTTTCGTAAAAGCAGTTTAAGACAACACCAATAATACAGAAGAATACATCAAACAAGAAATAGTGATCAGATATTCAAATGATGCAAGACTTAAACAAAAGGAAAACTATGACAAGAAAGCAAAAGCGTCAAATATCAGTGTCGGAGATAGGGTTCTTGTGAAAAGGTTTTACTTTGACGGCAAACATAAGATTTCAGACAAGTTTGAAGAAGAAGTATGTCAAGTGGTCAAACAACCAAATATGGATATCCCTGTGTTTGTTATTGAGTCACCGGGTGGAAGAAGCAGAACATTACATAGAAATCATTTGTTACCAGTAAGCACCATTAACAATGGTTCTGATAGTGGAACAATGAAAGAAAATGATTTGGATCAAAACAGACCTGTGCCAAAACCCAGGAAGTCTTTGAACAAGAACATGGAAGAGGAAGTAGCTACAAAAGAGGAAATCAAACTGTTAGAGACAGATGATGATGAAGAATCAGAAGAGACATATGTGACATACACATATCATAGTGGGGACGCCTACACTTCTGGATAATTAAGAGGAGATGCTTCAATAGAAAATAATGATAAAGTTATAGATACAAATATGACTGATGAACATGTAGAATATTCTACTATACATGAACATGTAGAGGATACAGATGAACATGTAGAGGTGACAAGTGACCATACAGATGACCAGATTGAAGATATTGATGAAAGTGCAGATATTCATGAAGAAAGGATAGTAGTTAAAACAGAAACTCATTCTGAAGTTAAGGATAAGAATATGACACAGAACAACAATGAGCCCGAGGGAATACTCATTTCAGAGGATACAACTGAGTCTGAAGAAGATACACAAGACAACAGTAAAAGACAACCTTCAAAGCCACCAAGAAAACCAATACGAAAGAAACAGAAACCAAAGTGGATAGATTCATATCATTGTAATCAAATAACAAATATAAGACCATTAAGTTCTGCACAAGATGCAATGAACAAACTATTAGATTCAGGTATTTTATATACAGTGACTCCAGATATAGCAGATAGACTTTGGAATGCAGTAATGAAGTGTTAACGTTGAATATTTACTTATCTGTATAGATAAAGCAAATCGACTTTGGAATGCAGTAATGAAGTGTTAACCTTGAATATTTACTTATCTGTATATAGATTATTTTAATTGCTTTATTAACTTCTATCATAAATGTATTGTAGGGACACAATTTCTGATAGAGGGGGAGACGAGACGAAAGAGTTTGTGTAAAGCTGATATATTAAATTAATGTTATTTTTCAGCAGAAATGATGAACACAAATTGTTATATCATATAGTTTAATATAGATGTTATATAAATCAACATGTAAAAATACAGTATAATTGATTTTAATTGAACTTTCAGTGATAACTTTTCAGAACCCAGACAAATTCTGAAAATATGGAGTGATAAATATATATTTTGTTCATTTGACGTAGTTGGACATATTTTAGTAAAACTTGGTAGGGAAGAATTGGTATCAGTCGCCTACCAATGTTCCCTCTTTTGATATGTCTAATTAATGTAGATGAATTCTAATATTATTAATTTTTATCATAACTTCAAATTATTGTTTCAGAGAAAAAACTATTCTTTGTAGATTAAATGATGGGACATCATTTATCAGACAGGAGGAGCATGTAGTAGACTCGAGATATGCTAATTTTAACCATTTTATGATTATGCTATGTTGTGCGTCTTTCAGTTCTATTAGTCCTTTGATTTTTTCCTTTTTTTCCCGCCGTTTTGGGTCAGACGATTCTGTTGTTAGAAGGTCAGTTGAAAGAGGTTCGCCATCTTGGACAGTTCAGTTTTTGAAGTGTAGTCGGAACAAAAATATCATTTGTCCTTACTTTTAAGTATATTATATGGGGGTTAGTATTATCTGTGCAACTGAATCTTTCATGCACAACTGAATTTGTGTCGATTAATAGTATATTTTAGTCGGTTATTGTTGTTGAAAGGTCGCGTCTATTTCTGAACGGTTTTCGAATTTAGAACTGATTTGTATAAATAGATATGCGAGGTTGTCACGTTTTTATATATTAACATCTTGTATGCACGTTTTGGATTTGGTTATTTTACAGCTAACCTGTAACCATGCACGTTGAGAGTTCTATGGTGTGTGTCCAGTAGGGAGTGATTCCACAAATCGGTAAGCAGTCAGTGAGATGATATGTACAAGTATTATATAAAATGTAATAAGTCTGTATCTGAAGGTTAAATAAATGTGCACAATATAATTATGAAATGATATATATGTTAAACAAGTCTTTTATTCTATTGTACTGATTGTTAATACTGTGTAGGATGTATTGTGCAGTATTATGTAATGTAAATATTGTTATATGCTTTGAGAGGGAGTATATATAAGGGAACTACTTTTAAAAGTATTATATGTATATTTTCAGCTTCTGGTTACATGAAATAAAGTAACATGACGTAAGGTGATATGACTTAAGGTAACGTGATGTAAGGCAACGTAACGTAAAGTAACGATGATATGCAGTGGTTCGACTGTAGGTAACCATCACTCACAACCATGAGCCAACATCGTTTTATCACACATAGGACGATTTAGATATATCTATTTATAGAACCTATGACCATAAATGATGATGTAAATAAAGGATAGAAACATTACAAACTGAGTTAGTTGTGGCACAGCCTATTTTTCCAAAAACTTGCATAAAAGGTGAAGAAAGAAGGACTATAACACTGGCGCCCAACGTTTTTTTAAATATATATCTAAATAGGGTGTGTGTAAGAGACTTATAAGGGATAGAGGAAACGTAATATGACTAGGGAATGATGGATAGAGGAAACGTGATATGACCAAGGAGCGATGGGTGGAGGAATCGCGATAGGACAGATAGATTCAGTGGAAACGTGATATCACCATCAGTGGATAGAGGAAACGCGGTTAAATAGACAAAATGTGTTTTAATACAAGTGTGTGTTAATTAATTCCATAAAAGCTATGATAAACTACGATAGAGAAAACGGGATATATCATTATAATAAGTGATTGATTTCAGACAATATTGACAGTTAATTTATTATTGTGCACAAATAAAGTGTTTACAGTTACAGTGTGTGAGAGTCTATGGAACAGCAGTTGGTGAGTCATTTTAAAATTCAACTTTGGCCATTGATCAGTAATTATACATTCATACATTTTTAATATTACTATGCATAGACAATTTATATGTGCCCAAATAACATTAAGGTGAAAAGATATACCTATCAACTTTTGAAAAAAAAAGCAAAGAATTTACAAAAAGTTAATATACAACTTTTTAGTGGCCAATGTTTATTTTGAATACAAAGCAAGATTTTTGTAAAGCAAGAGAGAAAAAAATACACTATTTAAAATAACTTTGGTGAAGGTTAATAATTACATGAGCATGATATTCTTTTCTGATTAACTATATTTCTTAATCTTTTTCTAACAGAATTTTGTAGTGACAGCCTCGCAAACATTCTATTTTCAGTCAATACACTATCTAACCTTTGTTTACTATGGAAATTCCATTCATGAACAGTTGTAAACTTTCATTGGCTTGCATTCACGTGGTCTTATAGATTGCTTAAATTTCATTGGCTATTGGTTGAGTCACATGATTAAATTTGCATATCGACCTCTCACATTTATGAATGCCCAAATCTCATTGCCTATTGATTGATTGACCCGGTTTCATTACACGTTGATCTTTACTTAATTAACTTCCTGTGTAGTGGCAGTAGGTGAATATGATTTTGAAATTTTGATTTACATATAGAGCAGTTTACAGACGCAAGTTATACCAGTATAACAGTATCATTATTGTGTTATACATTGCATAAAGTGAATTATTATGTTTTATTTCAGATTGTTGCAGTTTGTAAAGCATTAAATAATTAATTGTTTACTTTGAGAATTGTTTTCATTGGTGATTTAGCAGTTGAAAACAACTTGATTAATTTATTTGACTTTGAAGACATAGTGATTTATTGAAAAGGTGTTTTAGTGCTATACTGTTTTATCTCTAGTTGATATAGACTTCGTGAACATAGTGCAGTTGTGACTTATATTGACTAATAACATTATTTATAAATTATACGTTAGTGGACTTGATTGAATTCAACGGTTACATCACGTGTATACACAAATTAACCTTGTGTTATTGTCGGCCATTACTACACCTGTGTATTGTATAACAGTGCAATAGTGAAACAAGTTGATTGATGAATTTTGATTGATGAATATAAATAAAATGAAAGGTATGATATAATGGAATGAATTTGACAATGAAACATATCTAAAGAAGTTGATATTTGAAAAGGGAAACAGTGAAAGTAAACAAGATTGACATACACTGGAAATAGACAATGAGTTTGTTTACACAAAAACAACAGTGCAGTACTATGGAATATTAGTATTACAGTTTGGTAATTCAAGTAGAAAGTACTTAGAATTAATTAATTAGAAGGTGCAACAATTAATAAGTGTAGTTAGTAGTTAATAATTAGCTAATTAGAAGATGCCATAGAACTGTGATATAATAATAATTAAATATTACATTAACGCGTTTGACATGAAGTGCATTGCCCAAGTGCTTTGATGAGATATTGTCGAGATATTGATATAATTTTGAGATATTGACATTATTTTGATATATTAAATCAGAGATACATTGTGGAGTTTAGTTATCCATATACAGAGCTCAGATACTGATTTACAGTTGGAGATATTGAGATAGTGATAGTGATATTGAGATTGAGATATTTTAATACGGAGTTGTGATATTGAAACAGATATGCTGTGTATTTGTTCAGATACTAATTTATGAAGGGGAGATAAAGTTACAGAGTTGAGATATTGAAAAGTTGAACTGAGATAGAGTTGAGTTACTGAAATAGTGTTGAGTTGTGGAAATATATTTGAATATTGACATATTGATACGAAGTGAAGTCGACTGTCTTAGATTAAGATTTTAAGAATGGTGGTTGAACTTGAACTGAACTCGTTAATATAGAAAATTAATTATAGCGTATAGTGAAGCAAGAGATGATACAGAGATATACTCTTCAAACAGATTGAAATATTGTGTATACATAAAATATTGTGAATGCAACGAGTGAGCTATTGGCTTCAGAACAACAAATCCATATTTTGAGATATCAGTGAACTAACTTTATTAGTTGAGTGAAATTGGCTTTTGAGAAGTGCTTGAGATTTATTTGAACCACATCAGATAATGTTTATATAAATTTTGTGATAGAGACACTTTTATAAATTATATAGATTGAAAAAAGAAATAAACTTCAGTGTTTTATATTTATAAATAAATCACGATGGAGATTTCAGAAGAAGACCTGAAGATATTAGAAGCTTTCAAAGAAAGAGTTAACAGCTGGAAAGAAAGTGAAAGTTGAAAAGACTGAAGACTTGGCGTCATTGATCAAGCATATCGGATCAGAATTATCAGAAGCAGAGGGAGGAGATAAAACATCTACAAAAAAAACCAACAGAGACAACAACTAAATTATCTCACCAGAACCCTCCTAGAATATCGATATTTTATGGAGAAATCGGAAAAGGAGAGGTGTCCTATCCTACATGAGAATATGAAATTAATTGTTTACGAGAAGAAAAGTCATACTCAGATGAACAAGTATTACTAGGTATATGCAGATCATGCAAAGGAGAATCAGCAAATATATTAAGGAGGATGGGGGTCAAAGCATCTATCACAGACATACTCAAGAAATTCAGCTCCACATATGGTGACATTGAATGTCAAGAATTGATTTCAAAAAAGTTTTATTCCTGTCAACAACAACAAAAAGAAACATTGACAACTTATGCAGCGAAGATTGAGGAAATATTCTCACAAGCAGTTGATTTGGGAGCGATAACAGGAACAAATGAAGAAATACTTAAGAGAGTATTTTACCAAGGATTGAACTAACCAATTAAACAAATGGCATCCTATCAATTCGACACAGTAAACGACTATGACAAATTCAAAATAGAAGTTCGAAAGATCGAAAATGAATTACGAACAGCAAATAATAAAGAATCGACAATAAATACAAAATGCAATTCTATGTATAAGACAGAAGAGAACAGTGAAATTAGTGAAATGAAAATATTATTGCAACAAATGAATGAGAGAATGAAGAAAATTGAAGCTGCGAAAGATAATCCTGAACAACAACAGCACTATTATAGTACAATAGGACGACGAAAACAAGGAGGTTGGCAACTTAGACGTGGAAATGGACCATTTAGAGGACAAGGCAGAGAAAGATACTCATATGAACCATCAAGGCCGTTAAACAACTTTAAGCCGAGATGCTTCCATTGTAACGAGTTGGGTCATTTTGCCAGAGATTGTACATGGACAGATAATAGAACATGCTATGCTTGTGGAGAGAAGGGTCATTTTGCCAGAGACTGTAGCAAACAGAACATGGAAAACTAATTAGTGCCTCTGTCGCGGGACATAACATAGGCACCGATGTGGAAAGTCCCAAACTAGTTGGCAGTGTAACAGAAGTACAAATAAAAATCAACAACATCAACACAACAGCATTATTAGATAGCGGCAGTTGTATCAGCTGTTTCAACAAAGTATTTTATGATGAGCATCTGTCTTCAACTGAGATTAAACCATTTGAAACAATATTAAAGATTGAATCTGCTGATGGCAGTGAATTACCATACTTAGGATACATAGAAGCAACACTTAATGCAGTTGGTATTCCAAAATATACAGATCAACAGTGCCTTTTTTGTTCATTACACCAGAAACTAAATATAGTAAAGAAACATCGGTACTTCTAGGTACAAATATTTTAAATGAACTTTTAACAGATTGCAAAAACAACTTCGATGACATGTATTTACAGAGAGCAAGTTTACATACACCTTGGTATTTATCGTTTAGATGTCTTACACTGCGCCAGAAAGACCTGAAAAGATGCAAGGATTAGTTAGCTATTGTGAGAAGTGCAGAAATAAAGAATATCAATATTGGACCAAATGTTAGCATTAATATTCGCGGATACGCAGACAAGGAGTTATCATTTCATTCTACATGTGCCATTATGCAAGAAACAAAACAATCTGCATTACCAGATTTTGTGGACATTACGCCAGCAATAATACAATACAAGTATAAAAACAATGGTGAAATTATGGTGAACATCTCTAACATTACCACAAACTCTATCACAGTTGCACCAAATGAAATATTATGTGAGCTTCAGCCAGTCAAAACTGATGATGCCGTGTTTGACAAGATAGAAGTACAAGAAGAAGATCGTGAGCTATTTGATGATATTCACATTGAATCAAACTTATCAGACAGTAAACATCAACAACTTATAGAACTTTTGCGAAAACATCAAAATATTTTCTACAAGCGAGACAGATATTGGACTTTATAAACACATGAAACATAGAATAGATTTAGTTAATGACGTCCCATTCAAACAGAGATATAGGAGAATTCCGCCAGCAATGATTGATGAAGTAAGGAATCACTTGGAACAAGTTTTAGCAGCAGGTGTCATTCAAAAGTCAAAATCGCCATGGGCTTCAAACATAATTTTAGTAAGAAAAAAGGATGGAAAATTACGTATGTGTATAGATTACAGAATGTTAAATCAGCGAACAGTTAAAGATGCATAGTACGCGTTACCAAGAATAGAAGAAGTCTTTGATTGTCTACACAATGCTAAAACTTTCAGCGTGATTAATATGAAAAGTGGTTACCTTCAAGTACTAATGGAAGATTCACACAAGAAACGTACGGCTTTTACAATAGGACCCCTTGGATTTTATGAATATTTAAAGATGCCATTTGTGTTGTCTAACAGTCCTGCAACATACCAAAGAATAATGGAAGAAATACTTGGAGATTACAATATGAAAATATGTGTTATATACTTAGACTATCTAATAATTTTTGCAGACAACTTTGAACAACATCTTCAACGGCTAGACATGGTTCTCACCAGACTACAAGAAAACAACCTTAAACTTTCGGCAGAAAAATGTTCCTTCTTACAGAAAAGCGTGAAGTTTCTAGGGCATATAGTTTCTGAAAATGGTATAGAGACAGATCTAGAAAAACTTGAAAAAGTGACAAACTGTCCTACACCATCTAATTCAGATGAACTAAGAAGTTTTCTTGCATTCACAGGATATTACCGACGTTTTATAAAAAAAAAATCAAAAATATGTAAACCTTTAAACGAACTTTTACCACCAACTGCATCAAAGAAAAACAAATCCTACAAGAAAGAATGGAAGTGGACGGAACTAGAACAGAAGACTTTTGATATGTTAAAAGAAACTCTAACAACACCTCCTATTTTAGCATATCCAAATTTTGAGAAAAGCTTTGAATTACATATTGATTCATGTACAACCGGTTTAGGAGCAGTATAATATCAACAAGACGATAGCGGCAATGAGAAACCAATAGCTTTTGCTAGTCGCAGTTTAACCAAGTCAGAAAAGAACTATCCAGCACTTAAGCTAGAATTTTTAGCTCTGAAGTGGGCTGTAACTGAAAAGTTTCGTGATTATTTAACGGGACCAAATTCTGTTGTATTAACATACATTCTTACATCAGCGAAACCGGATGCAACAGGACAATGACGGGTTTCAGCATTGGCAAACTATGATTTTAATTTAATTTACAGACCAGGATTGAGAAATGCAGATGTACTGTCACGTTATCCCCATCAGAAATCAGAAGATAATAATGGTCAATATATAAAAATTGAAAAGGACATAGTGAAAGCAATTTGTGGTGCAATTCATTTATCATCATATATTGAAACACTACCCTGTTCAACAATAGATATTATAGAAGCTACAGATTCTCCTGGACAAAAATGGCTCAAATTGAAATGAGGGAAATCAGAAAATACCAAAGAGAAGAAAAAAAATAGGAAATGGATCACTGCTACAATTGATAAGCTTTTACCTAAATTTAAACAGTTCAGTAAAGAAGATATCAGTATGAAAAAGAATTTCCATTATTTTAAAGTGATAAGAGGTGTATTGTACAGAGAAATTCAAGAAAATGATGAAACCACTCGACAATTAGTTTTACCAGAAATATACTGGAAAACAGCATTACAGGGACTACATAATGACATCGGTCACCCGGGAAGCGATAGGACCATATTCCTTCTTAGAGAGAGATTTTTCTGGCCAGGTATGTCAGTTAAAGTGGAGAAATGAATTAATAATTGCTAGAGATGCTTAAGAAGAAAATCAGCTACCAACATAAGAGCACCACTTGTGAATATAGTCACAACATATCCCTTGGAAATGGTTTGCATGGATTTTATACACTAGAGCAATCCAGAGGTGGTATAGCAAATATACTTGTGATAACGGATCATTTTACAAAATACTCATTAGCAATCCCAACTAAGAACCAGACAGCTAAAACTACTGCAGAAGCCTTTTATGAAAACTTTATTGTGCATTATGGAATACCAACAAAGATACACTCGGATCAGGGAACTAACTTTGAGTCAAAATTGATAAAAGAACTTTGTAATATTATGGGAATGGACAAATCGAGAACAACAATTTTTCATCCTTGTTGTAATGGAATTACGGAGCAATTCAATTGATCATTATTAAACATGTTAGGAACTCTAGAACCAGAAAAAGAAACCAGATTGGAAAAAGTATGTTCCGTCACTCGTGTACGCTTATAATTGTACGAAACACGAAACTATTAAGTTTTCACCATTTCAGTTAATGTTTGGTAGAACACCAAAATTACCAGTGGATTGACGTTTCGTAAAAGCAGTTGAAGACAACACCAATAATACAGAAGAATACATCAAACAGTTGCAGAAACGTTTAGAAACATCAATAGAAATAGTGATCAGATATTCAAATGATGCAAGACTTAAACAAAAGGAAAACTATGACAAGAAAGCAAAAGCGTCAAATATCAGTGTCGGAGATAGGGTTCTTGTGGGTTTTACTTTGACGGCAAACATAAGATTTCAGAAAAGTTTGAATAAGAAGTATGTCAAGTGGTCAAACAACCAAATATGGATATCCCTGTGTCTGTTATTGAGTCACCGGATGGAAGAAGCAGAACATTACATAGAAATCATTTGTTACCAGTTAGCACCATTAATTATGGTTCTGATAGTGGAACAATGAAAGAAAATGACTTGGATCAAAACAGACCTGTGCAAAAAAAAACAGGAAGTCTTTGAACAAGAACATGGAAGAGGAAGTAGCTACAAAAGAGGAAATCAAACTGTTAGAGACAGATGATGATGAAGAATCAGAAGAGACATATGTGACATACACATGTCATAGTGGGGACGCCTACACTTCTGGAGAATTAAGAGGAGATGCTTCAATAGAAAATAATGATAAAGTTATAGATACAAATTTGACTGATGAACATGTAGAAGATTCTACTATACATGAACATGTAGAGGATACGGATGAACATGTAGAGGTGACAAGTGACCATACAGATGACCAGATTGATGATACTGATGAAAGTGCAGATATTCCTGAAGAAAGGATAGTAGTTACTACAGAAACTCATTCTGAAGTTAAGGATAAGAATATGACACAGAACAACAATGAGCCCGAGGGAATACTTATTTCAAAGGATACAACTGAGTCTGAAGAAGATACACAAGACAACAGTATAAGACCACCTGCAAAGCCGCCAAGAAAATCAATACGAAAGAAACAGAAACCAAAGTGGATGGATTCATATCATTGTAATCAAATAACAAATATAAGACCATTACGTTCTAGACAAGATGCAATGAACAAACTATTAGATTCAGTTATTTTATATACAGTGACTCCAGATATAGCAGATAGACTTTGGAATGCAGTAATGAAGTGTTAACGTTGAATATTTACTTATCTGTATAGATAAAGCAAATCGACTTTGGAATGCAGTAATGAAGTGTTAACCTTGAATATTTACTTATCTGTATATAGATTATTTTAATTGTTTTATTTACTTCTATCATAAATGTATTGTAGGACACAATTTCTGATAGAGGGGGAGACGAGACGAAAGAGTTTGTGTTAAATAATGTATAGCTGAAATATAAAATTGATATTATTTTTCAGCAGAAATGATGAACACAAATTGTTATATCATATAGTATAATATAGATGTTATATAAATTAACATGTAAAAATACAGTATAATTGATTTTAATTGAACTTTCAGTGAGAACTTTTCAGAACCCTGACAAATTCTGAAAATATGGAGTGATAAATATATATATTTTGTTCATTTGACGTAGTTGGACATATTTTTAGTAAAACTTGGTAGGGAAGATTTTGTATCAGTCGCCTACCAATGTTCCACCTTTTGATATTTCTAATTAATGTAGATGAATTCTAATTATGAATATTTATCAAAACTTTAAATTATTGTTTCAGAAAAAAAACTATTCTTTGTAGATTAGGTTGTCACGTTTTTATATATTAACATCTTGTATGCACGTTTTGGATTTGGTTATTTTACAGCTAACCTGTAACCATGCACGTTGAGAGTTGACAGAGAGCAGAATTATGGTGTGTGTCCAGTAGGGAGTGATTCCACAAATCGGTAAGCGGTCAATGAGATGATATGTACAAGTAGTATATAAAATGTAATAAGTCTGTATCTGAAGGTTAAATAAATGTGCATAATATAATTATGAAATGATATCTATGTTAAACAAGTCTTTTATTCTATTGTACTGATTGTTAATACTGTGTAGGATGTATTGTGCATTATTATGTAAAGTAAATAGTGTTATATGCTTTGAGAGGGAGTATATATAAAGCAACTACTTTTAAAAGTATTATATGTATATTTTCAGCTTCTGGTTACATGAAATAAAGTAACATGACGTAAGGTGACATGACTTAAGGTAACGTGATGTAAGGCAACGTAACGTAAAGTAACGATGATATGCAGTGGTTCGATTGTAGGTAGCCATCACTCACAACCGTGAGCCAACATCGTTTTATCACACATAGGACGATTTAGATATATCTATTTATAGAACTATGACCATAAATGATGATGTAAATAAAGGATAGAAACATTACAAACTGAGTTAGTTGTGGCACAGCCTATTTTTCCAAAAACTCGCATAAAATGTGAAGAAAGAAGGACTGTAACAATTATTTTTAAATTTAAGGCCTTTTATTGAGACAAGAAATAGAGAATGGAGCACTCAGGACAGAAATAGTGTTGCCAGAATGAAATTAAATTATTAGAGTTGGGCAATAATATCGGTTTGGTAGGTAAACGACAAACAGACAATATTTTATTTTAGGCGTTATAACTTGTTAGCTTTATTGATCACACTGTGTCGTTGTACAATATTATTTGCTGTTTATTAAAATGAACTCAACATTAACTTGAAATAAATTCCATATCTTACATTTTTGTAAGCTTTAAAAAACTAAATTCTAATTGAACAATTGATATATGCCGAAGTAGTTGTTTTAGAATTAAAATCAATAGTTGTACATTATCTAGGTAAAGTAAGTTTCAATTATATGTCTTTTTATCAAACAACCATCATGTCCTCCTTCTGTATGAATGTTAACATGAGGCGCTTGAATTTCAGGGACATAATCATCATTGCTTATGATGTCACCACGAATAATACCAATATCGTGTAAGACAACACATGCTATAACATTGATCACTGCCAGTGCTGGTGAAGTTATCATCTCGCCATGAAATACTTGAAATCTTCTTTTCAGAATCCCAAACGTTTGTTCAATAAGAACCCATGTTCAACATAACGTCTCACACACCAATTAATTTTGTACTGTTCTACATTTAGAGACATGAACTTCTGGAACACTGGATACATTACCGATGAATTCAAAAGTGCCTTATTCCCATAGATAGTCCTCTTTTGGTCCAAATATGCAGAAATTACACGGGTTTCACCAGTTTGCTTTTTCACAATTTCGATGGTTTGATGGCACCCCTTCGTTTTTGACAATTCTGCCCATTTGTTGCAGTGTATCACTACGCATCTTTAAACTTTTATAGCATCATCAAACAGTTCCCACTGTCACCCAAACTTTGCAGAAATCATGAAAATGTTCCAATGTTCCCATATGCAGAAATATTAAAGAAATATGCCTAAAATAAAATATGGTCTGTTTGTCGTTTACTTACCAAACTGATAATATTGCCCAACTGTAATAATTTAATTGCAATCCCAAACAAATATTTAGTTTTATTGTTCATCATTGCTAAAATGTTGGATTATATCCAATGTTTGTGTTATATCTACAGAATGTAGCTTCGGCAACTTGAGTTCAAATCCTGTGATAAGAATTACACTTTTTTTTTGTTCATTTCTCTGGCAACACTATTTCTGTTCTGAGTGCTCCATTATCTTTTTCTTGTCTCAATAAAAGGCCATACAAATAATGTTGTTAATTTCCTTATAAAATAAACATCGGTAGTTACTGGTTATGCTGCTTTCAAACAGAAAATGTGCTACGGAAATATAATTATAAGATGCTATTTCTGATAAAATGCAAAATGTAAAATATAAATTTTAAAGTTAACCTAGATGAAAATGAATGGTAGGTAAAGGGTAAACAAACACTATTTTAATTTAGGCCTTAACTGAAAATTTTATTGCTCAGGAGCCACAACCGGCTGAAAATCCTGTAGTATTTTCAACTGGTAATAGATTTTCACTGTTTCAGCCATATCTTGAAGACTTTTTGACGTGCATTGTTGTTGTTTAAAATAGTTAATTTCAAGTTTTAGTTTTTCAATTTCAAGTTTTGTTTTCTGTTTCCAAAATAATTATTTCAGTGTCTTTTATTGTGTTATTAAAGGTGGCTTCTACTTGCTCCAAATGTTTCCTTTTCTTATTTCTTGGTTCTGTAAAGTGTGTATGAATACATGAGAAATGTTGGAACAGTGTACCTACCTACAATGCAAACCATAGACACAATAACAAGGCCTCTACCAAACCAATGGATTTGGTTAAGATTCAATTAAAAATAAATCTAAGTGCTATTGCATTACATGTACATACACGCAAGAGTTATCTAACTTACCTATTGTAGTAGTGTTGATGACTAGGAAGGCTTGTATAAAGTTTCAAGGCAATACATGCAATTGATACTAAGAAAAAGAATTTCCATTCAAAACTTTAAGCAAGGTGTGACGCCGACACCTAGGCGAGTAGAATAGCTCTCCTTATTCTCCGAATAGTCAAGCTAAAAACTACCTTGCAACAGACAGTCAAACCTGTATAAGCGGCCACCTCTGTTAAGTAGCCACATTTGATATTTCATGTTTATATGGTTTCAAAGCAAATAACCTGCATTAAACAACCTTAAAAGGCAACATCTGCTTGTTCCTTTGACTGACTGCTTAAGACAGGTTGGATTATACAACTCATGTAAAACAGTGACCCCTGTGGAGGCTCCAAATATGACCCCAGGGACCTGACTTAAACAAATCCTTAAAAGGACTTCAATGCTAAAATATCTAAGGTCTAGGTCTTGAACTTTCAGTGAAAATGTTTTTTAAACTTTTTCTTAAATTGTGCTTATAAACCCTGTAGCAGGGGCATTTACGTTTGAGCCATGCTGGTTCATGGAATTATTCGAGATCTTGCGATTATATAACTGCTGTGAAAGTTTTGTTCAGGTGTAAACCCACCATCGATTTTTGTTCTTTATTCTATAGTAAATAATAAAAGTTTTAAGGCTTGTCATTCATAGAGAATCCAAAATGAAAGAAGTGAAACTTACATTTTACTGTTTGTCAACCTCTGCACTATCAAAATAGGATGAAAAAAGTAGGGGTCATGTGTCATATAAGATATTTTTTTTCTGCTCAGTGTGTACACTGGTGACAAAGTGAAAATAGACTTCCAAAATCATGTATTCATACCCCAATTTCCTAGCATCATTTTTTTCTAAATTCACAATTCAAACATGACAATGCTATCAAAATGTTCAAAATACTCCAATAATGCCATTCAAATAAAAAAATGAGCATTAAAATAAGGAAAATGCATTTTTAAAAAACAAGAAATGAGGATTATTTATAACTGCCATTATACGACTACCCCACGGAAGCACTTCCTTTTTGCAATGGTGGTAATATGCCTTAAGATACAAAGAAAAATGAAGGTGGTATCGCGTCTTAGAAAAAGGTTAACAGACAGACAATGCTGGCATTTGGCCAGTAGAGCTAAAAAGCAGAATTATTTTCATTAAAACAAGCGAAAAATTAACTTACCATCACTTCTTCAGATGTGCTTGAATTCTGTACTACACCATCTACAAATAATGAAATCAATGGTCATTTGATACTTTCGTAGTATGTTTTCAAAATTTCTCACCGGTTTTCTTTTTAGATCTATCACATTTTCATATACTAATTGACATCAAAATCATGGTAGCTCAGTCTTCTAACAGAGGGTCAAACCCAGAACCAATGGATCAAGAAAACAGCTGTAGCTAGAACCGGTATATTTGAGAGTAAGAGGATAGTTTATTCTGTTAAGTTTTACTTATTTTTTCAGCTTTGTTGCGAAGAAAGTCCAATCCTATTGAGAATCATTGTCAAGTCCCCTTCCCAAGTAAAAATACTGTTTTTAAGAGGTATTGGGCTCGGGATCAAACCCGCAACCTTTGTTTGGAGCACTCTATTCATCCTCCTATAAAGTATTCTGTTTAACATGCTGAACCGAATAACGATGTCTGACAGTATTGCCCAAATTGTTATGCTGAAACTAGACATACAGACAAAAAATTTTAATACTTAAACTGTGTGTACAAGTGTGATAACAGAAGTATTTAAATTAAAAAGCATGATTTGTCTTTGATTACAAGACATCTCATAATTTTATAATGCGGATAAAAGTGCATTGTGATACTAATTCTAACTGGTCTCTTGTAATTCAATATTGAATACTTTTGTACTATAATGTATTACCATTGAATGCGTGTATTGTGTAGATTTGTGTAAACAATAAACTACATTTATAAATATCTTTTACCAATTACTACATCAATATCAGTTGATATTAATGGGTTATTATATCCTTTTAATTGCAA
The DNA here is from genome assembly GCA_029582155.1 of Panopea generosa. Taxonomy (NCBI): domain Eukaryota; kingdom Metazoa; phylum Mollusca; class Bivalvia; order Adapedonta; family Hiatellidae; genus Panopea; species Panopea generosa. Next base: position 21,657,782 of record CM055904.1, read on the forward strand.
CCTGTGATAATGGTAATTTGTATTTCACAAATTAATGCCTATACAATGTACATAATTATAATAAAACACAGAAATCAATGAACTTGCAATAATACCTAGTTTAATTATCATTTTTACCAGAACCAGATTTATAATCATTTACATTCTCTGTTTTAATATGAAAATGCAATAAATACCTCAAGTGTTCAAGCTCCCTGGTTTCAATATTGAGAAGATTCATTATCATTTTTTATTACATATATATGCCTCATTCAATTGTGTGAAGTTAGTTTTCTGAGAAGAATGCCCATAATCATGACACATGAGGGTTATACAATATGGCAAATGGATCATATGCTTTAATTTATAATAGGAAGAATGATTAATTACATAATTACCATCTGTATCTATAGCCATAGTTAGCCCGTGTATAACAGGCCTCCCATCTAGCGACTTAACTAATGTCTCCTCAACAGCACTAAGGGGTAGTGTCTGTGGCCCGCCTCCAGTCTGTCCCCTACTTATCCTCTGGCGGTCAATCTTTTCTTTTGCTAATAAAACATTTAAATACAAATATATTCAATTTTTTTAGGTTGAATACAATGCATGCTCAGACATATTTCTGGATCTATTTCAAATGTTCAATTGTGTATAAGACTTGTGACAACAGTCCAGTCAGGCTAGTGCATATACCATACCTTTAAAGAGATATTTTAAATATCTCTTTTATTTTTCCTTTCTCGAATAATACACAGTAGATAAGATATATTTGAATTAATAACAAAAAAGCTGTCCATACACGCCTTATCTAATCAGGCTACAGTGAAGCTAAATCAGTCAACAGAGTGGTTGGCATGTATTGATACTACTGATCTACTGATATTGCAACACTCCCTTGTGAGGATTATGTTTTAGGCAAGGTCTCGTGTTCGAGTTTAGACCGATTGCATATTTTACTTGTTATATTACATATGGCTGAACATAAATGTTCACTGTTTGCATATCATGCCGATGTTAAATAAAATTCATTTATTTAAATATTTGATCTTTTTTTCTATTCATTATGTAATTTTATATACACGGAGGGTTTACCGCGGCCGAATGGTCTAAGGTGCCGTCTCAAGATCACTTACATGTACCTGTCACCGCTAAGAACATAGGTTCAAGTCCTGCTCACTCCAAAATTTCCAGTTAATTGCAAAAGGATGGTGATTCTACTGAGTCTGAATCAGTTTGCCATATATAACCTGAAATGTGTTGAACATGGCGTTAAACTCCATTAAAAAATGTATATAGAACTATACATGTTTACATGTGAAGGCTGGGTCTTCCGCTGAAATGAAAACTTCTTGAAACCAATAATTCAAAATATGTAGAGGAGAGAAATTTTATTTCGTTTATCCCTTACCTCTCTGTTTCAAATTAAAATACTTCTTCTTAACCTTATCCCCCGACCTGCTGGCATTTGAGAAACGTCTTAAAAATAAAAGTACAGTACATTCCATTAATGAATTGGATGCTTTTCTGAGAAAGTATTTTACTTTTAAAATTGACCATACAACAGCACCTAAGATCATCTAAATCCACAGAGATGTCATTTTAACACCACCAATAACAGTTACTAAAATACATCCCCCACTAATCAAAACAATATAGCCTGGGTCATGTTTTGTTTTGGCTCGATTGTTCAAACAAATGACCGAAACATTTAGTTGATGGTAATATGTTCAAGATAGCATGTTTGTTAAATTGATGATATAATCCAAATATATGCAGCCGTCTATTTCGTGCAATCCGAAAGAGCTTTAAAACCACGATCGTTCGTGTACACATATCGCATAAATCCCCCCTTCCGTGTAACCTCTCGCAAAGAACGATAATCCAAAAGACGTCTCGTAGAATGATTACCTTTTCTTTAGAGGCGCATTAAAGGGATTCTACATGTATAAGATCTAGTGTGTTATATTGTTCAGACCAATATTGTTCAAATAAATTGTGCGTACTAAAACAAGAAAATGGTGCTGTTGTTTTTTACAGGTGCAATTGGAATGTTATTGCGTATATATGTATATTTAAACGAGAATATGCACCCATACTTACACGCTCGGTGTGCGGGCTATCTCGGCCCAAGCTTCAATTCTTCGTCATCCGATGGACTTTATCCCCACACCCTTCAACTCCCCAAAACAAAACGTCCTCCCATTGGAGGACTTCGTCGATGAATGTCTTTTCTTCGGCCTCTAACCATCGCACAGCGCGCACTTTTTTACAACTGTCCAGTGACAGATGGTCGGGAGATCCCTGTGTCGCCTCCATGTTTATAAACAAACAGACGATCCATCACCTCCCGATACTGGAGAGTTCAAAATACCGCTTATGTAGTGGAAAATAAATACGGTGAGTCTGTGCTCAAACTGAGATTGTGTTTTTGAGTCCGACTCTGTTGAGAACGAACTCAGAAATATTTATAACCTCCGTTTAAGTTTCGAACTCAGTTGAGATCGAACTCAGGGAAATTGAGATTGACTTTGAGTTGAGTACAGCCTTTTTTATAACCTCGGGGCCAGGGGTGGTAGAGGCATATTCCAAGCTGTTGGAGTTGACAAAGCATTATGGTTCCGGGAAGAAACCTGTATCGCCGGAAAACATGACTGGCTCAAGGTCTTCGAACGGTTACTTCTATCGCGGAAAAACGCGAGGTCGTCTCACGGCTGCTGCCATATTTTGCCGACGCAGACGCTCCTGTCGGAGATGAACGGCCATTTTGTTTGTTGTGAGTGCGCGTCTTGAGATTGACCATGCTAAAAAAAACATTGAGTTTCGTGCTCACGGGGAGTACGATCTTAGACTCAAATCTTTTATAACCTCCACTTTTTGAGATTTGCTTGAGTTGAGCACGAAACCTTGAGTTGAGCATGAAATCGAACTCAAAAAAGTTTTATAACCTCGGACCCTGACTAAAATCTTGTTCTTTTCGGTTTTCTTAGATTTAAATTTTTAAGTTGATGTTGGTGTTGCAGGATCAAGGTCCGTTTACAACCGTATTGCATTAAAAACACGGATTAAAAGATTATATATTGTATTTTGGAAAGCCACGTCTATCTATTATAACAGTACATAATTTCAATGAAGATACTATCTATCTAAGTTTTAAATTCAGATTCTCTTTATATGTAAGTTTCACTGCAAATTTCCGTTATTTCGAAACTGATCACTGCTGTCATATTGATTTACTCGTAATTTACATAAAACTTAATTAGTGAAATGTTAAATTAAATATCGAATAAAAGACTAACTAAAATATCGTGGCATAACAGACATTCAAACTAAGGTGTTTTCATTTAACTCAAGTTTATTCACATAATTATATAATTATAAATATTTGTTTCTATCTCTGTCTAAGTTCTAATTCAAAATTACAATACTATAACAATATATAAGAATGTTATGTATTTGGAATGTACTATTTTTTGTACCTAAGATCTAAATTATAGCTTGCAACGAATGGTCACTTATCATTTTATGCGATACACGAATATATTATGCCTATTTATTGAATACACAACACACGACATTTAAATAGTATTTACACAAATAATTTATAACTTCCGTGTTTACTATATTACAACACAATGTCATAGTGACCCATGACACCATGTACACGTAACTGTCCGACTGGAACTGCAATCATACCTTTATGTTTTATAATTACTATGTCAGTCTGTTTTAGTCTCAATGATTCATGGGTGATTTCATCAAACTCTATACATCACGACATTCTTTTCCGATACGATATGTTTCACGATTGTATCTTAATATGATTCTCAAATAGCATGGTAAAGATTAATTTATTTTCTCACTTTTTAAAACACAGTAACGTCACTAAGGGGTTTATAGGGATGGTTTTATCACAATTATAAACACATTTAATTACACTCATTTTTGTTCTTATAAAAAACGGAACTTTGATGAGTCTTAAATTAAAGGCTAATACTGTAAACGAGACTTCACTTGTTCCCGTTTTTGTTCATACTAAAACAAGAAGTGATTCATGAGTTTTGAAACACTTTTAATCGTAACATAAAGCATACAACAATATCAATTTTACTATAACAATTGTTCTATTTGGGATCCATAGAGGATATAGCCCTATAACGTTGGGACCATGACTCTGGTGTCTTATTTATAACAGATTGTTCCTGTTTTCTTCATTTGTCTTTTAACACATGTTTAAGGCCTACCAAAGTGAATCGTCTCTTAAAAATACCCCAGATGGTAAAATCTATTGAACGTCATCAGGACTTTTAGGCATCCACTCCTCCAGCGCAATGAAGTTATTGTTCTGCTGTCGCATGTTCGTTAACGTCTGATTTGACGTACGACTTGACGCACTATCTTGAAGGAATACCATAACACTTTTTTGATCATCTGGAAACATTTACAGTACTGAGAGTACACCAGTACTGTATGTACACATATTTGTCTGTGTAATTTGATAACGTGAAACTCAAGTGGGTGGTTGTTGAATGGACACACGGAAGTGTTGAAATCTTGGTCACTTATCTGATAAGGCCTAAAATAAAATAATGTTGGTTTTTCATTTATCTACCCATCAGATAGTATTGCCTCTAAAATAATAAAAAATATTTATTTTAGTTGTCGTTACCAAAATGTTAGGTAATATGCTACGTTTCTGTTGATATCCGCGGATCGTCGCTTGGGTGATACGAGCTTGAATCCCGCGAAAATAATTATACATTTTTTATTTAGGACATTCTTAATTTTAGATTATGGACAAGGATCCGAAAGGACGCACAAAATAACGGACGGACACACGCAAGAACAGACGGGAAATGGCTATAGCTAAATGCTCATACTTTAGCGAAGCATTAAAAATAATGAATATCCAATGTGTGCTTTTTCCGTAAAACGGTGCAAAAATGAAACAAACAAGTGTTCCTCTAACTTCTAGACGAGCACGCGTCTATTTAATGTTCAAAGGACTAGGTTAACAAATGGCCAAAAATTGCCCTGTTTTTTTTTTAAAAATTAAAAGTATGATTTTCTTTTCAACTTTCGTTATATTGATTGTTATAAGCATTTATCTTTTATACTGTATATGATTTATAATCTAAATAAACATCATTCTGTCATGCTCACACATAGCCGCCATTGTCTGATACTTGTGACTGTCCATACATGAACGTCCAAATGAGAGACATGAAATCATAGATTAAGATTATGTTTGTGAGGATACATTTGGTGTTCCACAGACTGTTGATAGTTCTGACTCTGAAGGTAGTTTTGTGGCAGAGTAGACCCTTTAACAAGTGATTGAAAACTAAATGAAACAACGTGATATATGTATTGGTACAAGATACATTTATGTAATTACATGTTTAATCATCTTTAGTAAATCACTTATCCAAATGATTATGACAACATCCGTGACTTGTTTACAGGTAGAGATAAACATAACCACAAACATTAACCTTGTGTTTGTTGTAATGATGTCCGTGTCACTGCAGTTACGAATGTACTGGTATTGTTATCAAATAATATGCACATTGTATTGGTAAATATCTATTTTAAAACATATAGAGTGTTTCAATAGCGTGCTAACATGATATGATCTGTAAGATATATTTTGTGAATAGTTTTAGTATTTACTTCATGAAACACTAGTAGGAATATAAAACTTTAGATAGTTACAGTATTACTAATCAAAAAAAGTGGTTTGTAAAATTGCTGCGTAATACATCACATTTATTAGCGTACTGAATTACTTTAAAGAGACTCGCTGCTATTTTCACTTTAACCTATTTCTGAAAAGTATATATGCTCATTACGTAAAGTTAAATTACCATAGCATATACTAAGACTATTTTGGTTCCAATGTTTAAAAATGTGCATAACTTTTGTAACTGATTAAAAAGTATTTTATTTGACAGATCTTCGGCAGCTAGTGTAAATCATATATTAATTTCCTGAGTTGCATCGGAATTATAGAACTTATTCTAAGGATATAAAGATAAATAAAGTTAGAACTTCGATGGATCGAACCCGACGGTAGTTAGAACAAAGAGAGTAAAAAATTCAGGCAAATATGTTGGCTGGACTTAATTTCAAGTTCAGCCATCCATGTTCAAGCCAACGAATTCTACTGTATATCATAAAATCTACTGGTACACAGTAACTGTTACTTAATGTACACATCTATACGAATATGGTTAAGAAATGTATAACAGTTATTTTTTTTTGTTTTCATTTGACTGAAAGTTATCAAAATATGTCATTTTTCCAATTAGCCTCATAATCATTTTTTTTCTATAACTATTGTTACCATGGTAACTTGGTAATTAAGTTACATGGTTACTATTGCAATAAGATTTTTATATATTAAATATTGTTTTGTAGGTCGAGTATATTGACAATCACCTGTTGGTTTACAAATCCTAGTAATTATACATTGAACAAGTTTGAATCTATAAACATTGCGTATATATAAAAATTATATAAAATCATTTAATTTACCATAGTTGCCATGGAAACAAACAAATGTTTAAATCAATTAAATATGTTTCATTTTATTAACTACAAACAATAGGTAATATGTTGTATCAGTTTCATTAAATTCTGAAAAAGGGTCATTTCTGGCCATTCATGAACCAAGTCCTTTACAGCCGAACTCTAAGATGGCCACCACATACGCACTTTCCTCTGTTTTATTAACTATATTTCACAAGCATTCACATTCATTAACACATTTTCTGTTTAAAACCTGAATACACGCAACAATTTTTAACTACTTAAGCTGTTTATTCTTATACAGCTAGTGATATCTTCACAGGTAAGAAAATAAGAATAAAGCATAAATTATTTGAAAACCATATAGGAGGTTACTTAAGGAGATTATTTTTATTATTATTGATATATTACCTATAAAAATGAGAAAATCAAATATTATTTTGATTTTCGGTCACAGATTACCACATATTTGTAAAAACAAATATGGCTTTTTGTTGTTTATCAGATTTATCTCACTTAACACAATAAAACAAACATTAAAGTTCTGCAGTACTCGTTTTCGCGCGTCAAATTGATATATTGTTTGCGGAAACATTATCAGAAATGACAATTTCTATTAAAAATGCCGTCTGCCCCTTTAAGTTGTGCGAAAACGAAAGAAGGACTTTTTTCAAAATCTCAATCTTGGTTTGGAATGTGAATGCTATAACCCGAGAAAGACGTTATATACGCAGTGGACTTAAACGGAATGAGACTAAATGATACGGAGAGGGCCACAACGCAGAACGATATTCTGCATGCAAAATTGTGCATTTTAGAAGATTGAAATCATGTTATAATATATATACATTGACATACAGGAACTGACGGTAAATCTATATTATTAACTTAATTAACATTCTTAAAATAAAATACCGTTTAAATGTTTAATTATCATTATACATATAATGTACATGTAAATAGCAACACGCTGTTCATAACATAATGATAAAGATCAGTAGCATGTTATGATCTACAATATTTTATATTAACATGCATTCAGATTATGTCTATATGTCTATATATTTTAACGATAAATATTAAAACCGTTCACAGTAATGATATTGCCTTATAAATAGTTTAGAATCTGAACTTAATCACTTATTTGTTTGTTTAACATACAACTTGTTGAGCGCGTGATCCAATGGTAGAGTATCAAATACAGGATCGAAAGGTCATGGATTCGATCCTCCGTCACGGCAATGTGTGGTGTTCTTGAGCCAGACATTTCATGCGTATATGCTTATAAGTAACACTGGTTCTACCTAGAACGACTTCAATAATGATTTGGCTAGGTTGTAATAACTTTCCCAATAGAAGAAAAATAAATAGGTTTAAATCAAAAACTTATAGATTTACCTTTAAATTCATATAATTAAGAGTAGTGAAAAATATAAATATAATTATAAAATACCTATATTTATACAATAAGAAATATGATATGAATGTAGACAGTAAAGAGCGGATATTAATTACAATCTAAGTGAAATCATACATATCCGTGGTCAATAGACCGATAAGTCACCGCTTTAGTGTATAACTTAATTGACACGGCTTTCACTGGCATGTGACATAACGTAATTAACACCACGGGTGTGTTGCTGCGTGTCATATAATTAGCGGTATAGCACAGTGGGTGTAGTTTCAAACAAGTTTAATATAGTTTTAAATAATATATTAACATAAAGCATACTATCAGTTAAAGAATAATTTGAGAAACCCACTGAAAAAAGTTCATTGTAAGTATATTTATATACATAATGATAACGAAAAAAATTATAAAAACTTAAAATATCAGAATATCTTTTTTAAGTTTAGTGAAACCATATTTGGACCCAAATCGAGAAAAACACTACAAGATTATTATTTTTCAAAAATCATTTATTATATGTCGAATTGCATCGCACGGATTATAATAAATTTTTCATCACCCATGCATATTATTTTGATTATAAAGCTTTTAGTTTGAACATTAACAAAACCAGTGATATATCCACATGTTATTTAGTCACTGCTTACACTGAGCAGCTTTATGGATTACTATAAGGTCAACGAGGTATCATCAGTATGGAATTATTAGATAAATTTAATTATTAATAACAATATATTTAGTTTATGCTGATGATGTATCTGTAAATTTTGTGGACATAAATGCTTTCATGTAACAAACGGCTTACGGTATATCAAAGAAGATAATGACGCAAACACATGTCGGTCTGGATAACAGAAGCCGGTATAACGTGCGATATTTTTTGATCACCCAGACCACTGATCACATATCAAAATATAGACACTTTTGTTAAACATGCCTACTATCGATACTTTATCGGAAATTTACATACTTTCGCCTAGCGGGTGACATAATATGTAGACAAACAATCGGATTATGAATTAATTTACCTTGACTAAATCCCTTGGATACATTTTATTGCTCCATTGGAACAGATTAAATTAAAAAGGCAATATATAGAATCATTTTAAGATGTGAGATGTTGCGATTGGTTATGGGCCGGAAACCGAACTGAGCGAACTGAACGTTGAGTGAACGCTGAACGAAGCGAACGCTAAGAGGAGTATTAAATAGAGCACTCAAATATACAACGCTCGTGAGCGAATACTTGCGTTTATGAGTGCATTAAATTAACCGCGTTTAATCGAGTGCACGCAAACGGAGCGCGAACGGAGCGCGAACTAAGCGCGAACGGAGCGCGAACGGAGTAAAAATTGAGCGCAAACGGAGTGCAATTATGGGGTACTTGAGCGGTTTAGGGTCTGTAGTCCATATGTCTGAGGATAACAAATTTGATTTAAAACAACACGATGCTATGGTTATATTTATTAACAGGTTATGAAACATTTCAAAAATGACAAAAAGGAAAATACCAGTTGTGAAAGCTGAGGAGGATGACCAGGTGAAAGAACAAATGCAAAAAAGAAGGAAGAAAGATCCAGGTGTACATCAGAACAAAGCGGCTGATGAAGATGAGCAGGATGACCAGGTGAAAAAGCAAGACCACAAAAGAAAGAAGAAAGGTCCAGGTGTACATCAGAATAAAGCGGCTGAGGAAGATGAGCAGGATGACCAGGTGAAAAGACAAGAGCACAAAAGAAAGAAGAAAGGTCCAGGTGTACATCAAAACAAAGCGGCTGAGGAAGATGAGCAGAATGACCAGGTGGAAAAACAAGTGCACAAAAGAAGGAAGAAAGGTCCAGGTGTACATCAGAATAAAGCGGCTGAGGAAGATGAGCAGGATGACCAGGTGAAAAGACAACAGCACAAAAGAAAGAAGAAAGGTCCAGGTGTATATCAGAATAAAGCGGCTGAGGAAGATGAGCAGGATGACCTGGTGGAAAGACAAGAGCACAAAAGAAAGAAGAAAGGTCCAGGTTACATCAGAACAAAGCGGCTGAGGAAGATGAGCAGATTGACCAGGTGGAAAGACAAGAGCACAAAAGAAAGAAGAAAGGTCCAGGTGTACATCAGAACAAAGCGGCTGAGGAAGATGAGCAAGATGGCCCGGTGGAAAAAAAAAGAGCACAAAAGAAAGAAGAAAGGTCCAGGTGTACATCAGAATAAAGCGGCTGAGAAAGATGAGCAGGATGACCAGGTGGAAAATCAAGTGCACAAAAGAAAGAAGAAAGGTCCAGGTGTATATCAGAATAAAGCGGCTGAGGAAGATGAGCAGGATGACCAGGTGGAAAGACAAGAGCACAAAGGAAAGAAGAAAGGTCCAGGTTACATCAGAACAAAGCGGCTGAGGAAGATGAGCAGATTGACCAGGTGGAAAGACAAGAGCACAAAAGAAAGAAGAAAGGTCCAGGTGTACATCAGAACAAAGCGGCTAAGGAAGATGAGCAGGATGGCACGGTGGAAAAAAAAAGAGCACAAAAAAAAGAAGAAAGGTCCAAGTGTACATCAGAATAAAACGGCTGAGGAAGATGAGCAGGATGACCCGGTAAAAAAACGAGTGCAAAAAAAAAAGAAAAAAGGTCCAGATGTACATCAGAACAAAGCGGCTGAGGAAGATGAGCAGGATGACCAGGTGGAAAGACAAGAGCACAAAAGAAAGAAAAAATGTCCAGGTGTACATCAGAATAAAGCTGCTGAGGAAGATGAGCAGGACGTCCCGGTGGAAAAACAAGAGCACAAAAGAAAGAAGAAAGGTCCAGGTGTACATCAGAACAAAGCGGCTGAGGAAAATGAGCAGGATGACCCGGTAGAAAAACTAGTGCAAAAAAAAAAGAAAAAAGGTCCAGATGTACATCAGAACAAAGCGACTGAGGAAGATGAGCAGGATGACCAGGTGGAAAAACAAGAGCACAAAAGAAAGAAAAAAGGTCCAGGTGTACATCAGAGTAAAGCTGCTGAGGAAGATGAGCAGGACGTCCCGGTGGAAAAACAAGAGCACAAAAGAAAGAAGAAAGGTCCAGGTGTACATCAAAACAAAGCGGCTGAGGAAGATGAGCAGATTAACCAGGTGGAAAGACAAGAGCACAAAAGAAAGAAGAAAGATCCAGGTGTACATCCGATCAAAGCGGCTGAGGAAGTTGAGCAGGATGACCAGGTGAAAAAGCAAGACCACAAAAGAAAGAAGAAAGGTCCAGGTGTACATCAGAACAAAGCGGCTGAAGAAGATGATCTGGATGGCCCGGTAGAAAAACTAGTGCAAAAAAGAAAAAAGAAAGGTCCAGGTGTACATCAGAATCAAACGGCTGAGGAAGATGAGCAGGATGACCAGGTGGAAAGACAAGTGCACAAAAGAAAGAAGAAAGGTCCAGGTGTACATCAGAATAAAGCGGCTGAGGAAGATGAGCAGGATGACCAGGTGAAAAGACAAAAGCACAAAAGAAAAAAGAAATGTCCAGGTGTACATCAGAATAAAGCGGCTGAGAAAGATGAGCAGGATGACCCCGTGGAAAAACAAGAGCACAAAAGAAAGAAGAAAAGTCCAGGTGTATATCAGAATAAAGCGACTGAGGAAGATGAGCAGGATGACCAGGTGGAAAGACAAGAGCACAAAAGAAAGAAGAAAGGTCCAGGTTACATCAGAACAAAGCGGCTGAGGCAGATGATCAGATTGACCAGGTGGAAAAACAAGGGCGCAAAAAAAAAAAGAAAGGTCCAGGTTTACATCAGAAGAAAGTGGCTGAGGAAGATGGGCAGGATTGCCCGGTGGAAAAAACAAGAGCACAAAAGAAAGAAGAAAGGTCCAGGTGTACATCAGAACAAAGCGGCTGAGGAAGATGATCAGAATGGCCCGGTAGAAAAACGAGTGCAAAAAAGAAAGAAGAAAGGTCCAGGTATACATCAGAATAAAGCGGCTGAGGAAGATGAGCAGGATGACCCGGTGGAAAGACAAGAGCACAAAAGAAAGAAGAAATGTCCAGGTGTACATCAGAATAAAGCGGCTGACGAAGATGAGCAGGATGACCAGGTGGAAAAACAAGAGCACAAAAGAAAGAAGAAAGGTCCAGGTGTACATCAGAAGAAAGCGGCTGAGGAAGATGAGCAGGATGTCCCGGTAGAAAAACGAATGCAAAAAAGAAAGAAGAAAGGTCCAGGTGTACATCAGAACAAAGTGGCTGAGGAAGATGAGCAGGATGACCAGGTGGAAAGACAAGTGCACAAAAGAAAGAAGAAAGGTCCAGGTGTACATCAGAACAATGCTGCTGAGGAAGATGAGCAGGATGACCAGGTGGAAAGACAAGTGCACAAAAGAAAGAAGAAAGGTCCAGGTGTACATCAGAATAAAGCAGCTGAGGAAGATGAGCAGGATGACCCGGTAGAAAAACGAGTGCAAAAAAGAAGGAAGAAAGGTCCAGGTGTACATCAGAACAAAGCTGCTGAAGAAGATGAGCAGGATGACCAGGTGGAAAGGCAAGAGCACAAAAGAAAGAAGAAAGGTCCAGGTGTACATCAGAACAAAGCGGCTGAGGAAGATGAGCAGGATGACCAAGTGGAAAGACAAGAGCACAAAAGAAAGAAGAAAGGTCCAGGTGTACATCAAAATAAAGCGGCTGAGGAAGATGAGCAGGATGACCCGGTGGAAAAACAAGAGCACAAAAGAAAGAAGAAAGGTCCAGGTGTACATCAGAATAAAGCGGCTGAGGAAGATGAGCAGGATGACCAGGTGGAAAGACAAGAGCACGAAAGAAAGAAGAAAGATCCAGGTGTACATCAGAACAAAGCGGCTGAGGAAGATGAGCAGGATGACCAGATGGAAAGGCAAGAGCACAAAAGAAAGAAGAAAGGTCCAGGTGTACAACAAAACAAAGCGGCTAAGGAAGATGAGCAGAATGACCAAGTGGAAAGACAACACCACAAAAGAAAGAAGAAAGGTCCAAGTGTACATCAGAATAAAGCGGCTGGGGAAGATGAGCAGGATGACCCGGTGGAAAAACAAGAGCACAAAAGAAAGAAGAAAGGTCCAGGTGTACATCAGAATAAAGCTGCTGAAGAAGATGAGCAGGATGACCTGGCGAAGGGGCAAGACCAACATTTCCAACTGGGTTTAGCACGTGAACCTAGTACAGATCAATCAGGTAAGATCGTTTGAGAACCAAATACAAAAAAAAACTTATCTTTAATAAATCGTTAAGTGTTCAACATGTAACGAATAGAGCAACAATTTATAAGTTATAAAATTTATAAAATTGCTGGATGAACCGCAAGATAATGGTGATGATGCGAGACGATTTTCAATCGAAACTAACTTCATACTTAGACACTGAGCCTGTTGTTTTGGCATTGCACCTTTAATAAATAAAATATTTAAAAAAAAACTTAAGGAAATATACTCCCATACTGATAGCGTCAGGAGATACCATTATTAAGCAGTCATCTAAATCACAACTAGTTTTTTTAATTTAATTTCCTCATGAATACAGTTTTTTATGAAAAAAATATAACATTTAAAAATGCATGTGTCAAGAACACGCAATTCTGATTGTGACTCTATCTTTCGTAAACAGTGAGACATATTTCAACTATTTGACCCAGAAGTAAACAATGAACCAGTCCCCAATTCAAAAAAGTTGCGGTGGTCTAGTGGTAAGCATGCATGCTCCAAGACCCAAAGGTTGAAATATCGAAATTGATTTGTGGTGGCTAGAATTGTTTCCGTGGTTACTACTATTCACCTCATTGTTACATTTCAGGCAGTCAACAGAAGATGACAGGGTCTACTTCGAAAAAGTTCTTTAAAACCGATACACCGCACGGTTTGGTGAAGCGGGTGATATACAAAAAGTTTACCCAAGCCTTTGTTTCGATCTCACAACGGGCACGTTTCAAAACCATAATTATTGACGGATTCGCAGGAAAAGGACGTTATGGAAACAGTTGGCCAGAAGTTATAGAAAAATACGGATCTCCGCTGATAGCTCTCATGGTTTCATTGAACTTTTTATACAAGAAAGCAAATGGCAATGAGGAGAAAATTTGGAACATGAAACTTGGTGATGAAAAGGACCGTTACCATGTCAAAGATGAACTAGAAGGTGAACAAGAAACCTGTGAGTGTAATAAAAATATCAATTTATATTTTATAGAGATAAATAAGGCTGCTTACAATGTCCTTGTGATCAACATATTGAAAATGCTCTACATCTTTTTCGAAGGAAATATTAGCATGTTCGTTAAAAGACGATACAGAAAATACATCTTGATCGAATGTGCAGATCCCGACATTCCACTTGTTTGTCGTTTGTACAACATGAAATTTGTAGATTTCTCCCCACCCACGGATGTATGTGAAACAAGATGGCTGACGTTTGTTGATCCGTATGGCTACACACATTGTCCAATGGAAACAATGCAGCGTTATATCGGTAAACGCAAGGAAGTATTAATCAATTTTATGAGTAGTCATGTTAATCGATTTGTTTCGATAACTGCAAAGGGCGTTGCGGACCTCTATGGCATAAAATTCGATAGAGCTGACATCGACGACGATTTTGCAGATAATGTAATTAACATTATACGAAAGCCCAATAAACCCGATGAGCAAACCAATCCCACTCAGATTTTGGTAGCAAATTATGTAGATTGGTTAAGAAAAAAGGCAGGTGCGAAATACTCTGTAACATTTGAAATGAGAGGAAAGAACAACGCTATAAAATACCATATCGTGTTTATTACAAATCACCCAAAGGGATTAAAAGAAATGAAAGAATCTATGAATAGATGTACACAAGATGGAGACGCTTTGAAGATGTCAGATTTTGATATAATCTGCAAAGGAGCTGTACCAAATTTTGAAAATACACAGGATTCGGAAACAGTGGCTCAAGTTATATTTAACAAATTCAAAGGTAAAAAAAAGGTGAAAATCAAAAAAATCGAAATGTTTGTTACGATATACACGCCCTACGTTTTTCAAAAGAAGCCACTGAAGATTATGACAACTGAGACCCCGAACCCAAGGATAAAAAAAGTTGTAGATCGCTATGGCAAAGCTCCTAAAAGACGAGGGACATTTCCCGACAGATCGGCATGGTTTATAACCTTTCGGCCTAAGTGATAACTACGGAGTTCGGTAAGCAAAAACGAGAAACAGATATGGAGCCTGTGTTTAATTAGAGTTGCAAATTAAGCGTGAGGAAATGTTTTAAAATTGATGAAATCAATCGTTGTTTAAAATTTTCATCTAGACCTTTGTAAGCAAAAACGTTAAAAGAAATGTTTGACTTTAGAATTAAAAAAAAAACTGTTAAAGATAATATGTCGATAGTACAGCTTACTGGCAACAACTAGTTTTTGAATATTTAAACTTTCAATACTTAATAATTGTATAGCTAATGCTATTAACTAGGAAATGATGTTGTATGGTGTTTAGCGTCACTTTCAATAACTGCTCTTTAATATCGCGACGGTATTCTAACCGCTGCCACACTTAAATATCTTGCCGTAGACACATACCCTACCCAGTAGCATTATACTGACACCGGGCCGACCAAACCTAGAACTTTCTTCTAAATACTGAACGTCAGACGAGGAAGTTCTGGTACCCAGTTTTTTAAGTATTTGGTATGGCCCGACCGGGGATCGAACAACGACATTTTGCATACGAGGCGGACGCTTTAACACTAGACCATGCTGCGGTATACGAGCAAATATAGCAGATTGTAAATAAATTTGGTTTGAAGCAATACCAGCGATAATTGTTGATATTTATTTTATATAATATATTACTAAGAAAGCCCAGAGCTTGTATTGCCGCTCTCGAGTCCAAACCCTGGGAAGAATTAGTACTGAGTGTTGTTTTAGAGTGGCATCATGTCGAGTTTGGGATCGAAATTACGGTGCGGCCTCTGGCGTGAGCAGCCGACACTCTATCCATTACAACTAACATTCCACGTGTTGATGTTTATGTCTTCATTACAGCACTGCTCTTTTGTATGTGTGAAAAGTATTTAATAGATGTCCCTCATGACTGAGTCTTCTTATTCTTGAAGTCTGGTCCGCTAAGCACAGTTGGTAGCGTGTCTGACTATCAATTCAGGGGTTGCGAGTTCGAATCCCAGACCGGACACAGTCTCTGTGATGATTGATTTACGACATTGTGTCCCAATGTCATTCGTCTCTCATCGCTGATTCAAGTGGGAGTTATCATAGATACTGGTTAACACTCCAACATCTCAGGAAAGAGCGGTTAGGTAGACTGATCGGCTGATAGCCTTTAATGGCATCAATCTTGAATAACAAGTGGGTATGTACATGTATAACGCAAATAAACACTACAAAATCTATACGCTTTATCGTACATGTGATGACAACTTTAAGAATTTATCTGTTATTGTTTGAAAGCCACCAGCTTTACAATTAATCCATGCGGCTTTTATCAATTCAAAACAAACTTGTTACTTGGGGAGTGGTGACAAGATTTAAAAAGACCCGCCAAAATGTATTGTTTTTTAATTGGTTACTGTAGGTCACATGTGCTAGTAACATGGTAATTTTATTAAAGCGCATTGAACATTTTTTAGTTATGAAATATGAGTTAACGGGTTAGGAGTTAGTCGCAGAAGGCGTACTTTAATTTCGTTCTTCAGTTTTCGTGTTTCAACATTCACAATGTAGTTCTGAAGCAGTGCAGCGGTTTCGACCGCTAGGCGCGACATATGGTGCTTAAGCAGGACTTCTAGCTAACTTTCAGTTTTAATTTCAAACAGGAACATTTACAACTTCAGACAAGTATATTTATTAGCAATGACTATATAATTGTGTACTATATTACTATAGAGTATATATTTTTTCTTACTAAACGGATGTTTATGTTGTGTAATTACGTTTAATGAATATACAAATTGAAATACAATGGCAGAACTTTACACCAAGTGTTTATCTTCAATCACTACCGTCTTCAACCGTTACCGGCACAAACATGTCATAGATGTTACATACCTACCATTTCCAAAATATGTCGACTATAGGCCCTTGATGCGGTTCGAACCAACAATTCTAAATGACACAGAATTACCTAGAACCTTGGTATCAGTATCAAATTTTCAGTGGATAGTTCTAAAATACTGACCATTTAACACATGACAGGAAAAAATAAATCGCTGCAATACAAAGCCCCAAAAATGGAAAAAAAAATAAAGTTTTATTTTTTACCTCCTTCATCTGTCCGGAGTATTCAAGGGAGATAATAGTGATCTGAGTCCTTAACGTCTGTATTTAAGTGACTACAAGATGGATACAAATAAAGTCTTCTTGATGTTTTTTTTAACACTAGACGATTTTTCCATAATTGGGTTAACTTTAAGTCGACTGTTTCTTTCATCCATGTGTTTCATCAAGTTCCAATCAAATCTGTCAACAATTGCCATTATTTCAAATAAAGTAGTTCCGTGAAACGCCACGTGGTTTATAGCATGCGTAGGCACAGGACCATGGGGTAGTTAAATATCGAGGATATCCGCGTAGTTAACCATAGAAGTCAGTTTATTCTTCACCTGGGCCGGGTAGTCTAAGGCGTCGTCTCAAGATTTTACCTCTGACCATTGAAGTCGTAGGTTCGAGTCCAGCTCAGTTAAAAAGATTTTATGTAAGACAATTTGCCATTTACTTGCGGAAGGACGGCAGTTCTACTCAGATTCATTCCGAGGTCTTCCTTCACTTATAAAATTGGATATGCCATATATAACCTGGAATGTGTTGATAATGGCGTTAAACCCCATTAATAAAAACCTCTTCGTTCATGATTTTTACTCAATATTTCTCCATTAGAAATGCATTAAAGTTCAATAAATTTATAGAAATGAAAATATGTACAATACAATATTAAAAGGAGTGAACAAGTATTGACATATTACATGTTTCAATATTAATTAATGCTCATATGAATCTTACTTAAAGATAAATTACATGTAACTCACGTGATAGTTGGATAAATTGATAAAATGTGATCATGGATTCTGCTTCAGAATTGAGGTTACTAAAATAAATCTCGAAAACATTTGTTTATACAATCTGGCGATAGTTTAAAACAGATATTTCTTCAAAATAACAGCTGTTACTGTAGAAATTCGTACTGGTTTCTTTAATTGCTTGAACACCCATGATACATGTTAATTTTGAAATATTTAGTCGTAAAAAAGAGCAAAATAAAAAAAAAAGTTAACTGTAGTTAACTATATCACGTGATCGGTAATTCTGTAAATAATTATCATGTATTTATCTGTAAACGCTGGCTATTTTATATACTGTTCATATTGCTAACAATGTTGATCCGTTGAATAAATTTCAATTACCGAACTATGTGTTGATTCTTAATTCAAATTAAAATGCATGTTCATTTGTTTTAAACATTTCAATTACCTATGGATTAGAATAGTTTTTAACTCATTTATTTTACATCTATTATAAAACAAGTTCTTACAACATAGACAAATCGCACTCCAGATCTTCCTTGGTTGTATTATTTTTCCTTCTGTGAATTGATTCAATTTACAAATACCAGTCAATTCTCCGGAAAACAAAAACAAGGTGAATTGTTATTTAGAAACTTAAAACCAACACAAAATGTCAGTCTGTGTGTGCTTGTTAGCATGAATTTTTCGAAAATCAATAACGAAATTAAGTTTTAAGATACGTCAACTTAAATTAAATGCTCCACCTGCTTGAGGTATATACATGTAGTTTATTTTAATATTTACTCATTTATATTATTAACACTTCAAGTCTATATGAATTAAATGGACAAATCGAAATAATACACATAGTATTTTTTTAAAAATAATCTTCAAATTATGATCGAATATTAAACACTCATCACGCACTTGATCGTTCATATGTTTACATTTACTAAAATTAAGTTTAAAGACGTTTCTGCGGGTTGTTAATGCGCATCGCTACGCGCATAGTTCCTTTCTGTTACTTTCAGTTTCGGGGTCTAATTTCACCGTTTGGTTAATTAAAAGTCGAGTCGCATTAGGATATTTACAAAGCGAAGTATTTTCATTTCTAGATGTCAGAAATGTAAATTTTGTCAAGGAAGCGATCGAAAAGCACGAAAGAGTATATTATTTTTCGTTCTAAACCACCAGAAGTGCTTGTACATAACGAAATCGAAGAAACAACTACGAAAATATAATCAATACTCGAAGTGGTAACATTTCGGATAACTCATTTTCGGATAACTCATTTTCGGATATGAATCATTTGTGAATTTGTTCGAAAGCGCTGAATACATAATGAATTTACCTGAAACAATATTATTCATACCGGGATGGAGACAAGGAAGAATAAGTCTTGAATTTTGACATTTAGCTGACCTGATGCATGTAAAAGTTTGCTATTGAAGGACACTATTGAAGACACTTATATGAGTCAATGTTATACATAAACTGTATATGTGGAAGTATAAGAACAGTGGAAACAAACAAGACACATCGATTAAACAGGAAAAGTCCAATATTGTTTGACATCAACACAAAGCAATCGAGTATATAGTTAGTTGATGCTTTATCATAACTCACTGATCAATATCGATGAATCACATTTAAAATGATAACTTACTTTATGATTCTTAGAGATGAAAAACTATAAAAAGTGATTGATTGGTTGAATATTTACATCATTTTCATGCCATCGAGGGCTAACAGACGATCACCTAACCACTGTTTCCTGGAATTAACCAGTATTTGAGCACACCCCATCTCCGCAAGTAACTGATAGCTTTCCCACTTGAATCAGCGGTGAGAGACGATTGATAAAGAGACATAATGCTGAATATCTATCATCCTGGAGACTGTTGCCGGGCGGGGATTCGAACAGTTTTCTAACATTGAGTAAATGTTAGAAATAAATTTATACACAGTCACGTTCTGTGTTTCCTGTTAAACAGAAAATTGTTACATGAATTATGAAAATAAGAAACTATTCAATACATTTCAGGAATGCTAAACAGAGGCTCAGTTTACAGATGGATTGAGATGTCGGGGCTTTAAATACCTGTAGTGGTTTCATTAACTATGAAGAGACAATCAATATCGTGACAAAGACAACGTGTACATAAACACTAAATGAAAGAGTGACAATCATCAAAAGGGGCCAATGGTATTTATTAATGTAATTTAACCGTTTCAGCTTATTTCTACTATGGAATACAACAAAATAATCATGAGCACAACAGATGATCTGAGGGGGATCAAATCTGTGACTACTTGTTTGGCACACCGAATATCCGTGCAAATAACTGACAACTTTCCCAATTGAATCAGCGATTAAAGATGAATGAAAATGAGACACAATGTTGGAATTTTCATATATTTAAATCATCACAGATACTAGCCAAGTGGGGATTTGAGCTTGCAACCCCTTGGCTGCTTGTTACATAACATAACAGTTTCATTCAGTAAAAAATGTCCACATACATGCAAGTTTATAACAATAAGATTTTGTTCAATGGTTTGAACATAGATATCATAACAGGAATTGCTGCTCAGTTATAGCCCTTGAGTTGTCAAACTATACCCATTTATTATGCTGTTTTATTAAAATACATTATCGTTTTTTTAGCCAGAACGATGAGCTCAGTCAGTTGAGCACGATACTTCTAGCTCAGGGTTAAGAGTTTGATACCTGAGGCTGGCTAACTTACAGTGCTAACTGTCATTCAGATGGGACTTTAAACTGAGGACTTTTATGATGGTGCTATACACCAAGCAAAAGAACCAGTAGAAACATGTGATTAGGTTTCTATGATATTTGTTTCCTGCACTATCCCCCACAAACCTAAAAAGACTAAACTGTTCACTCCTCTGGGTGCATCACCCAAATGGGAAACTGGTGGTGATGTAAAATTAAGCTTACATACAAACAAACAATGTCATTTATTTCTTTATCTCATATAAGCTTCCTTAAATTTTCAGTGATGAAGTCAGTCATGTAGCACACCAGGACCAGGCCAATTTATTACAGTATGTGTTGCCAGAAGAATGGATTGTGACAGTAAATCAGCTATTGGGACCATGTTAAGAAATAGTATTCGAAAAACATATGATGTTTTTTCCAGAAGACTAGGAAATGCACATATTATGAAAAATTAAGAACAATCACTACCAGTTCACCAGGCAGTGTTCTAAAATTTGAATGACAATTCAAAGATTAATGTTGGAAGTAGCCCAGTATAGGAATAAAAATTTCAAGTAAATGTAATAATAATGGATGACAGTGCGACTACTATAGCCAAGATAAATACCAGAAAAAATGACTTGAATGGACTCGTAGATAAAACTCTGAAGATATTATGTTGAGTAGCAGGTCACTGGTGATCCAACCTTGATTGACAGTACATGGTTTTACCACTAGGCCTCTAACATTTCAAACTATTACAACTATTGATGTTCATAAATTACCCAGTATATACGAAATGTATAAAAGCAACATAACAGTAATTACATTATAAATTACAAATATTATAATAGCTATTTAGTGCATCATTTAGAAATATGAAAGTTACCTCTGCAATGAAACTTCATTTATTTATGAGACTCAAATAAAGATATATATACCTTTATGAAAATTACAACAGATAATTTTCACCATTTTGACAATTTTAGGTCATTTTATGAAAAGGGAAGTTAACATTTAGCACTGTAGATTAGTAATAAGCAAGGTGACATGTAGTTCTTATTTTATTTCATGATATTGTTTGTTGTTGTGCTTCTTTGTAGAAAGAATGTAACAATTCTCCGCGTTAGAACATTTTTATTATTGAATTGGTGTGAAAATGCATCGATTGCGGCCATTTTATGAGAAGGGGAGGTAACATTTAGCACTGTAACTTTGTAACAAGCATGGTGACCTGTATTTTTTATTATATTTTTTTGATATAGTTTTTAATAATGCCTCTTTGAAGAAAGAATGAAACAATTCTCCGCATTAGAACTTTTTTTATTATTGAATTAGTGTCAAAATGCATCATTTACGGCCATTTTATGAAAAGGGAGGTAACATTTAGCTCTGTAACTTAGTAACAAGCATGGGGACGTCTATTTTTTGTTTTATTTTCTGATACAGCTTGTTGTAGTGCCTCTTTGTAGAAAGAATGAAACAATTCTCCGCGTTACGACTTTTTTTATTATTGAATTAGTGTCAAAATGCATCGTTTACGGCCATTTTATGAAAAGGGAGGTAACATTAAGCACTGAAACTTAGTAACAAGCATGTGGACATATATTTCTTATTTTATTTTCTGATATAGTTTGTGATGGTGCCTCTTTGTAGAAAGAATGGAACAATTCTCCCCTTTAGAACTTTTTTTATTTTTAAATTAGTGTAAAAATACATCGTTAACATCCAATTCTATAATGATCGTAGAAATTTATGAAAATTACTGTATGAAATGTGAAACTCAAAATAGCATCATGACTTTTTCTGTTTTAGATACTTTAACTTTTATTACATGAGTGACAACAATATCTTGTTGAAATATATCACTTTGTTAGTTAATTAAACAAGATTTATAACTTACACCCATTTGCTGTTTTTTATTTAAAAAATGTAAAACGGTGTAGTTTAAAAATAGTCATAGCAAAAAAAACAAGCATGGGGACCTATATTTTTTTAGTGTTTAAAACTTGTCTTATTTCAAAGTACTTGTGTGCAAAATTTAAAAAAAAATCTCCGAGCTATAACTTACTCGAAGAAACGTCTTTAAATACGGTTATGACGTTATCCTCCACCTGTTTCGTTACGTAAAGCACGCATGTCTTTAACAGAGGTCGTGTGCAGTGTGATGGTGTTAAAAATAGACCATTTCCTAGAAGACTATGTCACTTTAAATAGCTGCCAATACACGCACAATCGCGCTGGGAGAAGCAAACTTAAACCCCCCAACTTTACTGCCAGGGTAGTAAATATTTGTATGAGGAGACTATCAAATCACAAAGTTACACTCATCGTCGAATATCCGCCGGTAATCCATTACGAAAGTCTCCATTATGGATGGAGAGTATCGGAATTGTCACCCGGGGTATCCGACGAGGAGCTAAACTAGGCTATCTGCTCATTGTGAATTTACACATATTCGTGTGTAGAAAGTGCATCTCCCTTAAATTTCACTGTATCTATGTAAATATATTATCTATATATATCTATATTATTATCTATGTAAATATATTATCTATATGTATCTATATTATTATCTATGTAAATAAATTATCTATATATATATATATATATATATATGTATATTATCTATGTAAATATGCTAAAATAATATATATTGAAAAGGGGTTTCCTTACTTGGGCTACGCGTCTAGACTTAGTTAGATTTTCCGCTTAATATTGCAATATATTTTGTGACGTATAAAGTGGGTCCAGTGATTTCATTTTGATTTCAATTTGATTTGTTATACGGGTTTACACGTTGTTAAAGATGTGTCATCATAGAAAGCGTCCTAATGACGATGTGAAGTAGTCAATCAGTATTTAAGTGGTGTCTAATGTTAACCTCTCCTATTTGAATAAAGATTTATCACGTTTTGGTGATCTGATATACTAATACTTTCTTCAATTATTCGAACTTATATGTTACATTTGAATGGAAAATATGTAGCACGTGCAAAGATGTAGCTGCATAATCATGTATAAATTACGTTCAAAAGAAAACTTTAAAAAATCTAAAAAAAAAACTAAAAAAAAACGTGATATCAAGAACAATATTGCAGTTGGTGCAAATAATATACCACATCAATAAAAAAAAGTATTGCTTCATATGAATAAAACGAAAACCGTTTAAAATCGTTAGTTCCGATACTTTATCATTCTTTACAAAATATATATATAAAGTTGATAACATCAGACATACAGTATTCTCTCAAATTTATGACAATTCGATAATTCAATTTGTAGAAAATTAGGAAAATAAAGTTAGAATATATAATTATTGCAAGTTTTCTGCCAGTATGTATATTTGTTTATAGTACACAATTTTTCTTATTATTAAGTAGCAAAGATGATTCAACTATTAGTCAGGTACAGGATATATACTGTTTAATAAACCACATGTTATGATTAATGAACATAGTTAGCTCCGATTAATAATTATATATTGGAAGTTATGAGAAAAATAAGGCAAGCGCCTCTGTGCTAGGTAAAAGCATTACTGATAGTCCGAGCCTGCTCTGAAGTTTGTGAACCTTTATAGATATAAGGTATGGTTCATAAACAAATGATACAGAGGTCAAATTTATATAACTGTCAAAGAAGATTCGGATTAGTATACTGATATCACATGCTTCTCGCAACATGTTTCATGCATGTTTACTGATTCATTCAGATATATATTACACACTAACATGTTTAATTAAATGTCACATATGTGGATGAGTATGCAACACAAAGGAATTTGGCAAACCAAGTATAATTAACAGAAGAACATTTTACTTGCATAAGATGTTTATAGAAAATGTTATCATTAACGTTCACGCATTGTATCAGTTTTAATTATAACATAAAAACGTGTGACCAATAAGATATTAATCGGCAAGCTTAATTATATAAACCGAAATCTATATATTTTATGAAAACACTTACTTTTTTTTTGGGTATCGCATTACTTTTCCAAATATGAGTTAAGAAGTATTTACAAATACAATTTGTTAAAACTATAAGCTATATCGTTTTCATACATGAAAAAATGGTAAACTTAAAACAGATATTTAGTATACATTGTGACATGTAATTTGCAGTGTATACGCTGTACATGGAACTATAACATTGAGGGAAAGTATATTTACGTATGATGCATATAAATATAGAACTTCGGTTTACCAACATTTAATTGTAAAGTTCAGCATATGTAAAGCTTTACACGTATAATATTTGTCTATGCATCACATCCTATTGATCATATTAAGCCGATGATGAAGTGGCGCTGCTACTTTGGGATTGGCAGGGAAAGTTAAAAGATGATCGAAGAACCTTAAACTGTGTCTCTTTAAACGGCAAATGAATTTCGTCAATATATCTCTGAAGTTTCTCATTCACTTTCTTGCTTACAGCAACTCCGGTTTTACAAAAGGTCGCAAAATGTTCACAGTTATTTGAAATCAAATTATACCCACCACATAGGTCTGGGTTGCTTATTCTTTCTTTTGCTCTTTTTATCATATCTTCTGCTGGAAGGCATTTACCCTGTCCATATTTAATTCTTATCAATCTAAGCAGTTTTCTTTCGTTTGATATAAACGTCCGATGCTTCCAAAATCAGCATCCCCTAGTTGTAAACCAAGAAAAATTCCATGATACCGAATCCCTCCTTTGGTGCCCTCAACCGCGAGATGGTCAGCTTCCTTCAACTTACCGGAAACTATTTTCACATAAAAACTATTAACTAAGTTGTCTTTGATAAATACGAATAATTGCAATATTTTCAAATTGTAATGGAAATTTATTTTGGTAAATCAGCATTAACCTACCATTTATTATTAACCCGATAAATTGGTCGAATTGTCACTAGTTTTTTGCGCATGCGTCACATGGGACGTGTTCAGAAGTGTGGCTTGCGCACCGGTTAGTGTTTTCCAATGCGCATGTACAACGTACAGCAAGGTGGAACAAAAGTAGGACATACTGTAACGCTTTCTGATTTTTATATTTTTAACCTGTAAACAATACTCACAGTTTTGAGAAACAAAAACAAGAATTACTCACCTAATAAAACAGAATCTCAAATACAAAGGACATACTTCCTATCAACCAAAATCGTAAATAATACAAACAACAAAAACTTGAAAACTCATTTAAATGTCAATAATCACTTTTTTGCCATCAGATTTAATAATAACTAGATTTTTTACAGAGTTCGGCACATTAATCACTAATGCATTATCCATAAAATTATGATCACTGCGTGGCATAATAGGATATTCCATTTCTTGCTCCTGCAAGACTTCACGTTCGACCTTCACGACCGGGATTTCGTCATTGCTTGCACTTGTAACGGTCGCTGACGCGGTTGCTGCTGCTTTAACTTTTGCTGTTGTTGTTTTGTTCAACTCCGGCTTGAGTGCACCGCATTTAACGTTCATAATATCAAACTGTTCTCTCTGATAAACCTGAACAGCGTTGCTCCTGTGTTTACTGCGGCTTATTACGGCCTTGTCCATGATTTTTTTGTTATATAATGTTGTACAGAAGGTTACTCGTGCAGAGTGGTTTGTTATCCTACGGTCATTAGTGTCGATGCCGGCTTCGGTGAAAAAACGTTTCATCATGGATTCAATTCCATTGTGAGAGATCGTGCCAGAACTAAATTTTGGATTGTTGTTTGCATCCACACCCTCCTGTGGATTCCTGTACATAGGCCCGGCTCTTGGAAAAAACGATAGGTACCGTTCGTATAAGTCAACAAGATGATGTTGCCTGTCCGGTTGTTCATAGTGTTGCACTGGCTCTTGGATGATTTTCCAGCCCTTGATCCCACCTTGCGAGTTTTTACGTTGATCAGGAGTGAACAGAATATAACGCACTTCCCGTTCTTTGTCCTCTAGAATCTCAAACTGGCTAGCTTGACAATTAATGTGTTCAGTAAATCCCCTAAATCCGAACAGTTTTCCGTTATAGTAAAATATAGCGTTACTAAGTCCCGTGGCAGTATTACTGTTTTACACTCCGCTTTCCCACAACTGAATCACATCGTCCATAGTCACAGGATTGCTCGAAGATATTTTACTATCAACTCCTGCTGCGTATAACTCTTTCATTGTTGTTTCCAAACGTTAAACTTGGTACCTTCCTTAATGAAATGCATATACGTTTTGCCACAATCGTTCCGCAGGTACCGTTGTAAACCGCAAACTATCTGATGCAGTGTGTTTGGTGGATAATCAGCACCATCCTGTCTCTTAATTTCCATTATAAAACGCTGTCCCCAGTAGTTCATAATATCGTCTGTCATACCGATGTCCTCCGGTATGGGGAACCCCGGCTCTATTACTGTCACCTGCTGGGAATTGCGATGCCTTGCCCATTCCGCCCAGACCTTAATTGACCACGCGTTAACAGTTCTGGTTTTCTTCGGAACAGCGCCGACATTCTTTTCTCGTATCTGCTGTCCAGACACGGGGTCTCCAACCGCTAGGCGCTTAAAATAAACAAAAACGATTAATTATTTGATAAACTATTTTTATGGAATAATAAAGTCCTGCACAATCTTCCTATAATTTAGAATAATTAATTTTACATCGATTGCGAAAGTTATTACTATCTATATAAATCATGATAGACTGCTTTCTGGGTTTCTAACCAATACTCTGCCTCCTGATTGTGGAGATTGATCCTAGAGTTGGGTGCTGGTCCACTGACCACGAAGACTACCAGTTGCTCAGGTTGTATAATGTATTTATTATTGTTTTAATGTTAATACAAATTACGAACATACCCTTCGGAAGAATGACGACTGCTGCTGCTTGGTAATTGTCACTGATGGTTGAAAGTGGTTTCCTGTCGACAGCGTTCACACCACAGCTCGAATAGTCGGCTTCGATTATACCGAAAGTGTGGTCGACGGCAGAAATGATAGCTGCAAAACATATGAAATTGCATTATCTTTTTGTATACAGCGGCCCGCTTTGCAACAAATCTGGGGGCCATGTCTGGTTCTATTTTTTATTGTTACAAATACATTTGTAGGCCAGATTTACACTGCAACTGTACAACTAACGATAATTTTGTATTGCACGTGTGCTAATTCCATGAAATGCAATATGAATATGTAAATGACAAGTGAATCAAGTTTAACATCCCGTTTAATAATAACAAGGTCATTAGAGGCAGGACCTCTGTTTAAACGTATCTACCAAATGACTGGAGTGGCGAAGGATCGAACTCATGACCCATATTACTTCACCACAGATCAAATAACAAAATCGAATTTTACTAAGAAACCAGAAAACATTACCTACCGTGTTTTTGGCTCGATGCCCGAGGTACCAACTCCTGCGTGTTTATGTTCAAAAACTTGAGTTGCTGTCACTTCGGGGGTCGAATATGTTGGTACATCGTTAAGTATACCAGTTCTCAACATGTCCAGTAACTCCGGATTTTCCAAAATGTCGAAATCCCCGCAAAAATCTTTCTCGCACATTTTACTTTAAAATAGCTAATATCACTTATTATACGCCTTATCCTTTCGGACTCAACTGTGAAAATGACTCCGACAATACCGACCGGCGTCTCAAAAACTAATTTGCATAAAGCTAAGTCATATGTACGTCTGGCTACAGCGGTTCCTTTTGATCGGTCATGATGACCTCAAAGACAGGTTGGTGTGGGCGGGGTTTATGCGTGTAAAATATGCGTGTGAAGTTAGTAAACAAACTATAATTTCGACCACTAAGTTGGTTAATATTCATTTATATGCATTTATAAAATTAAATTGGTCGCGCGGCATACTAATGAGTACTAACCTATACTTAATGTTTGTTTTTGCCCAAGTTAAATTTAATTCACTCAATATTCAATTTTCGACCACCTGGTCTTTATCAAAAATTGAAAATTTAATATTATAAACGTCCATTTTCCTATAAATTGTTTTTTTATAACGATGACGTGACGTCACATCCTGTATGGACAACGTCAAAAGACGTAACGTCATTTTCCGCACTATATAATAATTAATGAGTTGAATTTAAGTGTTATATTTAACATTGTAACCATGCGGGAATTTTGTTGCCAGGTGGCCGAAAATTAAATATTGAGTGAATTAAATTGAACTTGTGTTATATGGTAACTTCCCTGAGGAAGATTTTTTAGCTTGGTACCTTGAAGAGTTTGAAATCTGACTTTTAATAATTGAAATATGTTAGAGTGTCTGTGTTGTGTATAAAGTCTGGTATACTAGTACACAAAATATTCATGATGGAATACATTTACTTTTGAATATTTGCGGTCTCGTGTTGTTGTTAAATCATTCCGGGTATTTTTTAAAGTCCAGTTTCTGGACAAATTATATATATTCGGGTGTAAAATGCATTTTAGCTTTAAAGACAATTACTAGATTTCTATCTTATAGCTAGAGCCTTTCTATTTATCAATGTACATATTCTAATGAATAACCCATAACTATCCAAGATGACTATTATTTTTCAAGACTACCTTTCTCTTACTTAGTACAGCTATCTCAAACAACAGAGGCATTGTGTATCAAAAATGATATATATATTATATATATATGATCAAAGAAATTCGATTTAAAAGAAAATTTAATTTAAACTTGAATAGATAAGTGCTATTGTCACTCTGACAAATATAGAAAATATAAAAGAATAATTATTTTAACAAGATCAGTAAACTGACAATTTCTTCACCGTCGATAGATATTGACTTTAAAGGAAAAATACTTTTAATCGACTTCACAAACTTTTAAGTAATTTCCAGCATAGTATTCGTTTCGAATTTTGGCTTTATCATGACCCCTAATTCATGCTTAATCTTCGTTCGTACGTCACACTTTCCTGCCCAAAATGCCAAATGTACATGGCGATATTTTGTATACTTCTTTCGTTGCAAAAATTCATATACTGATAGTGGTATCTGTTGCTCTCACATATACATGTACGTACATTTGACATATAACAGCTAAGCCCGACACCATTTTTCTCTAAAGGCAGAACTACGAAAAAAAGCTTTTATGTATCATATCCATATCTTGACAAACTGCCAAAAACATTAACTTAATTGTAGGTAGAGTAAATTTATCAGTTAATAAAAACATAGCTGCTTTCGTCATGCATTTGGGCACAAACGACATTCCTACAATGTAAATACGAAAATCAGGAAATTGCTAGGAACTGCCAATTAGCAAATAATAAGCTCGCCAAATCTTGACCAAAATCATCTGTAGCCTTTTCAAGTATAATGCCTAGGATAGAAAACTGAAAAAAAAAACGCATGATACTTGCACTATATAGACAATGATGACATTTTTAAAAATGATTGGTCAAGCTGTAAAAAGCATATTTAACCAAACTGATCCAAAAGGAATACACGTGTCTGAGGACACGTGACTCGTTTACATCTCCAGCGGCTAGTCAACAGTCAAAGCAAAGAAGGAAATTAAAATTTGAAACTGAAACTGTATATGGTTAATCAAAATACAAAAAAAACATATTTATTTATCAAACATGAATGAATGAATGAATGAATGAATGAATAAATGAATGAATGGTGTTTTACGGAACGTCGACACATAAATAGGTCATTTTGTACGCGTAAAGATTAATAAATATGATGATACAATACTATATTAAATCAATATGGTTAAAACTTTATTTTAACTATTTACACATAAATGGAAAAACAATGAAGTGAATAGAATCAAATATACGAGGGGTTATCCAGAAGTTCGTGGATAAATCTCATAATATGAACATGACATGTCTGATTGATTTGGAGTTTTACATGTATTATATTTAATCTAACTGCAAACTGTATGCAAAGTATGAAGAAAATATACATTCAAATAAAACAGAACCATGTATTTCAAACATGTCATGTACGCCTATCTGCCGCAGGCCAGATTTACGTTACGTCGTTGCGACGTCAATTTATTTTACAAGTATTTTTCCTACTCTTACTCGTTGCTCCATTTATACTCTTTTAGCAACTAGGGAACCCAGCAAGCACTTAAATGCATGCTATTTATTCTTAATTATTATGTGCACTGTATTGTAACCTATATATAGTTCGGAGCATAGTTCATGAATTGTATTACGGCAATCCTTATTGGGGCAGTTTTTACCACGTTAACGTGACATTGACGCGATTTTGACACAGCGACCACATATGTTATCATCCATAATAGTTTCTCGTTCCTCACTGTACCGTTTGTGTCATCTGTTGACTACAAAATGCATTACAAATAACTTTCTCGGAGCTTTACTATGCATATCTATCGTCTGAATCAGTGTTTTGCTAATATTGACAAAAACTGTATTACTGCTCGTTGTTTCACATTTTCATCAGATGCACTATTTGCATATGAATGAGTCTACATTTTCAATAGAAGTTTATTTAAACTCCTAACACCTGCGTGCAATGCTGGAATGACATTGTCATGCATACATTGATGCCGTATCCTCAATAATATATGATTTACCGCGAGTGTTACGGGAAAATGATTGTTATTATTCACATATTTATCTGTCGAATTGTTCAACATTTTGAGCTGCGGCACTAATCATATATGTATGTTGCTATGGATACCATAACATTATTACTGACATAAGAAATATACTAAACCACCGTACATCTATGACAAATACACCAATACTTAAGTTGTGAAAAATATAGCTATGTACTTGCCTAAATATAGATTTTATTAAATTTGTCCACGAACTTCTGGATAACCCCTCGTATACTAATTGGTACTAAAAGTCATTAAACCCGTCAACAGGTTTTAAACTAAATTGATTATACAGCTTAACCTCTTTTAGAAAACCAAATATGTAGTCAATGATCTATGAGAGTTTCACGGTCACTGTTGTATGGTATGTTACTGAACTCAGCTCCAGTACATATATCAAGAGCATTCACAGCTACCGTGCTGTAGTTGAGCAAGTCTGCCATAATTCTTTCATGGCTATGCAGTTTAAAAGTACATTTTTTTATTAAACATATGTATATTTGTTTCTTGAGGGGAGTTCCGTATTATTCCCATGACACAGATCATATGCATCGTAGCATATATACTAATGACAGTTTCTATTTCTTTTATGCATTTTCTATACGTTACAATAGAATCATTTTTGCAAGGTAGATACACAACCACATAAATAAAAGACACAGACAGTATTATTTACTCGTTTTTTCCAAAATGTGCAAATCCCGCCTTTTCCAACTTGTCTGCTTTGGTAAGACAAAGCCTGGGTCAGAAATAAAATGGCTAGTGTATTTGTTATCAAAACAGTCCAGGAAGTGTGTCATGACTAAAAAGCATATGTTCAGCAATACTGCAAATATTTATAGATAATATATATCTAAAAAGTCTCTTAAGTAACTAGCACTCGACATAATGCCAGTCGCATTCCAGGTGGCTATGTTATAATATCTATTATTTGCAATGATTGTTGAATATCGTAATCGCCAGTGTGCTGAATAACGGTTTTGACCAGTATATCTGTAATTATACCAATCATCAACCCAATATTTTATCATCTACTGATGGCTACTGGGGACCAATCATAATTTGCGTTGCTACCATTTTTTTTGCTCGAGTTATACGATTGATATGACACCCAACGCTTACAAGATACTCCCACTAGGCTTTCGCTGTTCAGTTTTGTGGTTTGTTTGATATTTTTGCTTGTGTGCTGTCCAGAGATAATAAGTGGGATTATATTATTATCGAATGATTTATCATTTTCATGGTCCTTTGTGGTCGCAATGATTTTATCACGGATGACCGCTGAGTAGAGCACGGACTTTTATTGTATAGCATGTGTAACCGAGGGCCCGGGAGCAGGTTGTAAAACGTCTGCATTCTATGGCGATTAGGATTTAATTTTTTTGGAAATTATTTGCTGCGCTGACAAGGGACTATTGCATTTTGTTTCAGAGACATGCAGTGTATTAACACTATTTATTTATCAGAACTACAATTGATGAGAAATAGTTTTAAATTTGTCAATGAATCTGCAAAGGTTTAACTTGTAGTTTTAATACTCTCTCTATGTGTTTTAACAAGTCTGTTTTCTAGTTTTTCATGTCTACCGGAATTTTCGATTCAATGTTGGAAATGAAATTTTAAGCAGATTTAAACTCAAATACGTCCATTTGTATATACATGTATCGGTTGATATTGTATTTGGTTAAAATCATTGTTCCTCATGTATTTCGTGGCTGCATGGCGTTGTTTCATAAGCAGCATGAAATCTTGTAAGCATGTCATGGTGTCTTTTAGTTGTTGCATTTTTGCACGGCACACACATTTGTCGACGAGTTGTGTTTGTTACTGGGATCGATCGAGCAATTCAATGTGGCATATAGCTGGAACGATGTGGGTTTTTTTTAAGTACTTATGAGTTCTTTTAGAATTGGGACGTCGGCACCTGCTATAACTGTTAAAACTGTGTAAATGTCATTCGATAATTTGACGGCGGCTGAGTCACCTTGTCTTGTATTCACTCGGCGTTTCATATCGCACGTGGCTTCAAACAGCAATATGCGGGTCTGGTCTAGGTTAGATTCTGATTGATGGTAGTTTACTTATAAGCGGTCGATGACCATTGCGTTCAGAAGTTATCTCACAAGTTCTAAGAGACGGTATTGTTCCGTAAGATCTCCACAAGAATCTTGGAAGGCGTGTCCGTCGGTAAAATATAACGCACAATACATTTCCTGCAGGCAAATCAACACTCCATACATTAACACCACATACATATTTAGAAAAGACACAAACCAATGCATGCGTAATAATCGTTCCTTAAATCTTATATTGAGATTTCCTCCCTTATCAGTTCACCAATGTAAGTCGCTTCTTATACAAGTGTATTAACTATGGCATGGTAAGTATGACCTTTGTCTAACCAGAGGACACAGCACGATAGACAATATAATTATGTTTCGCATTTTAAGTTAACAAGTGATAAGTCCTGGTTTTAATGGCCCGTGACACAAATTTGAAACAATAAATTGTTTGACTTAAAGTAAACATAGGTTTCGACTTTGAGTTCGACTGTATTTACAGCCAACTTCACCTTGTTATATTTAGAGCATTTTATATAGAACATAAGTTCTAGTAAATTTCTTTTATTTTTAGAATTATCATGATTGCTTACTTTTCTCTAACATATTCAACGCATTATATTCCCCTCTGTCATTGGCTCCCGATTACTTTCGCCTTCACGTGACTTTCCGGTCATTGATTATTACCAATTCAAAATGCTTGTTTTGTATTTTGTCTGAATATCAAACTTCTAACACTTCCCGCATCCAATATGCAAACTGACAATTAAATGTCTATTTCTGCTCGCCAAATATTGCAGGGTATCACGCTGTTTATCTCTTAAAACAATGCTTTCATTATAACAACGAAGATCGTGTTGATATCTCCATGTTTGTTTACATTTGCATATTTATCGGGAAATCGCTTTGCGTAAAAAAAAAACAACAAGAAAATAGTTCACCCTTTATTTTTGCTTTGTTGTTTTTGTTCTAATGTAAAGTAGTGATGATTTGTTTTTTTAATTTTGGTGTCTGGTTAAAACAATATGCTTACGACTGTATAAACTGTAATTACCAAGTTTCGTCAAAAACTCTGGCATTTAGTCTGTTGCAGATGTCTAACGAATGATAACTCTGCGAAGGAGACAGCTATTACATAATAAACATAAGGAAAGGATATCTTATTTTAACTAATTTTTGTGTAGAATCAAAAAAATAAATAATGCGAAAAATAATCTTTTGAAATATGTTATGACATTTCAAGTACATACTTTATTCGATAAAACTGATAGATATCATTCCACCAAGGTTTTCCAATTTGTCTACCTTTATTGGATGAATCATTACCTATTATAAGTTTATGTAGTTTATTCGATGTTCCATGTATATATGTTTGTATAAAACGTTATACATGTATGTATAATCAATGTCGTAGACTGGTCTCCAGACTTAAACAGTAATATGCTTAATATGGTTTTACACAGGCAGACATTGAACGTGATTTGCCTAAGTTGTAAGAACTTGTTTTACAATCAATGTAAATTAAATAAGTTTAAAAAATAACCTGTTTTGGCGGATACGAAGTTATACTTATAAATGTAAATGTGCTTTTCTGGAATTTCTCAATAACAGTTTCAATCATCACTTTTAAAATTTAATAAAACTGTGAATTTTACATGCCCTTTTACAAAACATACTGTTTGTGGGGATTAAACTCACTTCGAAATGTCATAACTTTGTAACAAAGACTTCTACTGTGGTAGCAATATCTAGACATTGAACATCTGTTCCGTTACCATCGCTATGATTAGAAATTTGTGGTGGTTTTATACCCTCCTCGGCTGGTTTCTCATTGCTTCTGTTAAAACATCCTGGGAGAGGAATAAACATTGCAATCACTCCTGCCAGTACAAACACACATCCTGTAGCGAGCAAACTAGCATAGAACGATCCCGTCACGTCAACCAGCCAGCCTAAAAGTCAAGATTTGGTTATTGCGTTAGTTAGGTACAGTGACAAAGTATTTCATTCACTTATGTATATGGCTTACATCTAAATTGCCTGTTGAATTCTATCTCAGAACGTGATGCCTCCCGAATCAGGTCTATAAATCGTCTATCAAAAAGCAGGGAAATCTATGCCAGTCCCACAATTTATAACAATCGAACGCTTACTAAACGTTGACGTTATTCAAACTTTCCATAAAGCAGCTGACCAATTACTGTGCACAAATGCGGCTTTCACAACATTGCTATTAAATGAACCAAATCAGGAGACAAGGATCCTTCTACAGATTAATGTATGTACTGTAATGAAGCAACTGACCAATTAACGTTCTCAAATGCGGCTTTCCCAACAATGCTTTTAAACGAACCGAATCGGGAGAGAAGAATCCATTCTTCAGACTAATGTATGTACTGACCAATTAACGTGCTCAAATGCAGTTTTCCAAACGTTGCTTAGTTCTACAGACATAGATCTGTTTTAGTTTTCTCTTTCATATTTGATGAATAGAAAGTAATTAACCTTGTACTACATATATGAGTTTGAATATGTGAGGAAGTGGTCACAAAAAAAAACAAACAAAGAGCAAACAGGTAATATTTCATATGATATGTGTGTCTATGGATCAATCTTAAGGTCATTGTGAAAAAAATACTATTTGGTTGTATGTAGTAAAGTACAAGTAAAATCTAATACGCAGTTAAGATGCTTATTTTGTGACACCGGGTCAAATAATCTTAAAGAAACAGAGCTAAACAAACAGTCTTTACATTGTGTTCATTGTGTAAGCCAAGTTGATTTTCTGTACAGGTCAAGGTCATCTTAGAGAAAGGTGCATGGTTAGCTACATTTTTTATATTTTACAATATCTTTATATGTGGATGTATTTGTAAGACGGTATCCTGGTGGGGATATTTCTATTAACACAGTATTGTCATACAAATGTATGATATGGCGATTTACAGGAAATAGGTTGGGTGTACACGTTAACCAGGTTTGGGCTCCCCTGGTGCGTGTTTTGCTACTGACCGTTCCAAGGCGGTTGACCCCTGAGGTCATTACGTTTCCGGTAGGCGAGCGTAGCGATTCCTTCTATAGGGATGGCGCATCCCATAATATATTTTTTTTTGTTCTATAACTTTGTTATATTGTTGACGGCAATTATTCCGACCGATAAAATAATTCCAAAAGTTTCAAAATGCAATTGCCATAGCAGAGGACGTAAAAACCTAAGTGTGTATTGCGAATTTGCGATTTTTGTTCTATCAAACAGAGAGCGAAAAACTTCAGATATGTAGTAGTTAAAGCATACAGTTTCCTTGTAAAATGAAATGCAATTCAAACGACTACTGCGCAATAATATAGCAACGGTGAAATAGTCCCCCACTCCTTAAGCGTCCCAGGTGACGGTAAATATATTTTTGCCGCCATTTTATATTGTGAAATGCGGGGGGGGGGGGGGGGGGGGGGGGGGGGGGGGGAAGGGAGGGGGGGAATTGAAATTGTGGTCTCAATACTGAATTATTGATATTAATAAAAGAAACGCTGAATACTTTAAAAAGGTAGTATATTTGCTTTGTTAATTCAAAATATCGATTTTAACTCGGGTCAAGACAAAATTAATGTTTGATTTTTCCATGTTAATCTTTTGTGAAAATAAGCCATTTGTTTACGATTACGCTTTTATACGAATGTGTTTTTTTTTCATTTTTTCCAAAAAAAAATGGTGTTTACTTTGGTCCTTAAAGAGTTTTACAAACAAAATTTCGTTTGATATTTGTTTCACAAGCAAATATATAACATTTTGCATAAAACATAATATTAAACAAAAATAAACACGGTTATATCAATGTATATGGTAGAAAACTTGACAAAATATGAAACATTAAATAATATATATACAAAAAAGCATTTTACGAAACGAGCCCTTGCAATGAATACAAAAACTCAATTTTGATTATGCCAGGTTCAATTGAACAGTGCTTTGTTGTAATGAACCTGGCATAATAAAAATTTTATCAATGGAATATACCTGCAACTGGTAGACCGATAGAACCTCCTATTCCAGTAAGCATCAAATTTATGCCTATGCCATGTTCTACATTCTGTTTACCCACGATATCAACCACAAGTACCGGCTGAAGGAATACCCATACCCCTGTATAGCAAAAAAAATGATAAGAATATGACACATGGTAAAGCCTTATATAGTATACGGTTAGTTCAATGTTAGCACATGCTTATAAATTAAATATTATACAGTTAAAGCCTGATGATGATGCAATATATATATATATATATATATATATATATATGTATGAACCTGGAAAAATAGTACGTTATATTTACCTAAACCGAAGACAGAAGTGAATATAACATACATGAGGTCTACATTGACCACACGATAAAAGTTTCATTACAATCACTTATAAAACTACTCATTCAGGGCTCACACGACTATTATCTGCCTTGTATACTCGGAACAGATGTAGTCGGTAGAAATAAAACTTAATTTCTCTTTTTCTTCTTTTTCATTATTGTTATTGCAGTGTTTTTTTACTAATCATGTGTCAAATGGTCAGTATTTTAGAAATATTTACTGAAAACTTGATGCTTATATCAGATTTTAGGCAATTCTGTGTCATTTAAGAATTGTTTGTTCGAGCCGCATCGTGGGCGAATGAATAGTTGGCATACTATTACTCTGGAAATTAATAATTATAGATCTTGGACCAGTGAAGAAGTTGTGCACAGACACATGCTGCAGACTTGTTTTTACTGTGTTTTTGGAGATAAATATTACAACGGAGCCCTATGGGAAATGTAATAGTGTTTCTTACTTTCTTACTTTAGACACCACCGACGTAAAAAAAATAATGTAATCAATGTTTGATGTTTTAGGGCTCAAACCACCATTTTCTCCCTGGAATACTCTGGACCTAACTATGAGGTAGAAGTAAAGTTTAAGTTCTCTTTTTCTTCTTTTTTTTCAGCACTTTATATTGAAGTGATTGATTTTTTCCTATCATATCTTCAATGGTCAATATTGTAGGAACACCGCTGAAAAAATTTGATACTGAGGCAATCATGTGTCATTTTAGAATTGGTGGTTCGAACCTCATCGTTGGCAACCTAGTATAACGCTAACGGTATCACAAACCTATTGAATTAAAACAAAACCTGATCAAGGTATGATAATTTTCTTTATAATTGCAGATCTTGAACCAGTGAGGAATTTGAGCCCAGTCACATGTTGCAGATATTATTTCAATGTGTTTTGGACACAAAATATTGATTAGTATAAACGTTACCCGTCGAAAATATGCGCTAGTCTTACTATACAGAAGAAACACGTAACCAGTCAACTATATGTGCAAGATATATAGAATAAATACGTTGTCAACCGACAACATGTGCAAGTTATATGGAATAAATACGTTACCAGCCGACTATATATGCAAGTTATATGGAATAAATACGTTACCAGCCGACATTATGACAAGTGATATAGAATAAATACGTTACCAACCGACTAAACATGCATGAGCAATTTGTAAAATAAATATGTTTGTTTTAACGGACTATAATTTATTATTATGTGCAAGTTGTATAAAATAAATCCGTTGCCAACTGACTACATGTGCAAGTTATATAGATTAGATACGTTGCCAACTGACTACATGTGCAAGTTATATAGATTAGATACGTTGCCAACTGACTACATGTGTTAGTTATATAAGTTAGATACGTTGCCAACTGACTACAATAAATACGATGCAAACCGATTATATGTGTACGTTTTAAAGAATAAATACGTTACCAGCCGACTATATGTACATGCTTTAAAGAATTAATAAGCTACCAATAGACATTATGTGCCAGTAATAGAGAAGAAATTTCTTACCGGCCGACAATCCGTACACAACGCTGTAGCAGACGAATTGATACAGATGTTCAAAGAAAACGACGCCAATCGTCATGGCACCCGCTAACACGAGACAGAGAATATTACACCAATGCCTATTAAACAATCTGTGATCAGCAACTAAACCAACGGCAAGTTTTCCGAAGATATCAGCGGGACCAGCGACCGATAAAACAAGAGAAATCTGTAGGAATCAGACAGTATTAGATTCTCAAACACTTGATTAAGTGGTAGATCTACCAGTAACAGGCAGATAGAGTTGTTCATATTTTTATGTTCTAAATATGCATATTCATCCATATGTTGCGTATGTAAAATAGTGCCATTGTAGATAATGCGATTAACTAGGAGAAAAATAAGAACCTATTAAAATAACAAATCTAATTAAAATATTCGTTAAACATAACAAACCTTCCAATTGGCAGTTTTGGTAAATGTGTAGCGTGACATTTTGACCGGCTATATATTATTTTCAACATATTAGAGGTTATATATATGACAATCAGTTTTATTGACAAGTGAAGTAAAACATTGCGCATGAATCCTAGCAGAACATCGTCTTTCTGTAAGTTATTTGCAAACTTTCTCACATAATGTTTTCAGACCAAACTGTCTTTGAACTCACGACCACAACGGCGAGAGGCATTAGTAAGTGGTCTTGCGACAGCGTTTGAGATCGCTCTGCCACGGAGGAGTGTAGAATAGCCGAAAAAGACATATTCAAAATTTGCGCACGCAAACAACAAAAAACATTCGGGGTTTCAGTAATGTGGCACGGTGTCACAGATTATTACTGATAATAGAATAGAATGACTGAATAGGATTTTACGTGTGCAAACACATTATACGTTATTTGACTCGAACAGAAAAGAATATTCCAGGTTCACTCTACATGTACAAAGACATCAAATTAACACTCAGATTAAAAAATAATACATCAACAAATGAATATGCAGAATGAACCTAGAATCTTGACCCTGCAGAATTGCAGAATTTTAGCAAATTCTATCGTATTACCCAAAGTGTCGCTTCCTACGATATGCATGCGCCAGAGTGATCCTGTTCTTGCCATCACTCATATGGCGTACTGAAACCACACAAGGGTTTATAATTTAAACAAAATAGTGAACGAAACAAAAAAAGATAAAATGAACATGACAACCATTTTGAGGATTCCTACCCATTTGCAGAGATCAGCAGTGATTCTATTCTAAGCCGGAATCACATGGGCTTACTAGAATATAATAATTAGAATTATATATGTATTGCTGCTGCCATAGCTAAGCTGTATTCATTAATATTGAATTATTTTATGGTTCAGCTTGGTAAGACGTTGATTACACAAGGCAACTGAACGACGTGTTCCCAGCAAACATTTCCTAACATTAGCAAACATATTTGGTATCAATCTGCATACAGTAGCCATTCTACGTATCTTGACTGTAACTCCTGCTGCAATTGACGCCCATTATCGTAAGCATATAATACTATTTGATGCACGTATTGATATTAAGCACGTTTTTATAAAGTTTTAATGTTTGTCTTATTTCTACAAAATATTAAATAAAAATGTAGTTTATTTAAGAATGTCAATATTTGGGACGGAAATTCAGCCAATATGATTTTCATAAGCTACAACCGGACGTTCAAGATAGAGGTAAGCGCAATCTTTCGAATACATTTTCCATGTATAAATAAACCTTGAAGCATTATGAAACCATACAGAAATGCAAACAATGTTAATTCTGATGCACAAAATACCTGTCAAATGGGACAGAGTGTCTTCACTTCTTGTTGATAACAAAACAGAATTCCTGTATAATGTTCGCAGATTGAGAAAAGTCGAAACTACGATGGTGAAAAGCTCTAATAAACATGCCGCGATGGCCCTTATAGGACACCGTACAAATACATGTATGTTAAATCTAAGTGAAAAGTGCCGACTCACCTGCTCGGCGGCAAACCCTTTATTGGTCATCATCGCTGGTATGAAGTTGAACGGGGTAAACAACGAAAGGCAGGCGAAAAATGTGGACGTTATAAACAGTATGTAATTCCTGGAAATAAATGAAAAGGCAGCGCACCACGTATTCGGTTTTCGTGCTTGACAATCTAATTTAAAGCAAAAATAAAACATGTTTTAGTAGAAATTTGAACATGAATAGGTGTCACACAGAAATTTATGAAGTTGAAAATGAGTCCACCACTTAAACATATTGTATACACACATATATATATATAATTTTTATGCGGATTTATTTCAGTTTAGTTGAGAAAGACCTCGCGAATCGAAGTAAAACCGACAGTCCTTCTTCAAGCAATTGGAAAATATTATCACACAAAAACCTTTTGGATCGATCTGGCTTAACATGCACTTTCATACCCCGTAAACAATGTTGAATAATACCAATGCTACTGAGGATCCATTTAAGAAATTTTGAGAAATCCAAATATATTAACTGTTTAGAAAAATATGCTACACACTAGATACAAATCTGATATTTTAAAAGGATATCAGACATAGTTTTATTAACATACACTTTCCTTTTTCCTGTAGAAGTATATGTAAAAATGCCATTACATATAATTAATGAGTTAATACAACTAAAAGATATTGGTTGTACAGGTGATCCCTTGGACAAAAAAAGCAGAATATAGCATATATATGACATGTTGATATTTATTATCTTTTTTTTTTGAAAAAAATAAACGAATATGTCGAGCTTTTAATCAAGTTGTTTTAATTGATTATGTATGTATAATCAACAGCCGCGAGCATGAACTTCAGTACTATAGCAACCGCATATACTAGAAAAGTGCATTTGAGACCTCAAAAGGCTTTACTCAGTTAGAATAATAATGTGGTATAAGTAATACAGCATCAGATTCAGGATCGGTGGGTCGTTGGTTCGATCCCAGGCGACGACTATATATGGTGTCCTTTAGCAAGACACGTTATCCGCGTATGCTTAGTATAGCAGGTTCTAACCAGGAAGACCGTGGTTTGTCTTGTTTCATAATTGATGTAAAGTAAATAAGTTTAAATCTATAATCATATTACCGTCTTTCATTTGTGCTTCATTGTTGCACTCTTCCGTTGCCGAACCATTGAATGATCCTAAACCACTGTCATCTTTACCTGATTCTTCCCCTCTAGAACGAAGGTCTGTTTCGTCGTTTTGTCTAAAACATTGTCTTGTTGTTGATGGTAGCACCCTCTTACTTGTCATATCTGTCCGTTTGACTTTTCGTTCAGTTTTTGACGTGAACTTAAAGGTGAAGCTTGTAAGGCAAGCAAAGAACACCATCGCAGCAGCCAGGTAGAGAGCTTCTTTTAATCCATACCTGGTCACCATTGCCGTATTGAGGATTGGTTGTACCATAACACCCGTTGCCTTCCCTAGCGTGGACACGGCAGCAGCCAGTGCACGTTTATTTTCAAAGTTCTGTTGCACGGTTACTTCTACTGCTACCATGGATAACGATCCGCCTAATCCTTTAAACAATCATAAATCAAATTACTTTAAAGTATCGACAGTTTGCAGGCTTTACTTAATATTCATACGCCTGCCTAATATGAGTGCTTTTATTTTAGCGTTTGGTTTATTTAATGCAATTTTGTTTTTCAAATGGCATAATACAATGTACACAATATACTGTTATTATTTGATTTGTTAATTCATGCTTATGTTAAAAATACATGAATAAATTCAATTCGAGGAATAAAAAGTAGTCCCTGTCTTGAACGATCATTTTGGCGGTAATTAACACTACAGAACGACGTCATAAGCAGGGCTAAAAAGCGAATCAGCCCGAAACACAAAAAATGTCAAAATATCCATCCAATGCATTTGCGTAATACATATTATTTTATAAAATACATATTCAAACTGTTGTATTAGAAATATGAATTATTGATGTACTATTATTACAATATTGCAAAATGTTGGTCATGGCTGTATAAAGAAAAGTAGGGGGTCACCATTTTACCGCTCTCATCCAAACAAAGGGCAGGATACCGGATGGAGGTGAAATAAAGATGTTTGTTCTTTTGAGAACTAGACTAGTTGTCATAATATCTCGTGTATAAAATAGCTATCTATGCTATTGTAAAACATATTGTAATAAGATTCTGTTTTAAATCAACTCTTATTCCATGTACCTATTACGGTAACGTGTCAAAAGAAGAGGGGTACAGATACATTTTTTTATATGATTTTCAGTTGATTTTAATTGATTTTGCAATATTAAGTGACACGATTCAATAAAAAAATACATACTATTGTTTATTTCATGTTGGAAATATGATAAAATTGCATGTATAAAAACCGGTTTAGAGATCATGCTTGTTTGGTGTGTGCACGGTTCAGACCACTTTAATTTACGCGATATGTGGTCGGTTTAGATTATTGTGTATGGTTTGTGTATTTAACATTGTTGCGTCAATGAGATGCTGTCCTGCTCTCGTGTCCTATATCTTGTTCATCACTACATTTTCTTTATCAACCATTTTATTTAAATTTGATATTTTTAACATGAATAGCATAACTATGAATCTAGCTCCCGTGTAATTTCAGTGGTATACAAAAACATTCACATTTCTTGATCACCCTTCGTATTGAAGCTTTTCTAGGTTCAAGCCCCATACCTTATATAACGTCACACGTGACCATCACATACCGTCTATAACGTCAAACTTGATCATCTCATAATTTTCATAACGTAACACGTGACCATCACATACCTTCTATAACGTAACGTCACAATTGACCATCATATAATTTATATAACGTCACGCGTGACTATCACATCGCTTCGATATTGTCATACGTGACTTTCACATACCATCAATAACATTGCGTCATATTTGACCATCACATATTTTCTATAACGTCATACGTGACCATCACATACATTCTATAACATTAAACGTGACCATCACATACCTTCTAAAATGTCACACGTGACCATTGCATACCTTCTATAACGTGACGTCACTCATGACCAACACATACATTCTATAACGTCACACTTGACAGGTAAATACATTCTATAACGTCACACACGACCATCACATACAATATATAATGTCACACGTGACCATTACATAACGCCATAGGTGACGTACGTGGCGTATATTTTGCCAGAATAATAGGTGACCACCAAATACCCTCGATAACGCAATAAGTGACGTAAATGGCCTACATTTAGTTAGAATAAAAAGAGAACACCACTTACCTCCGATAACGCCATACGTGACGTACATTACGTACAAGTTGTCAACAAACGCAGACGACAATAGCCCGACAGCTAGTATAAACGTGCCCATTACTGCTGTTAATCGGGCACCAACTTTTGTACACACAAGCCCAGCAATAACTCCTAATTGTAGAAA
This sequence comes from Panopea generosa, assembly GCA_029582155.1. NCBI lineage: Eukaryota > Metazoa > Mollusca > Bivalvia > Adapedonta > Hiatellidae > Panopea > Panopea generosa. The sequence goes on from CM055904.1 coordinate 21,702,332, forward strand.
TATCATTGCTTATTAAATATGTTAACATACTATAGAAACAATGAATGGCAATTCATATTTATATATATATATCTACATATGTAGATATATAAAAACTTTTATAATAAATAAATACCAATTACTTTCAGATTCATCAACATCAACATTTAAAATACATTCATTGCAAATTTTATATTTATTTTAACTATAAAACATTATTAGGAAATCAACACATTATAAAAGCAATTAATTTTACCTGTATATTTATTTATTTATTCATGTATAATCATATGTACAATAATATTGAATATAGTACATTTACATTAGATAATATACGCCATATTAAAAAAGAATTATAAGAGACAATATACAACTCATAAGCTATTGATTCGAATCAGACATGATTATTAAAATTTATTTTCCAATTCTCCAATTCGAAAAGGTGAAATCTCGCTCTCGTGCGTGACGAGATCTGTGCGTGACTTGAGCTCAGGGGAATCGCGTCACACCATAACAAACCGCAGTGGTGCTTCTGACAGTAGTTAATTACAACAAAGTTACATAAAACAGCCATAAAAAGAAAAAAAATACAAGATATGAATGAAAATAAAAAAATAAGTTTCTCATGATAAAATAAAATTACTTTTAATCGTTTTGTGTTTGTTTGTATACTTTAATTAATGCTTGATTTCTGGTGATGGGTGGGGTAATTTGTAAACTTAAGAAGTTTTGTATTAATTTTTTTTATCAATATCCCTACTATCATTTACAAATAGGGAATGGTTATAATTTATTTGTTTTACAGTTCATGTCTTTTTATAGATGTATTATCTACCAAATTTCGGACCCAACTGACGACATGCCTGTTGCACAGTTAATGGGCCTTTTTGTTTAAAACGTAGGTAAATGATTTTAAAAAAAACAACATTATGACTATAACATATCAATATAATTTAAATGTAGTTTTTTGCAAAAATCTATGATTTTCTTTTATTTAAGAGAGCTTTGAATGAATTACAGACGTTTCGTACAACCAAATTGAGGTTTCGTACCACACATATGTTAATGCATAAACCTTACAGTGTTTCACACCACGATTAGGTGTCACAATCATTTACTTAATACGGTATTTGTTTGTAGTGTGTGATAGTATTGGATTGTTATTATTTGGGGTTGAAACGTAACTAAAATACATTTTATTTTGTTTATACATTTATTGTATTAACGAGAAATATGGTATATTTATTGTAAATTTACACCATATACTACGGACAAAAAATCACACAAAATAATATACATACAATTTTGATTTTATCATATTTACAACATTTACGTGTATCACATTGTAATGCATAACCACGAGGAGATATATTTGCTTTCTTTAATAAAAGTGTATTTGTGAAATGATACATAAACTCAGAAAATTTCAATTTGTGACAAAAAACTGCATCCCTGGTATATATTCTTCCAAGAAGATAAATAAAATGATACACATTCACCTGCTGTTATACCGAGGTACTATATAAAATGTAAAAAATTGGTCATTTTGGAAAGATATACACGGAAATGGAACGTCCGTCCCCGTAACGTCCGCCTCCCTCTTCCCCCCCCCCCCCCCCACCTGCATAAACATTCTATTTTTTTTTTAATTTATAGAATCAATTTCACTTTTTTCAATGTATCTTATGTTTGCAGAGTGCATCTAAGATATGAATAATTTATCCTAAAAAAAAATGAACAAAAATTTAGAGATTTTGTTTAATGTCGCTCTAATATAGGGGATGAACGTTACAAAAAGGGGACAGACGTTACATAATTTCTTACCATTGGTATTGACCCCATAAATAACTGAAAATGTTTAAATTAAGTAATTGTCCATAATGCTATGCAATATAACATACATATCCTGTCTTAAACCCCGGGGTCATAAAACATGTGGTGAATTATGCAAATTGGGGTACAATATGCATGTTTTTTTCTCATTACCACATGGTGTGACTGTAGTGTTCATGAATTATGAAAGCTCAGCAGGATGCCAGTAACTGGACAGTAGCATACATTGTGTGCAATATGCCTGTAGGCAAATAAATTCCATATGAAACTATCCATCAAAGGTTAAAAAATCCTATTTGTCCAGGTAATCCTTAAAACTCCGTTTGATCCTAGACTGTCACTGTTGGGCTGTTTTGAAATAGTGTAAAATGTAGAACGTGGTGGAACTTTACTTCTCTTGTGGTTTCACAAGGACACACAACAATAGTCATCCGACGGCATTTTAATTGAACTGAAATAAAATTCATATAACAATAATCTTAAGACACTAATAAATAGTTGATGAGTAAAAAAATAAAATAAAATAAATATTATGAAACATGTACAGTACAATTACACGGGAATGTTCGTTTCTGTGTTGAAACTAGATTACTACAACCGGTACAAAACAGTCTCAGAGACGGAGTTTTAGATTTCTAACTCGTCTTTATATATCTATAATGAATTATGTTCTTGAAACAAATTAAGTAATTTCTTCTGCAAGAATAAACTTTCTTAATAATTTACACTTATATACCACACACACACACGCACGCACGCACGCACGCACGCACGCACGCACGCACGCACGCACGCACGCACGCACGCACGCACGCACGCACGCACGAACGCATGCACGCACGCACGCACACACACACACACACACACACACACACACACACCATTTTACATTATGCTAACACCACCCACTTACAACAGTAATAAAAGTCACAATAAAAAGGTAATCATGATCAACAACCGCATCATTTCTTATGTTCATCATTGATACTAGCATACTCTCTCAAATTAAACTTTATTAAACTGCTTTAATCAATATTTGTGTTGTTAATGTATGAAAATTCAATTTACTTACGTGAAATCTACATTGTTTCAGCAGCGACTGCGGTGAAACGAATTCCCCTGAGCTCATAGTCTCGCGCAAAATCTCGCTCTCGCACGCTACGAGAGTTCGGGATTTTGAAGAGGTCAATTGCTGAACTAGACTTTCGTTTAAACGTTACTTAAAACAACGGTACAACATATTGTCTATTTCTCCCGAATCAGGTCTATTAACTCCCAATTAAAAAACAGAGAGTGCTATGCCTGTCCCGCAATTCATAGCAATTGAATGCTGACTAAACTCCGACGTCATTCAAATTTCAGTTGAAGCAACTAACCAATCAACGTGCTCAAATGTGGCTTTCCCAACATGGCTATCTAACGGTCTCAATCGGGAAAGTCCGTATTACAGACTAATAATTTTAAACGAAACCTCATTCGAACCCCATCGTCACATCATAAAACGAGACATAGTAATCAATGTAACCACTCGCTTACAAATGAGGCAACATTTCCAATAAAATCCATTATACAACAAGAAATGTCACCGGTGAGTGTCGCATGCCCCCAAAATTGTCTGTGAAAATAACAATATATGTTATAATAGGCAGTGATATATCCATTAATATCAAGAATAATGGACTGACGTTTCAGACTAGACATGCAATTTCATGTTTTTTAACATTAAAGCATGATCTTGACCTTTGTGTAACCTTGACTTTGACATCTGATATAAAGGTCTTGGTATTTCTAAAGGTAAATGCAGGTGGCACATCATCATGACATGCTGATCACTTGTGTCAATTTTAAAATCCCTCGATATAAGACAAAGTTACAGGCGAGACATGAAATATAAAACAATCTGAAAGTGTGACATTGAGGTAAGGTTCTATGTCTTAACGTGACACATCGTCATGTTATGTTGATCAATTGATAAAGTGAGTCATTTATTTTGAAATCCATCCATGTATGATAAAGTTACAGAGCGGACTTGAAATCTCAAAAAGACTCAAAGTGTTGTTATAGAATTTCCAAGTGTGACCTTGACCTTTGAGGTATTCGCGACACATGGTCATGTTATGTTGATCATTTATAGCAAGTATTAACAAAATACATCTATGCATGACAAAGTTATAGGCCAGACACGAAATATCACATAGATTCAAAGTGTTTCATACAAACTGAAAGTGTGACCTTGACCTTTAAAGTATGGGTGTGAGCCTTACTCGCGACACGTCATGTTATTTTGATCATTTGTAACAAGTATTAACAAAATCCATCTATGCATGACGAAGTTACAGGCCAGACACGAAATCTCACACAAATTCAAAGTGTTGCCATACAAATTCAAAGTGTGACCTTGACCTTTGAGGTACGGGTGTGGGTCTTACTCGCGACACGTTATCATGTTATGTTGATCAATTGTAGCAAGTATTAACAAAATCCATCACTGCATGACAAAGTTGCAGGCTTGACACAAAATCTCACACAAACTCAAAGTGTTGTCATACAAACTCAAAGTGTGACCTTGACCTTTGAGGTACGGGTGTTGGGTCTTACTCGCGACACGTCGTCATGTTATGTTGATTTTTGTAGCAAGTATTAACAAAATCCAACAATGCATGACGAAGTAACAGGTCGGACACAAAATACCGGACGGACGGGCGGACGCTGAGACTACTCTTTGCCACCCCAACAATATTGAGGGTCATAACAATATTATTGGTTCCTTGTAAGAGGGCTCTTCGTGTTCCAATGGCTTAAGGCACCGTCTCAAGATGATTTAATTCTTACTACTAAGGGCGTAGGTTCAAGTTCCGCTGGCTCCAAAATCTTTATGTGAGAACGTTTGCAAGTTACTTGCGGAATACTCATCTTCTTACTGTCTTACTCAAATTCATTAAAATACATTAAAATCTTACCTCCTCCAAACATGATGCCGACAAATATTGACATTATCAAGCTGGTCGCACTTTTTGAGCTTCCGAATTTTTCTAGCATGGCTACAAAAAGTACACCGGTACCTCTTGCGAGACTTATAACCGTGAAATTGATAACCATACATCCCAGCAGGAGTAGAACAGGCCGAACATGGCGTTTGCATGACTTGTTTCCAGATGTCATCTAAAATAATAACAAACACATTGCTAGGATTTGACTAGACAAACACTTAGCATATGTCAAACAAATCTACCATTCAAAGGACACATTCGCCACATCGACACTTATATCCTGATTGTACTGCATCTACGTTGTATTCTAAATGAATGTTATCTTGAAACAGTGTTTTATTCCGATCGAATACCACCATCAATATCCACTCATATATAATTAGTTAGCATGAACAGTCGCAAGCTGTCGTAAGATACGTAGTGATACGCACTTTGTTTATATATTGTAATCTAAATTAAGTTTACCTTGAAAGTGTTCCTATCAACTATTACCATCCATATTAATTCATTAATTAAATAATATCAAAAGTAGTAAAACTGTCGTGAGAATTGTTGCATGACGTGTATTTGACATTAAAAGATGTAGTCATCATCAATTAAACATGATGTTCAAATGTGTGCTACAAAACCCATACTGTATGACACTGATTGATGTGTTGTTTTCCATCACACCAATTATACGCTTTAAAGGGAATATATGGGGGGGGGGTGTAAATTTTAAAATGGCTTAAAACACTTTTTCCATGTCTATATATACTCACTAGCCCTGTATTGCCAAAATGATATATATTTAAACATACCAAAATGATGTATTAATTTAATTTTATTCTTATTGACATATATAGCATATTTCCTTATTTAAAGGAGTATATGTATATGAGGAAAACACGTTATGAATGTGTTAAAAATATATTAGTTTTAAAATTGATAAAAAGCAATATCATTTATCAATACAATCAGAACGGTTTGGTAGGTCAAATCCAACAAAACGTCACAAAATCTATTTTAAGATTAGAATAATGAACTTGAAATGAAATCCCCGTTTTAGAAATAGACATCACTGAAAAACTGTCTGACGACCTTCGCATTATCATTTTGACTCTTTTCAAGGTGAAACTTTTTTTTCTACGTACAAACACGTATAATAACTGATCAAATTGAAATCAAAATGAAATCACATGACTAAAGAAATACATCTCAAAATATGTTGCAATTTTAAGCGGGAAATATATTTTAGTCTAACCTAGGCGCGTAAGCCGAGTTAGAAAATACCTATTTGGCATGTTTAAATAAATGTCATTTTGACAAAACGAGTGAGTATATGCATGGTATAGTGGATAAAACTGTTTGTAGACAATATCAAAGTTTGAAAATTCCCGACATATTCCGTTTAAGACTTTATATTATAGATGCATTCCCTTAGCATAAACTTTTATAGACAGAAAACAACTAAAAAGAACACATATGTGTGCAAGGCGAGGAAGCTTCTAGTACATTTTATCAAGTTCTTGGCCAGGGATCGATCTCACAACATTCCGTATGCGAGGCGGACGCTCTACCACTAGACCACCGCTGTGGTGTTTCTGATTAAAGAATTCCTTGGACGCACTGAACGCAACTAGAAAACGAGCATAGCATATTCGGGGTTGTTGAGTCTATTCATGGTGTGTGTGTTGTGGGGTGGGGGTTGAAATAAAATATGCTACACCCTAACGTCTACTAGCACTGACCAAAGCGGTTCTATTTATGAACAAAATAGATGAAATACAATTCACATTTATAAGTATAACTCTATTCAAACACACTGGTTTTTAGATTGATTTTAACAAATTAATACAAAGGTTCAACATCGGGTTCAAACAATGGGAAATGCCGATTTAGAAAGCTAAGATGAGATCTGACGACAAAACCGCCTCACATCTGGGCAGATGAAAACGATCTCGCGGATACAGCCAACCAAAATGTTTGTATCAGTATACCAGCAGTGCAGAACTTCATCTCTGATGTTCTGTTGTAAAACAGAACGTAGTGCAGAGTGATGGCAATAACGTCAAGCTACCGCTGTACAGCTAACCTAAATTTTGTAGCAGTGCAGAAGTAGAACATTGTCGTACTGTTTGAACAAAAAATAGTACAGAGAGATGGCAACAATGTCAATCTACTGCTGTACTGCCAACCTATTTTTTTTATTCTAATGTAGCAGTACAGAAGTATATCATTACTGTACTGCTTTTACAAAATGTACCACACAGAGATGGAAATAATGGCAATCTACTGCTGTACTGCAAACCTCAACTATTTAGCAGTCTAACACTGTTGTAGTGTTGAAAGAAACAGAAGAACAGAGAGATGGAAATAATGTCGATCAAAAGCTGTATTGCCAACTTCAAATTGTGTAGCAGTATAGCAGCGCAGAAATATACCCCTGTTCATCTCCTTTGATAAAGAGTAGTACAAAGAGATGGCAATAATGTCAATCTAAAGCTGTACCGCCAACTTTAAGTTGTGTGGCTGTGTAGCAATGCAGAACTATAATACTATTGTACTGCTGCAACGAAAACTAGTACAGAGAGATAGCGCTGTTCTGTTGTAAAGAGAGAAGGACAGTTATGTCGATCTTGAGCTGGACCTGACAACTTCAACTTGTGTGGCGGTGTAGCAGTGCAGAAGTACAACACTGTTGTACTGTTGGTACAAAAAGTAGTACACACTTGGCAATAATGTCGATCTAAAGCTGTACCGCCAACTTTAAGTTTGTGGCTGTGTAGCAGTGCAGATGTACAGTACTGTTGTACTGTTGGTACAAAAAGTAGTACACACTTGGCAATAATGTCGATCTAAAGCTGTACCGCCAACTTCAACTTGTGTGGCAGTGTAGCAGTGCAGAAGAACAACACTGTTGTACTTTTGGAATAAAAAGTAGTACACACTTGGCAATAATGTCGATCTAAAGCTGTACCGCCAACTTCAACTTGTTTAGCAGTGTAGCAGTGCAGAAGTTCAACACTGTTGTACTGTTGGTACAAAAAGTAGTACACACATGGCAATAATGTTGATCTAAAGCTGTACCGCCAACTTCAACTTGTGTGGCAGTGTAGCAGTACAGATGTACAACACTGTTGTACTGTTGGTACAAAAAGTAGTACACACTTGGCAATAATGTCGATCTAAAGCTGTACCGCCAACCTCAACTTGTGTGGCAGTGTAGCAGTGCTGAAGTACAACACTGTTGTACTGTTGGAACAAAAAGTAGTACACACATGGCAATAATGTCGATCTCAAGTTGTACCGCCAACTTCAACTTGTGTGGCAGTGTAGCAGTACAGAGGTACAACACTGTTGTACTGTTGGAACAAAAAGTTGTACACACATGGCAATAATGCCGATCTAAAGCTGTACCGCCAACTTCAACTTGTGTGGCAGTGTAGCAGTGCAGATGTACAACACTGTTGTAACAAAAAATAGTACAGTGGGATGGTTATAATGTCAATCTACCGCTGTCGTGCCAACCACAACTATGTAGCCGTTGAGCAGTGCAGAACTACAACACTGTTGTTCTGTTGTGCAAAGAGACGGCAATAATCGATCATAAGCTGTACCGCCAACTTCAACCTGTGTGGCAGTGTAGCAGTGCAGATGTACAACACTGTTGTACTGTTGAAACATAAACTAATACAGTGGGATAGTGAAAATGTCAATCTACCGCTGTCGTGCCAACCTCAACTTTATTAGCCATGTAGCACACTGTTGTTCAGTTGTACAAAGAGGCGGCAAAAATGTCGATCTAAAGCTGTACCACCAACTTCATCTTGTGCAGCAGTGTAATAGTGCAAAAGTATTCCACTGTTGTACTGTTGTAAAGAAAGATGACAGTAATGTCAATCTTAAGCTGTACTGCTAACTTCCGACTTGTTTAGCAGTGCAAAAGTATAACATTGCTGTACTGTTGCAATGAAAACTAGTACAGAGAGATGGCACTGTTGTACTGTTGTGAAGAGAGATGACAGAAATGTCAATCTTAAGCTGTACCGCAAACTTCCAATTCAAATTGTGCAGCAGTGTAGCTTTTAGAATAATAACTGTTTAACTGTTGTACAAAGAGATGGTAATAATATCAATCTACCGCTGTACCGCCATATTTAACTTGTGTAGCAGTGCAGAAATATAACACTGTTGTACTGTTGTACAAAGAGATGGTAATAATGTCAATCAAGCACTGTACCGCCACTTTAACTTGTGTAGCAGTGTCACAGTGCAGTAATACAACACTGTTGTACTGTTGTACAGAGAGATGGTAATAATATTTATCAACCGCTGTACCACCAACTTTAACTTGTGTAGCAAAGTCACAGTGCAGAAATATAACACTGTTGTACAGACAGTGCAATTATGTCGATCTACTGCTGTACCGTCAACTTTAACTTGTGTAGCAGTGCAGAAATATAACAATGTTGTACAGTTGTACATAGCGATGACAATAATGTTAAATTACTGCGGTACCGCTAATTTTAATTTGTGTAGCAATGCAGAAATATAACACTATTGTACTGTTGTACATAGAGATGGCAATAATGTCAATCTCTACCGCTCTAACGCCAAAATCAAATTGTGTAGCAGTGTAACAGTGCAGAAATATAACACTATTGTACTGTTGTACATAGAGATGGCAATAATGTCAATCTACCGCTCTAACGCCAAAATCAAATTGTGTAGCAGTGTAACAGTGCAGATATATAACACTGTTGTACTGTTGTACAGAGAAATGGCAATTATTTCGAACTACCGCTGTACCGCCAACTTACACCTGTGTAGCAATGCAAAATATAACACTGTTGTTCTGTTGTACAGAGAGATGGCAATATTGTCGATCTATCGCTTTAACTTGTGTAGCAGTGAAGCAGTGCAGAAATGAAACAATGTTGTACTGTTGTACAGAGAGGTGGTAATAATATCATGTATATATATATGAATGAATGTTTCAACTTGACTGATACATATATTTGTACGGTTTGTTGATGGCCCACCCCGACCCTCACAGACCTATTACGAGGTGATTAAATGGATCACTTTTCCGTGATTGAAATAAAAAAATATATATATCGTTGTATAGCCAACTTTAACTCGTGTAACAGTGTAGCAGTGCAGACATATAACACTGTTGTATTGTTGTACAGAGAATTGGTAATAATGTCAATCTACCGACGTACCTCCAACTTTGACTTGTGTAGCAGTGTATATATAACACTGTTGTACTGTTATACATAAAGATGACAATAATGTCGATCTACCGCTGTACCGCCAACTTCAACTTGTGTAGCAGTGCAGAAAAATAACACTGTTCTACTGTTGTACATTGAGATGGCAATAATATCGATCTGCTGCTGTACCGCCAACTTAAACTTGTGTAGCAGTGCAGAAATATAACACTGTTGTACTATTGTACATAGATATGGCAATAATGTCCATCTGTTGCTATACCGCCAACTATAACTTGTGTAGCAGTGCAGAAATATAACACTGTGATACTGTTGTACGGAGATGGCAATAATGTCGATCTACCGCTGTTCCGCCAACTTCAACTTGTGTAGCAGTGCAGAAATGTAACACTGTGATACTGTTGTACGGAGATGGCAATAATGTCGATCTACCGCTGTACCGCCAACTTCAACTTGTGTAGCAGTGCAGAAATATAACACAGTTGTACTGTTGTTAGAAGAGATTGTAATAATGTCAATTCAATGCTGTACGGCCAATTTCAATTGATGTAGCAGTGCAAAAATATAATACTGTTGTACAAAAAGATGGCAAAAATGTCGATCTACCGCTGTACCATCAACTTCAACTTGTGTAGCATTTCAGAAATATAACACTGTTGTACTGATGTACTGATGAACAGAGAAATTGCAATAAGGTTGATCTACCGATGTAACGCCAACATCAAATTGTGTAGCAGATTAACAGTGCAGAAATATAACACTGTTGTACTGTTGTACATAGAGATTGCAATAATGTCGATCTACATTTGTACCGCCAATTTTAAATTATGGAGCAGTGCAGAAACTTAACACTGTTGAACTGTTGTACATATAGATGGCAATAATGTCGATCTACCGCTGTACCGTCAATTTTAAATGATGTAGCAGTGCAGAAATATAACACTGTTGTACTGTTGTACAGAGATGGCAATAATGTCGATCTACCGCTGTACTGCCAACTTCAACTTGTAGAGCAGTGCATAAATATAACACTGTTGTACTGTTGTACAGAGATGGCAATAATGTCGATCTTCCGCTGTACCGACAACTTTAACTTATGTAACAGTGCAGAAATATAACACTGTTGTACTGTTGTACAGAGATGGCAATAATGTCGATCTACCGCTGTACTGCCAACTTCAACTTGTAGAGCAGTGCATAAATATAACACTGTTGTACTGTTGTACAGAGATGGCAATAATGTCGATCTACCGCTGTACCGACAATTTTAATTTGTATGGCAGCTCAGAAATATAGCACTGTTGTACTGTTGTACAGAGATGGCAATAATGTCGATCTACCGATGTACCGTCAATTTTAACTGATATAGCAGTGCAGAAATATAACAATGTTGTACTGTTGTACAGAGATGGCAATAATGTCGATCTACCGCTGTACTGCCAACTTCAACTTGTAGAGCAGTGCAGAAACTTAACACTGTTGAACTGTTGTACATATAGATGGCAATAATGTCGATCTACCGCTGTACCGTCAATTTTAAATGATGTAGCAGTGCAGAAATATAACACTGTTGTACTGTTGTACAGAGATGGCAATAATGTCGATCTACCGCTGTACTGCCAACTTCAACTTGTAGAGCAGTGCATAAATATAACACTGTTGTACTGTTGTACAGAGATGGCAATAATGTCGATCTACCGCTGTACCGACAATTTTAATTTGTATGGCAGCTCAGAAATATAGCACTGTTGTACTGTTGTACAGAGATGGCAATAATGTCGATCTACCGATGTACCGTCAATTTTAACTGATATAGCAGTGCAGAAATATAACAATGTTGTACTGTTGTACATAGATGGCAATAATGTCGATCTACCGCTGTACTGCCAACTTCAACTTGTAGAGCAGTGCAGAAATATAACACTGTTGTACTGTTTTACATAGAGATGCCAATAATGTCAATATACCGCTCAACCGACAACTTTAACTTGTATAGCAGTGCAGAAATATAACACTGTTGTACTGTTGTACAGAGCTGGCAATAATGTCGATCTACCGCTGTACCGACAATTTTAATTTGTATGGCAGTGCAGAAATATAACACTGTTGTACTGTTGTACAGAGATTGCAATAATGTCGATCTACCGCTGTACCAACAATTTTAATTTGTATGGCAGTGCAGAAATATAACACTGTTGTACTGTTGTACAGAGATGGTAATAATGTCGATCTACCGCTGTACCGACAATTTTAATTTGTATGGCAGTACAGAAATATAACACTGTTGTACTGTTGTACAGAGATGGCAATAATGTCGATCTACCGATGTACCGTCAATTTTAACTGATATATCAGTGCAGAAATATAACACTGTTGTACTGTTGTACAGAGAGATGGCAATAATGTCGATCTACCGCTGTACTGCCAACTTCAACTTGTAGAGCAGTGCAGAAATATAACACTGTTGTACTGTTTTACATAGAGATGCCAATAATGTCAATATACCGCTCAACCGACAACTTTAACTTGTATAGCAGTGCAGAAATATAACACTGTTGTACTGTTGTACAGAGCTGGCAATAATGTCGATCTACCGCTGTACCGACAATCTTAATTTGTATGGCAGTGCAGAAATATAACACTGTTGTACTGTTGTACAGAGATTGCAATAATGTCGATCTACCGCTGTACCGACAATTTTAATTTGTATGGCAGTGCAGAAATATAACACTGTTGTACTGTTGTACAGAGATGGTAATAATGTCGATCTACCGCTGTACCGACAATTTTAATTTGTATGGCAGTGCAGAAATATAACACTGTTGTACTGTTGTACAGAGATTGCAATAATGTCGATCTACCGCTGCACTGTCAATTGTAACTGATGTAGCAGTGCAAAAGTATAACACTGTTGTACTGTTGTACAGAGCTGGCAATAATGTCGATCTACCGCTGTACCGAAAACTTTAACGTGTATAGCATTGCAGAAATATAACACTGTTGTACTGTTGTACATAGATTGCAATAATGTCGATCTACCGCTGTACCGTCAATTTTAACTGATGTAGCAGTGCAGAAATATAACACTGTTGTACTGTTGTACAGAGATGGCAATAACGTCGATATACCGCTGTACCGACAATTTTAACTTGCATAGCAGTGCAGAAATATAATACTGTTGTACTGTTGTACAGAGATTGCAATAATGTCGATCTACCGCTGTACCGACAACTTTAACTTGTATAGCAGTGCAGAAATATAACACTGTTGTACTGTTGTACATAGAGATGGCAATAATGTCGATCTACCGCTTCACCGTCAACTTCAACTTATGGAGCAGTGCTGAAATATAACACTGTTGTACTGTTGTACAGAGATGGCAATAATGTCGATCTACCACTGTACCGTCAACTTTAACTTGTATAGCAGTGCAGAAATATAACACTGTTGTACTGTTGTACAGAGATGGCAATAATGTCGATCTACCGCTGTACCGACAAATTTAACTTGTGAAGCAGTGCAGAAATATAACACTGTTGTACTTTTGTACATAGAGATGGCAATAATGTCGATCTACCGCGGTACCGCCAACTTTAACTTATGGAGCAGTGCAGAAATATAACACTGTTGTACTGTTGTACAGAGATGGCAATAATGTCGATCTAACGCTGCACCGTCAACTTTAACTTGTACAGCAGTGCAGAAATATAACACTGTTGTACTGTTGTACTGTTGAACATAGAGATGGCAATAATGTCGATCTACCGCTGTACCGCCAACTTTAACTTATTGAGCAGTGCAGAAATATAACACTGTTGTACTGTTGTACAGAGATGGCAATAATTTCGATCTAACGCTGTACCGACAACTTTAACTTGTGTAGCAGTGCAGAAATATAACACTGTTGTACTGTTGTACAGAGACATGGCATTAATGTCGATCTGCCGCCGTACCGCCAACATAAACTTGTGTAGCAGTGCAGAAATATAAAACTGTTGTACTTTTTAACATAGAGATGGCAATAATGTCGATCTACCGTTGTACCGACAACTTTAACTTGTGTAGCAGTGCAGAAATATAACACTGTTGTACTGTTGTACAGAGATGGCATTAATGTCGATCTACCGATGTTCCGACAACTTTAACTTGTATAGCAATGCAGAAATATAACACTGTTGTACTGTTGTACAGAGATGGCAATAATGTCGATCTACCGCTGTACCGACAACTTTAACTTGTATAGCAATGCAGAAATATAACACTGTTGTACTGTTGTACAGAGATGGCAATAATGTCGATCTACTGCTGTACTGTCAATTTTAACATGTGTAGCAGTGCAGAAATATAACACTGTTGTAATGTTGTACAGAGATGGCATTAATGTCGATCTACCGATGTTCCGACAACTTTAACTTGTATAGCAATGCAGAAATATAACACTGTTGTACTGTTGTACAGAGATGGCAATAATGTCGATCTACCGCTGTACCGACAACTTTAACTTATGTAGCAGTGCAGAAATATAACACTGTTGTACTGTTGTACATAAAGATGGCAATAATGTCGATCTACCGCTGTACTGTCAATTTTAACATGTGTAGCAGTGCAGAAATATAACACTGTTGTACTGTTGTACAGAGATGGCATTAATGTCGATCTACCGATGTTCCGACAACTTTAACTTGTATAGCAATGCAGAAATATAACACTGTTGTACTGTTGTACAGAGATGGCAATAATGTCGATCTACCGCTGTACCGACAACTTTAACTTATGTAACAGTGCAGAAATATAACACTGTTGTACTGTTGTACATAAAGATGGCAATAATGTCGATCTACCGCTGAACTGTCAATTTTAACATGTGTAGCAGTGCAGAAATATAACACTGTTGTACTGTTGTACATAGAGATGGCAATAATGTCGATCTACTGCTGTACTGTCAATTTTAACATGTGTAGCAGTGCAGAAATATAACACTTTTGTACTGTTGTACATAGAGATGGCAATAATGTCGATCTACCGCTGTACTGCCAACTTAAATTTGTGTAGCAGTGCAGAAATATAACACTGTTGTACTGTTGTACGGAGAAATGACAATAATGTCGATCTACCGCTGTACCGACAACTTTAACTTGTGAAGCAGTGCAGAAATATAACACTGTTGTACTGTTGTACATAAAGATGGCAATAATGTCGATCTAACGTTGTACGGTCAATTTTAACTTTTGTAGCAGTGCAGAAATATAACACTGTGATACTGTTGTACGGAGATGGCAATTATGTCGATCTACCGCTGTACCGCCAATTTCAACTTGTGGAACAGTGCAGAAATATAACACTGTTGTACTGTTGTACATAGAGATGGCAATAATGTATATCTACTGCTGTACTGTCAATTTTAACGTGTGTAGCAAGTGCAGAAATATAAAACTGTTGTACTGTTATACAGAAAAATTGGCAATAATTTCAATCTACCGCTGTACTGCCAACTTTAATTTGTGAAGCAGTGCAGAAATATAACACTGATGTACTGTTGTACAGAGAGATGGCAACAATGTCAATCTACTGCTGTACCGTCAATTTTAACTTTTGTAGCAATGCAGAAATATAACAATGTGATACTGTTGTACAGAGATGGCAATAATGTCGATCTACCGCTGTACTGCCAACTTTAACTTTTGTAGCAGTGCAGAAATATAACACTGTGATACTGTTGTACGGAGATGGCAACTATGTCGATCTACCTTTGTACCGCAAACTTCAACTTGTTGAGCAGTGCAGAAATTATACTGTTGTACTGTTGTACATAAAGATGGCAATAATGTCGATCTA
Source organism: Panopea generosa (assembly GCA_029582155.1). NCBI lineage: Eukaryota > Metazoa > Mollusca > Bivalvia > Adapedonta > Hiatellidae > Panopea > Panopea generosa. The sequence goes on from CM055904.1 coordinate 21,718,185, forward strand.
CTGCTGTACTGTCAATTTTAACGTGTGTAGCAAGTGCAGAAATATAAAACTGTTGTACTTTTATACAGGAAAATGGCAATAATTTCAATCTACCGCTGTACTGCCAACTTTAATTTGTGAAGCAGTGCAGAAATATAACACTGATGTTCTGTTGTACAGAGAGATGGCAATAATGTCGATCTACCGCTGTACCGCCAACTTTAACTAGTGTAGCAGTGTAGCAGTGCAGAAATACAACACTGTTGTACTGATGTACAGAAACATGGCAATAATGTCGATCTGCTGCTGAACCTCCAACTTTAACCTGTGTAGCAGTGAAGTAGTGCAGAAATATAACACTGTTGTACTAATGTACAGAGACATGGCAGTACTGTCGATCTGCCGCTGAGCCGCCAACTTCAACTTCTGTAACAGTTTATCAGTGCAGAAATGTAACACTGTTGTAATGCTGTACACAGAGATGGCAATAATGTCGAGCTGCTGCTGTACTTTAAGCTTAACTTGTGTAGCAGTGTAGCAGTGCTGAAATATAACAATGTTGTTCTTTTAAGTGGCAATAATGTCGATTTACCGCTGTTCTGCCAACTTCAATTGGTGTAGCTTTGCAGAAATATAACACAAATGTACTGTTTTACAGAGAGATGGCAATAATGTCGATCACCGCTGTATTGCCAACTTCAGCTTGTGTAGCAGTGTTAAAGTGCATAAATATAACACTGCCGTACTGTTGTACAGAGAGATGGCATTAATGTCGATCTACCGCTGCACCACCTTCAACTTGTGTAGCAGTTCAGAAATATAACACTGTCGTACTGATGTATATAGAGATGGCAATAATGTCGATCTACCGCTGTACCGCCAACTTCAACTTGTGTAGCAGTGTAGCAGTGCAGAAATATAACACTGTTGTACTGATGTACTGAGAGATTGCAATAATGTCGATCTACCGCTGTACCGCCATATTTAACTTGTGTAGCAGTGCGGAAATATAACACTGTTGTACTGATGTGCAGAGAGATTGCAATGATGTCGATCTACCGCTGTACCGCCAACTTCAATATGTGTAGCAGTGCAAAAATATAACACTGTTGTACTGATGTACAGAGAGATTGCAATAATGTCGATCTACCGCTGCACCACCTTTTCATTTTTTGTGTAGCAGTGAAGTTGTGCAAAAATATAACACTGTTGTACTGTTGTACAGAGAGATGGCAATAATGTCGATCTACCGCTGTACCGCCACTTTAACTTGTATAGCAGTGTAGCAATGCAGAAATATAACAATGTTGTACTGTTGTACATAGAGATGGCAATAATGTCGATCTACCGCTGTATCACCAACTTTAACTTGTGTAGCAGTTTAACTGTGTAGAAATATAACACTGTTGTACTGTTGTACAGAGAGATAGCAATAATGTCGATCTACCGCTGTGCCGCCAACTTTTAACTTGTGTGGAAATATAACACTGCTGTACAGAGAAATGGCAATACTGTCAATCTAAAGCTTTACTGCCAACTTAAACTTGTGTAGCTGCGTTGATGATTCTTACGCTTAAAAGAGTCCCATGTAATTTGGTTTGAAGATATTTCAAAATGGTTTAAAATGGTTTTGATTTCATGCCTCAGATAAGTATATTTAGAGCTGGGATAGCATATACTGCAATAAATCATCACTGGTATTAAAAAGTGACTTTTATATGATATCAACAAACGCATATATTGTTGAGCATTTGAAGATTTCTTTTAAAACTGTCTTAAAGTGTAACTGCAACATCTTAAATAAAAACAAGAGTCGTCAGAAGACAATAAAGCTCGCCGATGGGATAAAGCTCACCACCCATGCAAAGATTGAGATTGGAGGCAAACACCAAAACTTAAAACACAACTAAACGCAAAAGATTACCCAAGGTGTCTACAGACGACAGATTAAGTCCAAAAGGGCGATAACTCTGCCAAAATTAAACCCCGAGTTATGATTCTTGTCTCTGTGTGAAGTTTCATCCATATCCAATGAGTGGTTGCATAGATATCTTACCTGATAAAAAAACTTTAACCTGAAAAATTAAGTCGAAAACGGGCCATAACTCTGCCAAAATGCAATCCAGAGATATGGTTATGTGTTCCATTGATGATGGTGAACACACATGTGAAGTTCCATTCATAGCCAATGAGTGGTTGCATAGATATCTTAAACTTAAAACGCAAAAGTTTAACCTGGGTTTCTACAAACGACGCTGACGACGCTGACGACGCCGGCGACGCCGGGGTCATGGCAATAGCTCTCCTTGGACTTCGTTCCTGTCAGCTAAAAAACAAGCGAGTCAACTTACCAGTTATTGTGCATTTTTATGTTAGGATACATTCCAGCTATGAAATAAAAACACTTTAAAAACCAATCTATGAGGAATATTTGTTGCCGTGGAAATCTTAGAACTAATTTCATATTAAACAAAGAACACAATTCGCCTGTGAAGCGAGACGTTACAGATAGATAGTAATAATGGCAATTTAAAGCTGTTTCGCCAATTTTACATTTATCTATTTGAGTATCGTTTATTGAACTTTAGAATAATCATGATTGTAAACTGTTTCTGTAATGTGTACGTGTTATGTAGATATCACATGTATAAGTTGTTACCAGTTCACAGTACTTCGACAGGGGTCCGTTTCACTAACCGCTGTTATCAGAGAACGAAATTAAACAACATCCACAGACGTTTCCTTAACGCAAAATTATTTCGAGTTTCAAAAGATTATCATTTATAAAGTTTACGAATGTTTTTTATATTAATGCTAACTAGGGAAACACTAAATGAGTGTCGTTCTTTTTAGCGTAACGTTAAAGTTCACTAACTTACTAACGTTAGAAAAACGGGCTTATGTTTATCAGCATATTTTAAATACTTAAAAACTTCAATCTAAGAAAATCATCCATGCTTCTGTTTCACTGACATTTTACTGAAATATTTAAAATCTTGACTGGAAATTTAACTATTACATAATAAATATCGCCGAAACCGTGTACCAGTCTAACTCATGATCTACAGCCTGCTCTTCTTAGATTTAAGTTTATAAGTATTTAAATATATTTTGGCCAAACAAGAGCCAGGTGATAATAGTTTTAGACTGGTTCCAGTAAAACTCTATCTGGTATCATTGCTGCTGATTATATTATGTATAAATAACCAGTCAAAACTTAAGTATTTGTTGGAGAGACAGAAGTAATTAAACCTAAAACTACCGACCTTTTGCTGATAAATATGTCCTGTCCCGGGGTCCGGTTCACCATGATCCACCAACTTCACTAATTCTTCCTCCCCATGTGGGCCTACCTGTTTCTCTTGCATTATTACTTGCTACAGAAAGACTTCTTTTTATTTTACATGAACGTTTATAACGTTTATATACTTAATAAATAAAACCATAGTTAACGTTAATCTTTGATATAAATAACGACCTAATTTTGTATATACCGAGCCGGCATTATACCAGAACTTATTCACAGTCAGGTTCGACAAAACACGACCTTCAACATAACAAACATATTGATATATATAACATGTATGGTATACACATATGTATGCTTTTATAAAACACAGGCATATGATAGACTGAAGGTTACGGGCAGATTAAATTGCTGCTGTCTGGGAAGGGTTAGTATCTATTTTAGTCTTGTTCGTCTAATCTTCGTTAACCTATTTATATTTGGTTTACTATGTGATAGAGGAAAATTCATCCGGGGCGGATGTCGGATGCCGACCCTATTGATGGAATACCATCGCTTACGAAAAATCTACTAACATAAATTCCCCACGGTTTTAACGTTAGGATACAGACTACACGACACATATTGGATTACCAATGTATTTGTTATATTATGTAAACACTGGCCAATTAAAAAAAAAAAAAATCCACATTACAACTTAATAAAACCGCAACGGTGGTCAAGTAGAAGAGCGTCCACCTTGTATGCACCAGAATGGCGTGGGTTCGATCCGCTGCCGGGTCACCAGATACTTGAAAAAAAAAATGAGTTTAAAAGCTTTGTCGCCTGGCGCTCTGCATTTAGATGATAGTTGTAGGTCTGGTCGGCCCCGTGGCTGTATGATGTGACTCTATGGGGGATCATACTGTGACGGTACTCCAGTGTGACAGTGCTTAGAATAGACACCGTCGAGATAAGACTGAAAAATTGTTGAACACAGCACTTAACACAATACATAACGAATACTATGTTAAGCAAAAACAACAACAACAACACCGTTATACGTATCAGCTCCAAAACTCTCTGCCTACGATATGTGGAGTTTCCATAGCAGTTCTACTTGGCAAATGTTACAACGGGAATCTCTACCCGTCAGTCATGGTACGGTGTCCTTAAAACATCACACATAATCTACAGTCTAGTTTCTCTCACGGCTATGTGTTTGCATGACACCACGAGCTCCTCTCCTAGAATTTCAGAATTTAACGTTTATCAAGTAAAACTGCACATAACAAATTCTATTTTGAGATATAATTTTCAAATGTAAAAATAACAAAAAAGTATCAGAATAGATTGACAGGTTAATTGTTGTAAATGTATGTATCCAAAACGTTAGTACAATGTATGTATTTGTACATTTAACGCAATAAGCTATGTGCACTACTTGTGAACGAACTGTATTAGGTTTTGTGAACGGATAGTTTAGGTTTATAGTATTACGTTATGTATGTTGAAAACGGTTTGTGAACGGATTTTGTTAGACTTATATATGTTAAGCAATTATAAATTTATTGCTAGATTATCATCCAATTTTTTCTTAAAAACGGGAAGGGTGGGAGGATTTTATTTAATATTTAAAAATTATATATTTATGAAAATAAAAGTGTCGAGGCGGCATGAAAATTAGGGGGCAGGCTTAGATGATAATCTAGCAATTGATTTATTATGGCCTTATGTATGTTGAAAACGGTTTGCGAACGGATTATGTTAGTTTTATATACGTTATGTATGCTGTAAACGGCTTGTAAACGGATTTTATTAGGTTATATAGTTTACGTTATGTGATGCAAACGGTTTGTGAACGGAATTTTGTAGGTTTATATACGTTATGTTTGTTGCAAACGGCTTGTGAATGGGTTGTATAAGGCTTTGTGAACGGATTTTGTTATGTTTATATACGTCATATATGTTGCAAACGGCCCGTGAACGTATTGTATTAGGTTTTGTGAACGGATTTTGTTAGGTTTATATATATTATTATGTATTTTACAAACGGTTTGTGAACAGATTTTGTTAGGTTTGTGAACGGATATGTTAAGTTAATGTACGTTATGTATGTTGCAAACGCCTTGTGAACTGATTTTGTTAGGTTTATATACGTTATGTATGTTGGAAACGGCTTGTGAACGGATTGTATTAGGTTTAAATACATTATTTATTTAAAACGGTTTTTGAACGGATTTCGTCAGGTTTGTGAACTGATATTGTTAGGTTTATATACGTAATGTATGTTATGTTGCAAACGATTTTTGAACGGATTTATTTAAGTTTATATAGATTATATATGTTGCAAACGGTTTGTGGACGATTTTGTTAGGTTTATATATGTAATGTCTTTTGCTAACGGCTTGTAACCGGGTTGTATTAGGTTTTGTGAACGAATTTTGTTAGGTTTATATACGTTATGCGTGTTGCAAAGAGCTTGTGAACGGATTTTATTCGGTTTTGGGAACGGATTTTGTTAGATTTATATACGGTATGTATGTTGCAAACGGTTATTTGAACGATTTTGTTAGGTTTATATACATTATGTATATTGCAAACGGCCTGTGAATGAATTTTGTAAGGATTATATAGATTTTATATGTTGCACACGGTTTGTGAACGGATTTTGTTAGGTTTATATACGTTATGTATGTTGCAAACTGTATGTGAACGGGTTGTATTAGGTTTTGTGAACGGATTTTGCTATTTCTATATATGTTATGTATGTTGCAAACGGCTTGTGATAGGGTTTTGTTAGGTTTTGTGATAGGGATGTGTTAGGTTTATATATGTTATGAATGTTGCAAACGGTTTGTGAACGGATTTTGTTAGGTTTATATACTGTATGTATGTTTCAAACAGCTTGTGAACTGGTTTTATAAGTTTTTTTGAACGGGTTTTGTAGGTTTATATACGTTATGTATGTTGCAAACGGTTTTTGAACGGATTTTGTTAGGTTTATATACGTTATGCATGTTGCAAAGAGCTTGTGAACGGGTTTTATTAGGTTTTGTGAACGGATTTTGTTAGATTTATACACATTATATATTTTACAATCGGTTTGTGAACGGATTTTGTTAGGTTTATATACGTTATGTATGTTGGAAACGGTTTTTGAACGGATTTGTTAGGTTTATATAGATTATATATGTTGCAAACGGCCAGTGAACGGACTTTCTTCTGTTTATATACGTTATATATGTTGCAAACGGCTTGTAAACGGATTGTATTAGGTTTTGTGAACGGATTTTGTGAGGTTTATATACCTTATGTATGTTGCGAACGGCTTGTTATAGTGTTTTATTAGGTTTTGAGAACGGATTTTTGTTAGGTTTATATACGTTATATATTTTACAAATGGTTTGTGAACGAATGTTGTTAGGTTTGTGAACGAACATTTTAGGTTTATATACGTTATGTATGTTGCAAACAGATTGTAAACGGATTTTGTAAGGTTTATATATGTAATGTAAGTTGCAAACGGTTTTTATAAGGTTTTGTGAACCAGTTATGTTAGGCTTATATACGTTTTGTATGTTGCAAACGGTTTGTGAACGGATTTTGTTAGGTTTACATACTGTAAGTATGTTTCAAACAGCTTGTGATTGAATTTTGTTAGGTTTTGTGAACGGGTTTTGTTAGATTTATATATATATGTTTGTTGCAAACGGGTTTTTAACGGATTTTGTTAGGTTGATATACGTGATTTATATTGCAAACGGTTTTTGAACGGATTTTGTTAGGTTTATATACGTTATATATATTGCAAACGGTTTGTGAACGGACTTTGTTCGGTGTCTATACGTAGTGTGTGTTGCAAACGGCTTGTGAACGGGTTGTATTAGGATTTGTGAACGGATTTTGTTTGGTTTATATACGTTATGTATGTTGCAAACGGTTTGTGAACTGATTAAGTTCGATTTATATACGTTATGTATGTTGCAAACGGTTTGTGAATGGATTTTGCTTGGTTTCTATACGACGTGTATATTGCAAATGGTTTATGAACAGACTTTGTTGGGTTAATATACGTTATGTATGTTGCAAACGTCATGTGAACGGATTGTATTAGGTTTTGTGAACGGATTTTGTTAGGTTTATAAAAAAAAATGTATGTTGCAAACGTTTTTTTGACGGATTTTGTAAGGTTTATATACGTTATGTTTGTTGCAAACGGTTTATGAACGGATTTTGCTCGGTTTATATACGCAGTGTATGTATCAAACGGCTTGTGAACGGAATTTGTTATGTTTATATACGTTATGTTTATTGCAAACGGGTTTTGGACGGATTTTGTTAGGTTTATATACGTAGTGTATATTGCAAATGAATTATGAACGGATTTTGTTAGGTTTATATACGTTATGTATGTTGCAAACGGGTTTTGGACGGATTTTGTTAGGTTTATATACGTAGTGTATGTTGCAAACGGCTTGTGAACAGATTTTGTTATGTTTGTGAACGGATTGTTTTAGGTTCATATACATTATGTATGTTGCAAACGGATTGTTAGAGGATTCTATTAGGTTTACAAGTCTACTAATATCATAACATCAACATAAATACCATTAAAATCCCAACATAAAAAACAACAAGTTAATTCATTAAAGCTACTAATATCATAACATCAACCTTGTGCATATCAAAGCACGTTTTCGAACAATTTTTTATATTTTTTTATTTGATCGACCTCTACGTGCATAATCCATCCGCTTTTTTAAGGGTGGATTTTCAGCACCGATTTCAGTGCGGAAGACAAAACACTCATATTGATTAAAATGTGTAATAGCATTAGCAAAAACTCTTACCGGTTGTTAAAAAACACTTTATATATGTCCATAACGTACAAATATCCACAAAATCGCACATTTAACACTTAAATAACTTTTTACATACAATCCTACTTTCAATCGTGTTTGACTGTTATTACATGACGCGCACCATTCTTTTGAATAGAAGAAGCTGGCCCACCATTAATTTCACATAGACCGTAATATTAGCACAATAGACTGTCACTCTTACAGTTGTACTCCAAACTCATTGAATTTCCAGAGTTAATATTCAATTCAAGCAGAACACAAAAAACAGTTAAAAACATGGGCATTAACTGCTTCCAATTTTACAATTTTGCTCAAAGCGAAAGTAGGTGTCCCTATTTCACATACAGAGGTCAAATCAGCCAAAATATGCAAAATTCTTACCGTCTAAGAAATAGTCCCATCTGTGTGTTATAGCTACCAGTCCACTCAATGTTGCACCATTCTCTGGGGAAATATATTCCCTTCACTAATTCATATTGAAATAGTACCTGTCAAGTGCATTTTCACACTCACACCATCTTGAATGACCACTGTCAATTTTCTATGGAACTACTACCATTTTGACCCCCTGGTTCCTGGTCTAAGTCCAGAAGCACTGTGATGGAAGCTCTACGCGGTAAATTGGAAAGGCAATACTTATCAGGGTAGGAAAATACGCATTATGTTCCAAGAAAGTAACATTTCCTGTCACAATGTGTATTCAAATTAGACAAACCAATACTTGTGTTTGTGTTTTGACAAAAACTGACAATATTCATCACTATTAAAGTTCAATATTATGTCTGTAGGAGAAAGGTTGATTGTACTTTATAAGTAGAAAACGGATAATAAGATAGTATAGCTTTCTTATGGATCTTTTTCACTTGTAATTGAATGTATGACTACCATGTTTACTGTGAATAAAATAGTGTTTAAACTAAATGCTACCTGTATACTAACATTTCCTTTGGCAAATAATGCAGCCACACACATGACATTGTCTTTCTCCGCATTGCTTCGACTTTGGAATATCCGTTATTTTCATTTTTTTTTTATTGTCTGCTACCGTTTTCATTAGTGATCTTTTGTAAGTGTATTATGAGATCGACATAATGTTGTCCAGTACGGCCACCCATTACAACCTCATGCCAATATATACTAAAACACTTTTAAGAGCTCATCAGTTAATAATAATATCTATGTCAGGTTTATATAATTCCATGCCGAAAGTTAATCGTGTGTTCATAAATCTCTGGTAATCTTCTATCATAACCGTTGAACGTATAGCAAAAGAGCAAAACTTAATAGATAATTACATGCGCAAATAGTACACACTGATATTTTTTTTACCATATTAACTGATGTACAACGTTAAGCCGATGCCAAAGACTTTACACCAGTTCCTTGATGCATACGTGACTATTGAAAATAATCTTGTATAGTACTAATGAATTATGGTCAACGATACACTTATTAGCTCTAAATTGGTATCAATCCATATTGCAACTGAAAAAGAAATATTGCTATAGCTTCGTCAGGGTCTGCGGGTTGATTAATGCAATGCTTCAAGCACGGTTGTATGATTAGAAATTGATACATACGTTATTCATTATTTAAAAGCATCATTAGGCATTCACAATATAAGAAACTTGTTTTACTGTTAGCTTATGACAATTCCCATTTCAACAACAATTTAATATACTGTCAATAAATAGTTAGAATCATAAAAAATTGTGTGGCCGATACATACGATATCAATTAGTTGACAACTTAGCAATACATACCATAACAGTCGTAGCTTGTCACCCAATGTTGTTCAGACGGACATTATTTAAAGTAATGAAAGCTGCTGAATATTATTGTATTTGATCACAACCCACTATTAATGGTAGACGTATCTGGATATTTATGTAAAGAGTTTAGTATCAACTGTTTACAAGAAAACTAAATGTTGTATGCTTTCACATGTCCTTTCCATCAATATACCCGGTGTTGAATACACGCACATCCGTTATAGTCTAAAGAGAAACAGAGTACTTGGATAGGTAACGTTGATATTATTATTTTTCGACGCCCATTCTTTGATTGACTTGTGAATGTTTACTTTGCAAATATTTCACTAATCCCAGCTCTGTGCTCATATACCAGAAAATATGCGTCTGAAAGCAAACATTTAAACAAGTTGATTTAATCAAATTTATTCTGTTTATGTGGGGGTGGGGTGCGGGTAATAAGATATTACAAATAACAAAATGTATATCATAAGACAGAATAATGTTTTCTTTTCTTATTTGTCTATAACCAATAGATATATGGAGCGCGTGGTCGAGTGGTAGAATTTGCTGCTATAAATCGGGACGTCAGAAAGACCAAACATGGCCATGTTTACGACGTCATCGGTAAAGAAGTGTTATATTTACCGCAAAAAAAAAGCATATCCAAATTGGAAATTACTTTTAGTTTCATTACATACCAAATATTCCCTTGATTTCGAAAATAATTTAAAAGGTATATTCTTCCTTAAATCTACTAATATCATAACATCAACATAAAAATCAATTCATCAAAATCAACATGTTAAACAAATTAAAGCTACTTATATCATAACATCAACATAAATACATTAAAACATTAAAATCAATCAATCAAAAACAACAAGTTTAACTCATTAAGGCTACTAATGTCATAACATCAACATAAATACAGTATAACATTAAAATCACATCATCAAAAACAACAACTTCAACACATTAAAGCTACTTACTTCATAACATCAACCTAAATAGACTCAAACATTTAAATAATTTGATCAAAAACATCAACTTCAACATATTAAAGCTACTTATATCATAACATCAACATAAATACACTAAACCATTAAAATCACAACATCAAAAACAGCACGTAAACACATTAAAGCTACTTATATCATGACATCAACAAAATACACTAAACCATTAAAATAACATCATCAAAAACATCAAATTAAACATTAAAGCTACAAACATCATACTATCAACCGAAATACACTTAACCGTTAAAATCACGTCATAAAAAACAACAACTTATGTACATTAAAGCTATTAATATCATACCATCAACCTAAATCCACTAAACCATTATAATCAATTCATCAAAAACAACAAGTTAAACACATTAAAGCTACTTATCTCGTAACATGAACCTATTAAATACACTAAAACGTTAAAATCAACCCATCAAAAGCAACAAGTTAAGCACATTTAAGTTGCTAACATCATAACATAAACATAAATACAATAAACCATTATAAAACACGTCATCGATACAACAAGTTTAACACATAAAAGCTACTAATATCATAACATCAACCTAAATACACTAAATAAAACATTAAAATCAATTCATCTAAAATATCAACTTCAACATATTAAAGCTACTAATATTATAACATCAACATTAATTCACTTAAACATAAAATCAATTCATAAAAAACAACAAGTTAAACACATTAAAGCTACTATTATCATAACATCATCATAAATATACTAAAACATTAAAATCAATTCATCAATTCATCAAAACAACAACTTAAACACATTGAAGCTACTAATATCATAACATCATCATAAATACATTACCATTAAAATCACATTGTCAAAAACATCAAGTAAAAAATATTAAAGTTACTAATATCATAACATCAACATAAATACAGTAAAATATTAAATTCACATCACCAAAAACATCAACTTAAACATATCAAAGCTATTAATATTATAACATCAACCTAAAAAGATTCAAACATTAAAATAATTTGATCAAAAACAAATTCATCAAAAACAACAGCTTAAACACATTAAAGCTACAAATATTATAACATCAACATAAAAACACTAAAACATTAAAATCAATTTATCAAAAACAACAACTTAAACACATTAAAGCTACTTATATCAGAACATCAACCTAATTACACTTAACCATTAACAATCACATCATCGAACCAACAAGTTAAACACATTAAATCTACTAATATTATTACAGCAATATAAAAACACTAGAACATTAAAATCAATTCATCACAAACAACAACTTTAACACGTAAAGCTACTAATACCATAACATCAACCTAAATACACTAAACCATTAAAATCATATCATCAGAAACAGCAAGTTAAACACATTAAATCTACTAATATTTTAACATCAAAATAAATACACTCAAACATTAAATATCATTTCATAAAAAACAATAACTTAAGCATATCAAAGCTACTTATATCATAACATCAACCTAAATACACTTAACCATTAAAATCACATCATCAAAAACAACAAGTTAAACACATTTAATATACTAATATTATAATATTAAAATAAATTCACTAAACCATTAAAATTAATTCATCAAAAACAACAAGTTAAACACATAAAGTCTACTAATGTCATTACATCAACATAAGTACACTAAAACATAAAAATAATTCATCAAAAACAACAAGTTAAACACATTAAATCTACTAATAGTATAACATCAACCTAAATACACTAAATAAAACATTAAAATCAATTCATCTAAAATATCATCTTCAACATATTAAAGCTACTAATATCATATTATCAACATAAATACACTAAAACATTAAAATCAATTTATACAAAACAATAACTTATACATATTAAAGCTACTTATACATGTATCACAACATAAACCTAAATACACTAAAACTGTAAAATCAAAATATCAACAAGTTACACACATTAAAGCTACTAATCTCATAACATCAACCTAAATACACTAAGCTATTAAAATCACATCATCGAAAACAACAACTTAAACACATTAAAGCTACTAATATCATAACATCAACATGAATACACTGAACCATTAAAATCACATCACCGAAAACAACAACTTAAACACATTAAATCTACTAATATCATAACATCAACATAAATAAACTACAACATTAAAATCACAACATAAAAAACAACAACACAAAAACACATTAAAGCTTCTAATATCATAACATCTACCTAAATACACTAAAACATTAAAATCATTTCATCAAATACAACACGTTAAACACATTAAAGCTACAAACATCATAAAATCAACCAAAATACACTAAACTATTAAAATCACATCATCGAAACAACAAGTTAAACACATTAAAGCTACTAATATCATTACATCAACATAAATACACTGAACCATTAAAATCATTTCATCAAAAACAAAACCTTAAACACATTTAAGCTACTAATATCATAAATTAACCTAAAGAAACTAAACCGTTAAAATCACATCATCACAAACAACAAGTTAAACACATTAAAGCTACTAATATCATAACATCAACATAAATACACTAAACCATTACAATCAGATCATCAAAAACAACAAATTAAACATATTAAAGCTACTAATAGCATAACATCAACATAAATACACTAAAACATTAAAATCAAATCATGAAAACCAGCAACTTAAACACATTAAAGCTACTAATATCATTACATCAACATAAATACACTAAACCATTGAAATCACATCATCAAAAACAACAAGTTAAACATATTAAAGCTAAAACATCATAAAATCAACCTAAATACAATAAACCATTACAATCACATCATCGAAACAACAAGTTAAACACATTAAAGCTTCTAATATCATAACACCAATTTAAAGAGACTAAACCATTAAAATCATTTCATCAAGATAAAAAACTTAAACATATTAAAGCTAATAATCTCATAACACCAACCTAAAGAGACTAAACCATTAAAATCACATCATCAAAAACAACAAGTTCAACACATTAAAGCTACTAATATCATTAAACCAACCTAAATATACTAAACCATTAAAATCAATCCATCAAAATCAAAAACTTAAACATATTAAAGCTACTAATATCATAACAACAACCTAAAGAGACTAAACCATTAAAATCAAATCATCAAAAACAACTAGTTAAACACATTAAGGCTACTAATATCATAACATTAATATAAATATACTAAAACATTAAAATCACATCATCAAAAACAACAAGTTAAACACATTAAGGCTACTTATGTCATAACATCAACATAAATACACTAAAATATTAAAATCACATCATCAAAAACAGCAACTAAAACACATTAAAGCTACTAATACCATTACAACAACATAAATACATTAAACCATTAAATTCATATCATCAAAAACAACATGTAAACACATTAAGGCTACTTATGTCATAACATCAACCTAAATACACTAAAACATTAAAATCACAACATCAAAAACAACAACTTAAACACATTAAAGCTACTAATATCATAACACCAACATGCACAGCTCATTGTGATACATTTATATAGTGTACAGAGTAAATTGGGATACATTTGGTAGTTTACTAAGCAGATTGTGATACATTAATGTAGTTACACAGTGTAAATATTGATATAGTAATGTAGGATGCACAGTTTATTGCGATTCATTTATATAGAGTGCACGATAAATTGTGATACATTTATGTAGGGTACAAATGAGATACATTTCTAATACAATTATAGTGGCAAACAGTGTCTGTGAACATACATAATTACAACCCAGTGTTATTCAAACCCATTGTATTTCAAAATAAACTCTTCGAAGTATTTTGTGAAATCCAAGCCAATGAAAAACACCAGTCACCTATACCACATGCATTGCCAACTATCCACTTGGCATTTATCTCATCCAAATAACCCAAAACACAAGTAACAATCTGCCTGAAAATCATGCACCTCATGCACTGGCACTCAGGTGAAACCCTATACCAGGGTCAGATCCAGGATTTCAATTTTTGGGATGAACTTTGGTGACACAACACAATATCTAAATGGACACGTTTTACAGTAGAAATATAGCGAATATTAATAAAATATGGAAGTTTTTGTTTGTGTTTTGTTTTATTTGGAGGATGGGGGTTATCTGATAACTGGTAACAAGCAATTCGTTTTATGACCAAGGTAAATTTGAAATTGATAGAAAAGAAAGAAAGAAGAATGCTTACAGCTATGAGGCCCTCCCGGGGGTTTTGGATATCTGGAGAACATGGCCATTTATTTTCAGAGATCTGGGGAACATTGGCCATTACTTTCAGAGATCCAGGGATAAAAGGCCTAATTTTAGAGATCTAGGGATATTGTCCTTAATGAAAAAAGTATCTACATGTAATTTGATCAATTTAATCAGAAACATATAAAAAATAGGCAACTGGAGGCATTTGTCTAAATTTCAGATGGCACATTTTGGCTTTTTCTAGTTTAGTTTAAACTTATTTATTTTACTTCGATTTTGAAACAAGTTTTAACGACTGAGACAAATCACGCTCGAAGTCTTCCTGTGTATAACTAGTACTAAGCAAAAGTGGAAAAAGTGTCTTGCTCAAGGACACCACACACAGTCGTGGCGAAGGACTGAAATACCTACGACCCTCCGATCACGGGTTCGGTGCTTTACCACTAGACCACGTGGTGTTTTCTAAATCATGGAAAAACACATCCTCCAGATTCAAACAACATATTTTTGTGATTATGGTATCAAAAGAAAGGGCTAGATTTGTGTGATCATGTTCTCTTTTTTAACCCATTTTTGTAATAAGAAATAAGAAAAACGACTTCCATAAATATCAGTATGAAACATTCGCCACCGATGGAAAACTTGCTGCTTTGTGTTTTTTATTGTGTTTTGTTTAAACAGACATGGTATTTGTTAAATCAAGACTACCGTTTTTTGTTTAAAAATCTTTTTTTTTTCATGAAATCTCAACATATTTCGATTTCAATCCGTAATAATTTAAAGTCAGAAGAAAAATATTAAATAATTGATAATTGGAATTGGTCATCATTTTTATCAGCTTTACTTAGTCAACAAAATTGTTAAATTCAGACCAAGATTCGAAGAGTCATTATAGAAATACTAAAAGTGCCGTGGACATTATATTCCTATTAGCCTGCCAGTCTCTGTAATTAAGTCACTGATTTTATGTATAATTTTTATACTTGATCATAATTTACTTTTAAAATGAGATGTCGACTGCTTGAAACAGCTTTGGAGATTTCTTACGTGTTAGTCTGGGCCCCTGCACAACTTCATCCCATAATCGTATGTACCCGAAATAAATTTTGGATGGTAATTCCGAGCAAAGATATATTTACAGTACTGATGAATAAAGGCAGAATAGTGCAGTCACTGTGGTTAATATCGTCGATTTCGGATCGTAAGGACTGGTGTTCAATCCAACCCGGCATCTACTTTTTTTTATTAGATCGTGTTTACACAATAAAGTCAATTATTTATATGTATTTATTGCCTTTTGTATATTAACCGTTCAGCTGTTCAGTTTTTTGTATCTTCTGTCCTTCCATCGATATCTTCTTTGGCTCTACTTGCCAAAGGCCAGCAGGGCTTATGTCGTGGTAAATTGTCCGTCGTCCATCCGTTAACCTTTTTCTTGTAGAAACTATAGCACCCTCCACATTTTTCAAAGAATCTTATCCAAACTCGCACAGCATTTGTATAACCACACACTCTTGAAGTTCTTGAACCAGCATGGTTGAACCACAAATGCTCCCTGTCATAGGGCTTACAAGAACATTTTTAAGGAAACTTAAAAAACACATTTTCTCTGAAAGTTCAAGCCATAGACCATAGATATTTTAAACAAGGAAAAGAAGACAGTACATGGGTTTTGCTTATTATGATGATGTGTAAATAATAATAGAGAAGATTATAGTAGACGTTTTACTTAAGGAAACACTATTTGGTACTTTCAGGGAACTATGTTTAAAACTTTTGGAGATGTAGGGAACAGTGGTAATACTTTTAGAGATCTGGGGAACATGGACAAAATACTTTTGGGGAACTTTGGCAAATACTTTTGGAGATCTGGAGAACAATAGGCATTACTTTAAGAGATCCAGAGAACAGGGACCCCCCCCCCCCCCCCCCCACTGGGAGGGCCTCAGCTATACATGTACAAGTTATGAATGAAAGAAAAAGAAACACTGAATGTATAGAAAAGAAACTCTTAATGGAAGATTGAACGAGTATGTTATTAAAGCTTAAAGAGTGGACACTGTAAGAATGGGCCTCTTTCTGTAATGGTGGGATATGCGCATTTATTCATTTTTCACCTGTCACATGAATGCTTATATATCTACCTTAATATCTACACAAATCAGGATTTTTAAAAGATAAATGTTATTGCTGTTGTATCTTATTGCTTGTACTACTTTATTCACATAACAAAGATAGAGACGTGCACGTAAATTATCTAAAACTCACCAGAGGGCTTTGATCTTTTGTGTCGCTTTCTTGAAAATTAAAATGACCGCCGAATACTGGTACCCTGTCGTAGTGGTGATCCCTTCGAAATTAGAATAGGCGAGAATGAGACTAGGAAACCAGTCTTTAACCGTAAGGGCTGATTAATAATTGGGATTTAGTTTTCTGTACGCTCATTGGTTACATCGTGAAACATGCATGACCTTTCCACACAAGACTTGTATATAGAAGAAAATGCAATAATACAGGACTCAGTGACTGAAATATCCGAAACAATCCAAAAATCGGAGGAGCGCCTACAATTTCAGTAATTGAGACGAATGTGAACAGATGGATTCACAGTCACGCAAAGAAAACCTAAAGTGTCATACGTTACCCAAGACAAGAGCTGAGACACGGGACGAAACTGAAACAGTCGTTAGAAACTATATCAAATCAGATCTACAAATAAACGCGAAAAAATCAGTATTGAATGTGCGTACAGGCTAGCGAATCATGGTACACCAAAGGGAGTAATTGATAAGTTTTCCTTCCTAAAATCTTAATGGAGTATAGCAGTATAACGGACGAAGAAACACAGATGAATGTGGTAGAACATGTGGTCCAACCCTTTTTCTTATATATGTATATGTGTGTTAAAAAGCAATACAATCTGTTTAAAATAAACTAAACACAGATGATCTTCTTGATAACAAGGGGAATCAAGCTAATGACACCACTGGAAACGATAATGATAGTGTTTTAAGGACAAACATATACATTTCGGGAGATTATCCAAAACAGGAATTCAAAATCCATTCCTTAAAAGAGAACTTCAGAACAATAATAGAGCCTATCTAGATACGACAAACTGGTTGTAAATGGAGATACGTTCGAATATGATTGTGATAAAATTGATCTGAAACAAGTGTATAGTAATGAATAGGGAATAAGTCATGGTCAACATGCAAAAATGTGTTATGGTTGTTGTTGTTGTTGTCGCTGTTCCCTGCTACCGAATATGCATATATGCATGCTGTAAACACACAGATTTTATTGTTGCACGACATCAACTGGCCACATTATACTTTAGGAAGTCATCTCGTGCAAATAAAACTTGTTTTGCCTTATTTCAAATATTATACTATTTTATACGCGTTTAAAATACAGATATAAAAATGTTCACTTTAATAATTTCATTGTAACGCATGGTCAAAATGATAATGAGGAAGCTTCTTTGTGTATGTATATAGGTCCTGGGGGCACTTCCTCTATCTTGGTTAGTATACAAGTGCCCCCACCGGGTATAGTTAGTTTTTCTTATTTTGAAAACCAAATCTATGATACTCGTTTTTAATATACGGACCCCCTGTCGGTAGGGATCCGAATACTAGTATACCGACTTTTGTTCCGAGAAGAGGAGTAAGATCCTTCCCGAATTGGAATTCATCTATTGACCTTGGAGGGATGTTGCTAATGGTGTTAAAACTTGTAGCACAACCCATTTGCACTATATAACATATAATTGTATTATTATTATTATTCATGTAATTTTATATAATAGATGCAATAAACTATTATTAATCTGACCTTAGGTGGCGACCCTTGAGGTTTGATGAAGTAGCCCTCGTGGTTGAAAGACATAGGAGTCTGATAGTAGCAAATACTTCGACACAACACACCACTTTGGTCCGGATTTCTAGTCAAGACGGAAGGTTGAATGGATCCAGTCTTGATCCATCGGTCTGTCATGAACATTTATCACCCGTTCTTCATTCTTGATTTCCAATCGGCTTACATCGTTCCGATTTTTTAGTGAGTGTTACCACTGAGATTCAAACTGTTGTTTCCACTTCAAAACCAGTAATTAAACCAAAACTTTCTCTATCTAATAAATCTTCTAAGAAACCGATGACTTCTGGTCCTGACCAGAACTCATCACAACCCGTGAGTTCTGGAGTGATTCAGGACTCACAACAAGCGTCAGACTCTAGTACCACCAAGTGCCCGACTTCGCCGCGTAAAGCTGGTAAAATTAGTGTATCAGCTGCTAAATTAAATGTTGGAAGGCAGCCTGGAGAATCGGATGATTCTATTAGTCTGCGCAACAAGTTTTTCAACCTCGATATGGGAGTTGATTATCCTTTGGATAAAACCATGCAATGGAATTGTCAAACCGAATTATAATGCGATTAGTTTTCTTTTAAATATACATTAACCTATAGTATTTTATCTTCAAGAAACGTTTTTAAAATCAAAAGATGAAATTACTTTTCAACAATATTCTTTATATAGTACTTTATGTGATAGAGGCGAAAATGCATCTGGTGACGTGTCTATTCTTGTTCATAGAAACGTCCCGCACGGCACTATTGCACTGCACACTAGTCTTTTAGTGATACAATGCATAGAGTTATCACAATTTGTTCGTTATATTGACAATCAATTGCAACTCTTAATCGAAAGGATCTTGGTACATTCATTGCACAATTACCACTTTAGGCGATTCCAATTGCCATAATTACATATGGATTTGTAAAGACATTATGATAAAGGTAGTAAAGTGTTTTTGTCTTTATAATGACAATAAATCTCATACATATTTACATCCTGCTTCAAAATTGAAAACTTCCATCGATTTGTCAGTTTGTAAGCCAAGACTTTTGTTGGACTTTTCATGCAGTGACCATTTCCCAGTATTTCTTGAAAAAATATTCATTGTAAATACTATGTTTGTGCGAATGTTAAGACATGAATGATGAAGTCCTACATTCAGTTAATGTTTAACGCAATAACACGTGTTTTAACGATACGCTACCGAACAGGTATTAACATCCTACTTCAAGTTAAGGAACGTTTATTAATTTTTCAACTCCTTATCCAATAAATTTGTGAAGAAGTAAATCTTCATTGAAAACCCGCTAAAGGGTTATTTGTTTATATTGTTCACATAAACTTTTGTTATATCATCTATTTTCCGGATAATTATTTGTAAATAGTTTTAATAAAGTTTTAACAATTTTTAATATCTCATCCATCAAAATTTGCGTGAACTAAATGACGTGTGTCGACGTGGCGTATACCACCATTTATTCATTTATTTATTCAACATTAACTTTTCCAATTTCATTTATTCACCATGTTTCTTATTAATTATTTATTCTACAACCTTTCTTCTAAATCTTTGAAAACCTTCGTAGCTTATGGGCTAATATTGTAAAGTAAAATACTACATGTATATTGTTATACCCATGCTGTTTAGGTGGATGTTGGTGCGGTTCTTGTCTTGTCGAGCTTGAATTTGCATCCACCGGGTGGTATGGGATATCTGATATGCTCCTTTAACGGAGTAAATTTTTTACGTATTTTTGGCATTATGCCTGTCAGATATTCACAGTATGTGACCCCCGCCTCCCTCCCACCCTTGGGTTCCGATCCGGGTGAGAAGCGGAAATTGTGAATACACAAAAAGTACAAATTGGGGCTTAACTCAAAGCACAAACTACTTAAGTTCGGGGTGAAATGTTCTCGATACGATTTAGGCGAAACTGATTCAGATGCCACGTTTTATTATAATTGTGTCGATATATGATACACCACCGGTAAACAAACACTCATCTTTCACGATTCACAAGGAAATTGCTGGTGAACCGCGTTAGGTGAAGAAAATCTTATCTGATAAAATCCAAAGAAAAGTCACTCACTGACGGTCAATCTTTTTTCAATCAAACCTTCTGTTAATATTCCTTTTGATGTTCGATTCCATAGCACAGTAAACTCACCTGGAAGTGTTATTCGCTCCAGGGAACTGCAGTAATACAACCAAAGTTACTCGTATTATTATAAAAAAGTGGAAATTCTATACCTACAAACACTTTTATTTTAAATTATCTACCACCTAATGTAAAGATAGATAATTATTTATACGCCTTACTCATCGTAATGTACGAAATAAAGTAAGGGAGATAACGTATGTTTTCCGTATTGGCGAAGCAGGGCACAGTGACTTCTCATCTCGCACCAATCTTGCGTTTTAAATACAAAGTGAACCAAGATCGTGAAATTAGGGGTGGACATATAGTAACTGCAGTGTCCGTCTGTCTGTCCGTCCACCGGTCCAAGATTTCGCCGTGTCCGGCCTGTAACTTGGTAATTTTAAAATAAATTGACACAAACGATAAACATGACATGACATGACGGCGTGTCGCGTATAAGACTCTGGGGCTCGTTTCATTAACCTTAGTAAGTCTTAAGAATTCCGTACGAACAAACTGTGACATCTAGGAACGTTTCATTTGCGCATTATTTTTTCCAAATTCTAAAAAGAATACTTTATTAAGGCTTACAAAATATCGTAAAATAAGTAAGCGACACAATCAATGAATTTTCCGGCGTTTCTTCATAACTATAGATATTACACTGAGAAGTTCGTAAACTTACGAACGTTAGTGAAACAGGCCTCTGACAGATCCGTACCTCAAAAGTCAAGGTCACACTTTTGGTTCGGTGAGTATTTGTGTCCGGTCTCATAATTTTGTTATACATAGGAGAATTCCAAAACACATGTCTCATGGTGAATCAATATGAATTGACGACGTGTCGCGCGTATTACCCAGGGGCTCGTTTAACTAACGTTGAACTTCGTATGTTTACGAACTTATAAGTTTCAAATTTAAAGTTACGAAAATAATCGAGATTTTCATTTAATGTTTCGCTTACATCATCTTGCATAGTTTCATAGGCCTTGTTTATAACTCTTTTTTTTTAATAATAATAGGTGTCACATTTTGTTCGTACGAAGATCTTAAGACTGACGAAGGTTAATGTAAGTGGTAACGGGTTCCAGACCCCTATATCAAAGACCAAGATCACACTTTAAGTTTGTTTTGGCAAAATATTCAGTCTGTATGAGAATCCTTGCTCGGTATGTAACAGTGTTATCCATGGAAGAATTTCGAAAACACTTCGCTCAATTGATCAAAATAAACGAGTCGCGTGTAAGACCCAAACCCGTACCTCAAAGGTCAAGGTAACGCATTAAGTTTGTTTGACAATACTTTGAGTCTGTTTGAGATTTCAAGTCCGGTCTGTAATTTTGCCATACTTGGATGGATTTCAAAAACACTTTACTTAATGGATTAACATGACATGTCGCGCGTAAGACCCAAACCCCTAATTCAAAGGTCATGGTCGCATGTTTATTAAGATTTTTTGACAACTGTTTGAGTCTGTTTGAGCTTTCGTGTCCGGTTTGTAACTTTGTCATATATGGATAAATTTCAAAACACATGTCTCAATTGATCAACATGACATGACGACATGTCTCGCGTAAGTCCCAGAATCATGTCTTTGATGCCAAGATCACACTTTCAGTCTGTCTGGTCTGCAAAAGTGTCTTACATGGAGGGACTTTAAAATAACTCGGTACAAGTGATCAACATGTCATGATGACGTGTCACCTGCAATATCAAGGCATTTACATCAGACGTCAAGGTCTCACAGAGCTCATGGTCAAACTTTAAAGTAAAAACATGATCTGTAACTTTAGTATACAACTTGACATTCATTGATACATGTATATTTAAATACCTACTTATAAAGAATATATTTATTTTGGTTTAGACCACTTTGGGGCATGTGATACGTACCAGCGATATTTCTTGTCTATAACTAATACTATCTCATACATATTTCACCAATTTCTTTCTTTCTTTATTTGTAAATAGTCAATATATATTTCATCATAATTCGTTAATCTTTGCGCGCACAAAATATGACCTATTAATGTGTCGACGTGCTGCAGAACATCGTTCATTCATTCATTTAATCAATCATATTCCACGGTTACTGTATCCGCACATGCTTAGTACTAGATCTATCCATGAAGAATTCGAGCGTGATTGGAAAAGTTGTAAAATAAAAATCGATGTAAAACACAATAAGTATAAAACAATTCGCCCCATTGGTGCAATTAAGTATCAAGTGCCTTCTTTTTTCATATATACGCGTTACATTATTGCTCTAATTCGACGAATTGTATGCATGCATCTTAATTTGATGTAAAGTATCTTAGACTCATTGCACGTAATAAACATAACAACCAGTTTTATTGGGTGAAGGAAGACCTCAAATGCATTTTACATAAATCTCAATAGAGCCACGGTCCTTCCTTAAGTAACTGGCAAACATTTCGTGATTATAAACATATTATGATTAAAATTTACTGGACCCTTTCACGTCCCTATCTGGTCCTTATTCATTCAAAACACTTCACAATGCCCAGACAAATCTGTAATTTTATTGATTCAATGATTGGACACTCATATCGCTATAACGTCCACAGGTTATCAGCGGCGGTCGTCTTTTGATTGCCTTCCTCGGGTATTCTGTCGTTCGTTTTGTTAAGTAAACTATCGGATTTTACGAGCAGTTAACTCTGAAAAGATTTACTGTGATGTATCGACTTTTACGATTGTGCTATGTGGTGTTCTTTAATGTCTATATATAATTAACTGTCACACAGTAGTCTATGACTGTAAGTGACTTGTGTTGTATCTTCTTCAGTTTCGTTAATTGGTTTATGATCTAACTACAAGTGAAGCATTGACACTTAATACATGGAAGGATATTAAAAGTGATATAATGATATTCATGTGCAGCTATTAATTGGTTTATGGCCTGACAATAAGTAAAGTATTACCATTTAAAACATGGAATGTTATTAAAAGTAATATAATAATACTCTTGTACAGCTGTTAATTGGTTTATGGTCTGAATTTAAGTAAAGTATTGGCACTTTAAACATGGAAGGCTATTAAAAGTGATATGATAATATTCATGTACAGCTATTAATTGGTTTATGGTCTGACTATAAGTAAAGTATTACCATTTTAAGAATGGAAGGATATTACAAGTGACATATAAGTGATATTCATTGTTTTGAATTGATTAAGCTGATTGTATATTATGACATAATTATGGGGTCATGTGGTGAATACCTTACAGATAATTGGATTAAAACCATACCTTATAATTGGAGTATAACCATGACTTATAATTGGAAAATATAGAATAACTGATAACTGGGAAAGTAACATGTACATGAAAAGTGGAATGAAAACATAACGGATAATCTCGGTGACATTTAGGTAAGTTATATATATATAGGCATGTGTTTGCTTTAGTCAGAACTCTTATTGTCCTATGGTCCTTAAGTCAGAAATTTATTGGCCTATGATCCTTTAGTCAAATCTTTTATTGACCTTTGATCCTGTAATCAGATCTTTATTGGCATATGATCCTTTGGACATAATTCTTATTGTCCTAGGATCCTTTAGTTACAATTCTTATTGTCCTGTGATTATTTGGTCAGAACTCTTATTGTTCTTTGATCATTTGGTCAGAACTCTTATTGTCCTATGATCCTTAAGTCAGAACTCTTATTGTCCTATGATCCTTTAGTTACAATTTTTATTATCCTGTGATCATTTGGTCAGAACTCTTATTGTCCTTTGATCATTTGGTCAGAACTCTCATTGTCCTATGATCCTTAAGTCAGAACTCTTATTGTCCTAGAATCCTTTCGTCCGAAATCTTATTGTCTTATGCTCCTTTGGTCAGAACTCTTGTTGTCCTATAACCCATAAGTCAGAACTTTTATTGTCCTATGATCCTTTGGTCAGAATTATTATTATCCTATAGTCTTTCGGTCAGAACACTTATTGTCCTACGATCCTTTGGTCAGAACTCTTTTTGCCCTATGCTCCTTTGGTCAAAACTCTTGTTGTCCTATGATCCTTTGGTCAGAACTCTTATTGTCCTTTGATCCTTAGGTCAGAACACTTATTGTTCTATGACCCTTTGGTCAGAACTCTTTTTGTCCTATGATCCTTTGGTCAGAAATCTTATTGCCCTCTGCTCCTAAGTCAGAACTCTTTTTATCCTGTTATCCTTTGGTCAGAACTCTTAGTGTCATATGATCCTTTGGTACGAACTCCTATTGTCCTATGTTCCTTAAGTCAAAACTCTTATTGCACTGTGATCCTTTGGTCAGAACTCTTATTGTCCTATGATCATTTAGTCATAACTCTTATTGTCCTCTGATCGTTTGGTCAAAACTCTTATTGGCCTATGCTTCTTTAGTAAGAACTCGTATTGTCCTATGATCCTTTAGTCAGAACTCTTATTGTCCTATAATCCTTTGCTCAGAACTCTTATTGTTCTTTGATCGTTTGGTCAGAACACTTATTGTCCTTTGATCCTTAAGTCCAAACTCTTATTGTCCTATGATCCTTTGATCCAAAATCTTATTGTCCTATGCTCCTTTTGTTAGAACTCTTGCTGTCCCACAACCCTTAAGTCAGAACTCTTATTGTCCTTTAATCCTTTGGTCAGAATTCTTATTGTCCCCTAGTCTTTCAGGTAAAACTCTTATTGTCCTACGATCCTTTGTTGAGAACTCTTATTGTCCTGTGGTCCTTTTCAAGAACTCTTATTGTCCTATGGTCCTTTGGCCAGAACTCTAATTGTCCTATGATCCTTTGGTCAGAACTCTTATTGTCCTATGATCCTTTTTTCAGAACTTTTATTGTCCTATAGTCATTTAGTCAGAACTCGTGTTGGCCTATGTTCCTTAGGTTACAATTGTTATTGGCATGCGATCCTTTAGTCTGAACTTTATTGTCCTATTTGTGTTTGGCCATAATTTTTATTGTCCTATGATCCTTAAGTCTGAACTCTTATTGTCCTATGATCCTTAGGTCAGAATTTATCGTCCTATGGTACTTCGGCCAGAACTCTTATTGTCCTATGATTCTTTGGTCAGAACTCTTATTGTCCTATGGTCCTTTGGTCAGAACTCTTATTGTCCTATGATCCTTTGGTCAGAGCTCTTATTGTCCTATGGTCCTTTGGTCAAAACTCGTGTTGGCCAATGTGCCTTAGGTTACAAGTATTATTGGCATACGATCCTTTAGTCTGAACGTTATTGTCCTATGCGTCTTTGGCCATAATACTTATTGTCCTATGATTCTTAAGTCGGAACTCTTATTGTCCTATGATCCTTTGGTCAGAACTTTTATTGTCCTATGGTCCTTTAGTCAGAACTCGTGTTGACCTATGTACCTTAGGTTACAATTCTTATTGGCATACAATCCTTTAGTCTGAACTTTATTGTCCTATGCATCTTTGGCCATAATAGTTATTGTCCTATGATCCTTAAGTCAGAACTCTTATTGTCCTATGATCCTTTAGTTAGAACTCTTATTGTCCTATGGTCCTTTAGTCAGAACTCGTGTTGGCCTATATGCATTAGGTTACAATTAGTATTGCCTATGATCCCTTTTTATCCTATGTGCTTTTTGCCTATAAATCGTTGGGTCCGACATGAAGTGTATTGTGTCATTCATTTATTCATTCACAAAACACCTTTCTTCCACACATTTAATATACTAATTATCGTCAAAGATCATAATGAATAAAGAACCGTAAATCATTATTAACTATATGATTTTATTATAGTATGTCAAGCTATTCCACCAAAAAAAACACACTTTATTATTCAAACAATATTAATTAATCATAAATATTCATAGTGTACTTAATGTGTATAACTAAATCAGGTAGGCATGCTCGACAAACAACATTAAAGTATAACTTTATTCATCAAGTCAATGTCTATAAATAAACAGAGTTGACTTAAGACATGGAACTTAATAACTGGTAATCGCTGTATATTTGCAGAAGACAGATTAAAAAATAATCACATATCGTTCTTGTAGCCCCATGATTGAATTTATCATAGTTCAGTATCATAGTTTTTTGCCATATCTATATTGCAAATTCAATCGATTATGTTAAGTTTAGTTTAGTTTAAACATATTTTATTTCAACATGAAACGAGGTTTGACCACAAACTCTTTCAATATTAGGTTCGGCCCTTCCTACAACTATTTACAACAAGTATATTAATGATATAATGAAAAAAATTGATATTATGGAAATAACAAAAAGGTCAGAAGTAAAGACAGAAAGAAAGAAATGAAGGTGAGAAAACGGCATTTCTTCAATACGTCGTCCATATACATGCATCTAGTACCAACATCTTAGTTTATACTAATTCAATTAGCTCCATTATGATGAAAGCTCAGAGCTTATATGAATTGCTCTTGTGTCCGCTTCCTGGGTAGAACCAGCACTGAGTGTTGTGTTATGAGAGGCATTGGTTCGAGTGGGGGATTAAACCCGCAACCTCTGGTGTGAGCGGCCAACACTCTATACTTTACATTACCGTACCCACATCTTCGGTGCAACACAGCGACACAATCACTATAGCGCAATTGAAAATGTAAACAAATAAATATTGTCTTATGTAAAGCTGAATACAATGGAAAATAGAACAGAATAGAACATATTCCGACTTGTACATAGCACATTGTCATAGTATACATACAAATATACCGTGTAAAATCATGTTCATTAAATTATTTTATAAATTGTAAATGATAATATCTTTAAAACTTACCCTATAGTATCGTTTTATCAAAATCTTTACAGTGTGTTTGTTTGTTTGAATGTTAAACGTCATTTATTTTGCCATCGAGAGATAAGAGATAATCAGTTACCCTAACCACTTTATCCTGGGACCCTAGTTCTCAAGCACACCCGTCTGTGCAAGTAACTGATAACTTTCCCGCTCAAATCAGCGATGAGAGACGAATGGCAGTGAGAAGCATTACTTTACACCAATCATCACAGAGACTGTGCGGCCTGGTGAGGATTTGAACTCGCAACCCCTAGATGGATAGTCAGAGGCGCTACAGAACAAGATAATCAGGCTCATCATTATTGGAGGATGAACCCAAATGATAGGTGAACTTATAGGATAGTTATCTTTAAGTATCACAATGTCTCAACCGGATCTAGGAGATCCACAAATAAGTCATTTCATTTCAATTTAAGCCTCCAGTTTCAGCAGTAATATTATTGGTGGTTCTGAATGGGATTTAACGCCATTTTCAACTCATGACAGCTTATATATGACATACCCAGTTTTACTGGCAGAGAAAGACCTCATAATGAATCTGAGTAGAACCACCGTCCTTCCGTAACTTGCAAACTTTCTCAGACACATAAAGTTTGAGGAGCGAGCAAGGCTCAAACGCGTGGCCTTAGTTGTGAGACGTAATTGGCCATTAGACGACAGCTCCTCAGGCCACTCGACCACTTGGCCACAATGGACCATTGATGATTTTGGACTTTTACAAAAATATATGTTATTATTCGATTAGGGACGGTATGCTTTTTGCTCTCTTTTATTATTTTTTTATTTGTTGGTCCAGTCATCAAGCCGATTGTCTGAGTCGTGCCTGGTTAGCTCAGGTGGTAAAACGTCTAACTATCAATTGTAAATGTAGTGAGTTCAAATCCCGACCCGGTCACAGTCTTTATGGTAATGAGCTTTGTTTTACGGCCCACTGTTTTATATGTAAGTTGCCAGTGGCTTGAAAAGATAAGGTGTGTAAAGGACTGGTTAACCGTCTAACGGATCCCAGAATAAAAAGTTGACTCGCCACTAAATAAATGAAATACCGTTGTAAAAGGCTAATAACCCTGGTTTTTCACCTGTGTATTGATTATTCCAATTATAGATTACAACTCAAGTGTATGTGTACTTGAACAGGACAAGACGAATTTCAAAAATATAAACCAACTATCATTGAAATATTATACAATTGATAAGTATAATTTTTAATTATGAAACAGTAATTTAGTGCATGTTTTCTGGTGTGAATATTACTATATGTATATGACTATATGTATGATAAAGAACTGTACAGCTGAATTGCTCTTGTTTCAGTTAAATGGAAAGAAAGTATTGAGAGAAAAAAATCCAAACATACAGACAACAATGTCATTCATAGATTTTTTTTATCTAAGATTACAGTTCTTGTTTGGAACTCTAAAGTAAGAGTGATTGTGTTTTAATTATAAAATGAGAACTTAACAGGCAATTACGTAGATTATCAGTGAGAGATAAAGTTTTTTTTGTATGTATTCATTTTCATTCTTGAATACAAGTAGAAAAGTAGAGTTGTTTATTGGCCTTATCTGCCAGTAGTGTGGACAGGTAAATCGATTCAATTGCATGTTTGTAGTCCAGTGTGGGTGACTGTAGACTTTGGATAAACTTAAGCCTTATATAAGGATTTTTCTGAATAATGACAACTGAAGCTATAAATCATCCTAACACACATACAATGTATTATTACAACTTACTAGAGGAATAAACATGAATCATATTTAACCTGCTTATTACATATGTCTCTTTAAATAAATTTAACTCATATATAACCTGCTGAATAATAACATCTGACTCTATAATAAACCTGACACATATCAAACCTGCTGAATAATAACATCTGACTCTATAATAAACCTGACCCATATATAACCTGCTGAATTATTACATCTGACTCTATAATAAACCTGACCCATATATAACCTGCTGAATAATGACATCTGACTGTATAATAAACCTGACCAATATATAATCTGCTGAATTATTACATCTGACTGCATAACAAACCTAACCCATATATAACCTACTGATTTATTACACCTGACTCTATAATAAACCTGACCCATATATAACCTGCTGAATTATTACACCTGACTATAAATAAACCTGAAATAATTACATCTGACTGCATAATAAACCTAACCCATATATCACATGCTGAATTATTACATCTGACTCTATAATAAACCTGACCCATATATAACCTGCTGAATTATTACATCTGACTGTATAATACCTGACCCATATATAACCTGCTGAATTATTACACCTAACTCTATAATAAACCTGACCCATATAAATTATAACCTGCTGAATTATTACATCTGACTCTATAAATAAACCTGAAATAATTACATCTGACTGCATAATAAACCTAACCCATAAATCACCTGCTGAATTATTACATCTGACTCTATAATAAACCTAACCCATATATCACCTGCTGAATTATTACATCTGACTCTATAATAAACTTTACCCATATATCTAACACATCCTTGTTTTCTAACCATTCTATTATCACTTAGACAAAGATGTTAAAAGAATTTACTGACTAAGAGTCAAACAGGTACACCCAAACTGACATACTGGCATGCTGAATTGGATCTACATTGTTTGTAAATGGTATCATCACTTGTCATACACGTTGATGCGGGGCGTGTGGTCTGGTCATGGGGTATTGGATTCGATCCTCCGCCACGGCTATGTGTGGTGTCCTTGAACAATACACGTTATCAGCATATGCCTAGTACTGATTTTACTCAGGAAGACCTTGGGCAGAATTTGTTCTAAGTGCAATAACTTGTTTAACAATCGAGGTAATATAAATATGTATAAAAACAAAATATGCAACTGGTTTCATAACTGGTCAAAAGTAAAACATTGTCGCCTGATGCTCAGGCATAAATAGCAAATATTTATGTAAATCTTAATTATGTATTAAAATTTATGCAGGACTATAACACAGTGTGTCATGACCAAGCAGTTTGAATTTAATTTCATACTAGGCTGGTTCATCACAGGTTTTATTTTTACTGTGGAAAGACATGTCTCTATTATTTGTTATTCCTGGGAAAATTTTAAAACATTGTTTTTGTTGTAGTAAATTCTCCGAGCATGTTAAAGAACTATAGAAATATTATCAAAAAAGTAAAATGGATTAATTGATTCTGGGATTATTGGATATATATATAAAATTATGATTTTGCTTCTTCATCTGGGATTGCTGGCACTACTGGCACATGGATCATGTGATCTTGAAATATTGTTGTATTTACTAATCTACTATGAAATTTAGCAAAACTGAACACTTTGTAACTCATCATTTCATTCAGTTTTATTCCCATTCGGCGGGGGACCAATTAGCTCAGTGGGTAACATGTCTGACTATCAATTCAGGGGTTGTGAGTTTAAATCTCTGCCCTGCAACAGTCTCAGTGATTATTGATGTACATCATTGCAACTCATTTTCATTCGTCTCTCACCACTGAATTCAGTGTGAAAGTTATCAGCTACTTGTGGTTATGGGTGTGGTCAAGTACTGGTTAACCTTCCAGGATCCCGGGAAACAGTGGTTAGGCTAACTGATCTAAAATGAATCTAAATATTCAAACAAACTTTTGCAGAAATAATATTGAAATATCACAGTCCTTCCGCAAATAGCTGACCACATTATTCCCTATAAATTGTTTGGATCAAGCTCATGTCTTGAATCCGTAGACTCTGAGATGAGAGGCAAGTAATCATGTGAAACGATTTAAACGTTTTTGAAAGACCTTTCAGAACGGGCATCATGAATGAATAGTAAAATATTATTATACTATTCTGACAGTACATGAACAATAGTGTTCTGTCTAAAGGACAATGACGAAACAAAAACGTATTGATAAAAAATCGTTCATTTATATTTAAATGGTCAGCAATATGCTTATCATCAGTAAACACCAAGTTCCATTATAATGCAGACAATCACAAAGGTGGTTAAACTTTATTTCAAGTTTAAAGGGACACATAGTACTGATAGGTGGTTTAACTATGTTTCAACTTTAAAGGGACACATAGTACTGATAGTTAAACTATATTTCAACTTTAAAGGGACACATAGTATTGATAAGTGGTTAAACTTTTTTTCAACTTTAAAGGGACACGTAGAACTAACAGGAGGTTAAACTATATTTCAACTTTAAAGGGACACATAGTACTGATAGGTGGTTAACTATATTTCAATTTTAAATGGACACATAGTACTGATAGGTGGTTAACTATATTTCAACTTTAAAGGGACACATAGTACTGATAGGTGGTTAACTATATTTCAATTTTAAAGGGACACATAGTATTGATAGGTGGTTAAACTATATTTCAACTTTAAAGGGACACATAGAACTGACAGGAGGTTAAACTATATTTCAACTTTAAAGGGACACATAGTACTGATAGGTGTTTAACTATATTTCAATTTTGAATGGACACATAGTACTGATAAGTGGTTAACTATATTTCAATTTTAAAGGGACACATAGTACTGATAGGTAGTTTAACTATGTTTCAACTTTAAAGGGACACGTAGAACTGACAGGTGGTTAAACTATATTTAAACTTTAAAGGGACACATAGTATTGATAGGTGGTTTAACTATATTTCAACTTTAAAGGGACACGTAGAACTGACAGGAGGTTAAACTATATTTCAACTTTAAAGGGACACATAGTACTGATAGGTGGTTAACTTTATTTCAATTTTAAATGGACACATAGTACTGATAGGGAGTTAACTATATTTAAACTTTAAAAGGACACACAGTACTGATAGGCGGTTAAACTATATTAAAACTTTAAAGGGACACACAAAACTGATAGGTGGTTAAACTATATTTAAACTTTAAAGGAACACACATTACTGATAGGTGGTTAAACTATGTTTCAACTTTAAAGGGACACGTAGAACTGACAGGTGGTTAAACTTTATTTAAACTTTAAAGGGACACATAGTATTGATAGGTGGTTAAACTATATTTCAACTTTAAAGGGACACGTAGAACTGACAGGAGGTTAAACTATATTTCAACTTTAAAGGGACACATAGTACTGATAGGTGGTTAACTTTATTTCAATTTTAAATGGACACATAGTACTGATAGGTGGTTAACTATATTTCAACTTTAAAGGGACACATAGTACTGATAGGTGGTCAAACTATATTTCAACTTTAAAGGGATACATAGTACTGATAGGTGGGTAAACTATATTTCAACTTTAAAGGGACACATAGTACTGATAGGCGGTTAAACTATATTTAAACTTTAAAGGGACACACAGTACTGATAGGCGGTTAAACTATATTTAAACTTTAAAGGGACACACAGTACTGATAGGTGGTTAAACTATATTAAATCTTTAAAGGGACATATAGTACTGATAGGCGGTTAAACTATATTAAAACTTTAAAGGGACACACAGTACTGATAGGCGGTTAAACTATATTAAAACTTTAAAGGGACACATAGTACTAATAGGCGGTTAAACTATATTTAAACTTTAAAGGGACACACAGTACTGATAGGTGGTTAAACTATATTAAAACTTTAAAGGGACACACAGAACTGATAGGTGGTTAAACTATATTTAAACTTTAAAGGAACACACATTACTGATAGGTGGTTAAACTATGTTTCAACTTTAAAGGGACATGTAGAAATGACAGGTGGTTAAACTATATTTAAACTTTAAAGGGACACATAGTACTGATAGGTGGTTAAACTATATTTCAACTTTAAAGGGACACATAGTACTGATAGGTGGTTAAACTATATTAAAACTTTAAAGGAACACATAGTACTGATAGTTGGTTAAACTATGTTTCAACTTTAAAGGGACAGGAGCCAATGTTGAATTTGAATTTTACTCATGTTCATGCATCGACGAATAAAATTAAACCAATATTTGAACGCATAATTATATCAATATATTAATATCCAAGTACTATTTTCTAATCTTCTCAGTATTAAGAAAGTGATAACGTCTTATATATAAATGAATGTATAAACTGGTACATTCAAGTAAGTTTTGAAAATATGAATAAAAATACTTAAAAACTTTAAAATGATAATCCTTTCGGTTTTTCTTCTATCTTACCGATAAAAAAAAATAAGTTAATATATATTGTTGCACTTTTTTTTGTCATAAATGGCCAAGAATATGTGAAATATAAACAGAAACAAAATAAATTAAGAACCACCACTTATACTTATTTTAATCTCATAGTTCCATCATGTTGATATATACTTAAAAAAAACGGTTAATTGAAAATTAACCAAAAAAATATCCTGTATCCCTTTAACATTCAGACTTGTTTGTTTTGATGATCTAAATTTAACTGTTATTGTACGAATTAAAACCTGCTATATCACCTGATGGGAAGATTTATACTTGCCACATATTAATTACCACCTCTTGTTTAGAATGTTGATGATCTTTAACGATCGTCCTATGGGTATAAAACTGATCTTGTATTTGTCGACTGGGTATTGATATCATTATTACGTTATCATATGATAGTTTGGTGAAAAAACAAGTAGACTAGCTATATGCTCATTCAGTAATCAGCATAATTATGCTAATTTATTTAGCTCTACTATGAGGAAATCTGAGAGCTTATATGAATCGCTCATGTGAGTGTCTAGTATTGAGTGTTGTCTTTAAGAGGCTATCCCTCGGGGGCGAGCATGAGATTGAATCCGCAAGCTCTGGGGCGAGTGTCTTACACAGCTATACACTCTATCACCCAGCTTGATCAATCGCGGAGCGCATGGCCCAGTAGTATAGCATCAACTCTAGGATCAAAGGAGTCCAAGCTCAGTCAGTTACGCGTCTGACTGTCAATCCAGGGTTCATGAGTTTGAATCCCCCGCCCGGCAACAATCTCTGTGATGATTGATATACGACATTGTGTCTCATTATCATTCGTCTCTCACCACTGATTCAAGTGGGAAAGTTATCAGTTACTTGCAGAGATTGGGTGTGCTCGAGTACTGGTTAATCCCAGGAAACAATGGTTAGGTTAACTGAGTGTCTGTTAGCCCTCGATGGCATAAAAATGACGCTAAATATTCAATCAATCAATCAGTCAATCTATTTACAAATTGTAATTGAATATTCACCAGAACTCATCCCGGTTTAGACTGATACAAGGGTGGTCCATGTGTGAAGCAGGGCTATATGATCACCAGCGTACCCTGCTGGAGCGGCATGTACCGACATGCTCCCTCACTAAAACATATATCAAGTATAGTAATATTTATTGAAAACTGACACTAGAAATTTTCTACATCCTCCTTTAACAGCCAGATACATGTGTAGTTTTATGTCCTCAGTTACAATTGTCACATGTGAAATCGAATGCAAAACTAGTCTAACTCAATGCAGACATATACATTTGTTTTGCGCTAAGCTTCTCTTTAAAACTTATTTATATTACTTTGATTCGAAGTTATTACAACTTATAAAAATCACACTCGGAATCTTCCTGGGTAGAACCAGTACTAAGCATATTCCAGAAAAGTGTCTTGCTGAAAGGACACCACACAAAGCGGAAGGAAGGATCGAACCCACGACACTCCGATTTGATGCTTTACCACTGGACCATGCTTAGCTTCGATATGTCCTCCCTGAAAATCATGATTTATGTTTTTCCTCTCAGAAGAAACTTTGCTCAACATCTACGATTTTTAAGTACAATTACAGTCATTATTAAATGGACTATAATTATGTTACAAAATCATGACATTTAACTGAATGTTAGCTTAACATATCAAAGTATTATAATCCTGTCTAACACCCCATTAATCCCCCATTTAATCAATGGTTAAGTTTCCTTTTACTTAAGGCCCTTGCGAAATGAAGTTCTTGTGTTCATAAAACTAACAAGGCTTTAGAACAGTTCATTAACAGGATCATTTTTTCTCTCATTTGTTCAAGAACAGTTCATGACCTTGAGCAGGTTCATGCGCAGAACAAACTAGTAAAAGAGCAACCAAAGTTTTATTTTTTTTAATATTTTATTAGCAGTTGTTTATTGCTACGTGCAATGCATGTATTATATGCAGTGTAATTTGTGGATGAAGCATTGAAATTTGAATTAAGGAGTAAATTAAACATTGGTTAATTTCAATTTACCCTTAACATTTTTAAGCTTTGCATACTAATTAGAGGAGCAAAATACCCATTCAGTGGAATACAAGCTTATCTGGAGCACTGACTTCGTTCTTTTGTGTAACATCATGGTAGTCAGCATACAATGTAACCGCCATTCTTTAAGAGTTTCTTGACAACACACTTATGCATCCCCGAATACCCGATGGTACTTCTGCAGTATGGCAAGTATGTTTTGGATCATAAATAAGTATTTCACATGTTTGAGGAACACAATAATTTAAGGAACGGCGTTTTTTTTTCAAAATTACGTGTTGGCCGATTGTTGTCCGGAAATATCACATGTTTGGTTGGGGATAGGTGTGGGTCCTTGTTATTTCGAGACGAATCTATATTTTTTTTCAGTGGGGTGTTTTAGTTTGGGGGCGGTGCGTATGCTGATTCTAGACCGTATAGTTTTTACTTTTGGCAATGACTTAATTACTGTTTATATGTCTCTGGTTTTGGATACTACCCTTTTACTAACATGAAATTGTATATGCATAATATTTATATATATGGTAGGTTTATGTGGAGTTTTAAAAGCTTCCTTTAAGGAGGGAAAAATAAAACAAAATGGTTTGTAACATTTTTTGTAAATGTTAGAGTTACAATCAATATGATCTCTGGCACACTCGCAAACTTCATAAGTTCAGCATAGCCATTCTAATTTGTCATGCAAATCCAAAACGCTAAAAGATAATTAAATAGACAAACCTGTTATTGTTTTTTTTAATTAATATAAAACGAGGCTTACAGCTACCAAAATAACATAATTAAAAATTCAAAACGTCCTTGTGCTTTTATTTTAATTGTCGCAAATGTGGCTATATATTGGCCATTCTGTTAGACTAATACCAAATTGGAGGTAGGATAGGTTCATTACCGGAAACTGAAAAAAATGTCTGCTTCAAAACTATTATGGTATCCCAAACGCTGCAAATGATTAGCCTGTATTAAAATGAAGAAGAATGTAAACTTAATAATTACAGCTTATTTTCAATGCTTAAATATTTGGCAACGTAGACTGAAATATTGAGATATTTTAAGATGCAATGTTGTGTATTCGGTTTTCGTGACACCCACGTGTTTTTCTAACTTATTTTATGTATTAGCTCTTATGATATAACGACATTAGGACTGAAACGCTCAATACTAGGGGCAGATCCAGGATTTCTGTTTAGGGGATGGGGAGGGGGCACTCAGCAGCTTAGGGGGAGCAACACAACATGATTATGAACCGGCACACATGTTTATCTCTAACTTTCAAGGACGGGTATGCTTATGAGGAGGTAATACCGAAAAATCTGTAAAGTAACATGTGTTTTTTATTTCAGATATTGCATGAACATACATTAAACTTAAATACTGGGAAGTTTCATAAAATTCTATCCATAGGAAAAACTTGACAAAAACTATAGTAATCGTCTTTAACAGTGATGTCAGTGATTCTTAAGTGAACAAAAACCGGTAACACCATCATAAATGTGGGTAAAAATAGGCCATTTCGTACATGTTATGACTGTATAATGGCAAACCTGTTTAAATGGTCAATGGAGTCTTGGTAACAGATTTATCCTTTTACATGATCTTTCAAGCAGAGCCACATGAAATTCCTTCGGTCTGTACACTTTGTATGTTTGAACGGATGACCTCAATGTTGGAAAGTTAATAATTTGTTATGTATAAACCATGCCATATACCGGTAACCTAAAATCTATTTTGTTGATATTTTTGTTCAAAACCCATTCTTCTACAAATTCTTTCTCAGTCATTCTCCATCTATGAGCGTAAGTGAAATGGATAGAGTGTTGGCTGCTCATGCCAGAGGTTTCAACCCCAAGCTTGACCATCTAAAAAAGCTATATGGGTCTCACGGTAAATAGGGCCTCTGGGTGGGGCCTACTTTACTCAATCTATTTAAGAGAAAATGACAAAAAATATTATTTCTTACGACTGAATAGACACATGTGAATGTTTTTTGGGGTGATTTGTTGTTGCCCACATGATGGTTAATACCTCATGGTCCCTACCGGTACCCCCCATGAGCTCTTAGAGTGGGTCATAGATTCATATAGCATTATGTTATCAAGGATAATCAGGCGACCATTAAGGCCCATGCGTCTCTTGATAAGTAACCCAGGAAGGCATGAAGAGTATAAGCTAAAAAAAAAAAAAAATCACAGATAGTTTCGCTTTATCACAAAATTTTATATTATTAATTAATAAAAAGATATTTATCAAAAATTTTAAACAATACATTAAATCAATAGTTCAAAACGACAAATTATAGTCAGGTGTTATTTTATAAACACACAGTGGAGCAAAAAATAACATGTTAAATTGTATTCCATTATAATCTTTAGTTATATCCGCCAGTCTACAAAATTAATGCAAATTACTGAACTATAAGGTGTCTAATACATTCAGCTGATTATTGCATGAGATTAACCAAGATTAATGCTAATCAAATCCTCTACGAATTTTGTATCATTACATTGTGTTTCATGTTTTTATGGTGATTGTGTAGATAAACCCTGTTAATTTAATCACATGTGTGATAAAGTGTAACAGCATAATCTCTGACTCTACGACATTATAATTATAGCTGGCAGTCTATACTCTTGATAAATACAGAATAACATTCCCTTCAGGGTATGGAGAGTGCAAGCTGACTTTTGTTAATTAGGTGCAACTTAAGAAGGATATAAGTGCATTTTTCACACTCAAACTGTTTTAAACGTATGTAAATTGGAAATATAAAATTTAACGAGAGTTATAGCTTATTCTTAATTGTATGTGTACATGTGGTTAGTCTGGATATTTAGAACAAATTCAGAATTTGTGACAGCATTATCAAATTTATGAGTTTCAAGAAGTGTTTTCAATTGTTTGAAATTCTTGAGAAAAACGGAGAAATTATTGAGAGAATTTTATAAAAAAGCTACTCGGAGCACATATTTGTCCGTCCACATATATTGTCTTGAGCTACATCAACAGTCGAGGATGAAACATATGGTATGAAGTTTCTTTTTTGGATATTTTCATTTGATAATATTTACAGGCATGCCATTCTGCTAATGTGTGTTACTATTAAGCTGTTAAATAGAATTCCATGCAAAGTAATTAAATATTTGCCAGCTTTCTAATTGGTAATTTTTCTGTTTTTCAATTAAAGTTGATTATATAAAAAAATCTTTTTCAGCAACTCTCAAAGAAGATAATAATTCAAAGGAAATACAATTTTTTTTTATAAATTTTGAATAGATTGTTGGTCATATTGGTTATGTTCATTTTTAAAGATAATTCTGGCCATCACAATTTATTTCTGCAGATGCAAATGTGAATGGCTTATTTAATGTAATGCGATGAATTGTTTCAAAGCTCTCCTTTGCCCATTTTTTGGGCAGTTATCCTGCCCCATTTCTAATGGCAAATAGTATCTTTTTTTTCCCAATCCAAAAAAACAAAATTCACAATTTCAAAATGCAAAGAAACCAAAAGAAGTTTTTTTTTTAAAAGTTTGAAGATATTTTAATATTATGATTACAATGTAGTCTTCTACAAGAACATCATATTTTTATACATTCAATATACATTACACATATATTGTTACATATATTGAAGGAACCTGTGATATGCAATTTTCCCAATTTCTTTAAAATAACGCTAATTTTCCCCAAGTCAGGGGCCCTGATCTTATTCCTAAAAGAGTGAGCAAAACCCTGTATATTTTACATTCCAATTCATTTAAGAGTATGTTAAAAATGTCCTTATATCAGTGATTTATATAACAAGATATATAGAGTTGTATACAAAAACAGTGCTGCTAATTACTCTATGATAGGGGTTGTCTCCCCATTACACAAACTTATTCCAGTTCCAAATATCAACTATATTGAAAGTCGAGTGTTAATTTTCACAAATTCCAATTCCCTGTGGGTTCCTGATAGATTGTGGTTATTTAAGTCAAAGTCATTAAAAATAATGAACAAACAAACAAACAAACAAACAAACAAACAACCAGTTTGTTATATAGAATGAATAAAAAAACTAAATGTCAATGAATTGTTAAAGTCACAAGACATACAGTGTTCTTTTTTACTATAGTTGTAAAATTTGCTTCATCTTAGAAAGATTGAATGACAATGTGAATGTCTTCAAGCAGTTTTTTTAGTGCTGTCTATTTTTAGAATGGGGGTTTTGTTTCAAGTTTATCACTCTGATTATAATATTGTTTTTGTCATGTTTTGGCTGGTTTGATATACCAAACTATGTATATTTAATTACTTTATGTTAATGAGATGCTTTGTATTCAGTTTAAAAAATAATTATATTTATAGCGTTTTTTTCCCAATGCTGCCTTTAAATTAATTGACATGTTTTTAAAATATTTCCTTGTTTAACCTTATCATCCTTGATTATCGACTTAAATACAAATAAGCTTGCTTGGATAAACAACGTCTGGAAAGATGTACTTTTATCACAGCAACCCAAGTATTATAAAGCCTTTGATTGTTTTTGTCGTGAAATCAGGATTGCAGGAATGCTTGATAATCAGATCCGAAACACGCAAGATTCCTCTATTGCCTAAATCAACATTTCATTTCGCACATGGTTAAACTCAAGTGCACCATTTGTATATGCATTCAGGATAGATATCAAAGAGCATTGTTTTTGTTTCTTGTCTCATACCGATGTACATGCTAATCCCAGCATGATGCATGGGATATTTTTTTTTTAAGTAAGGTTTATAAATAAATGCAGGGCTTTCATTGAGTTTTGAAGTTAAGGAGGGTGAAAGATAAAAAGTAGAAGGGTGTTCTGGGGGTCCACCGTAAAAAAATAGAAGAAACTCAGCTGGGTGTTCAGATAGGAATAGTCGGTGTGTGTGGGGGGGGGGGGGGGGGGGAACCCTGGCCCCCAGTTTCTAATGACAGCCCTGAAATGGTCCTCCCTTACAAAATACATCAACTCAAACGTTTGTTTTGGGGTATATGATATTTTTATTCTGTCATTGGCTTCATTTTGGCTAATGATTTAGAAATTTGTTAC
Source organism: Panopea generosa (assembly GCA_029582155.1). NCBI lineage: Eukaryota > Metazoa > Mollusca > Bivalvia > Adapedonta > Hiatellidae > Panopea > Panopea generosa. The sequence continues at coordinate 21,759,346 of CM055904.1, forward strand.
AGAGATAGTTTGACTTGTGAAGATTTAGAAATATGTTACAGAGAAAGTTTGGCTTGTGAAGATTTAGAAATGTGTTACAGAGACAGTTTAAATGGCATGTGAAGATTTAGAAATGTGTTACAGAGATAGTCTGACTTGTGAAGATTTAGAAATGTGTTACATAGATAGTCTGACTTGTGAAATTTAGAAATGTGTCACTGAGACAGTTTGGCTTGTGAAGATTTAGAAATATGTCACAGAGATAGTTTGACTTGTGAAGATTTAGAAATGTGTCACAGAGATAGTTGGGCTTGTGAAGATTTAGAAATGTGTCACAGAGATAGTTGGGCTTGTGAAGATTTAGAAATGTGTCACTGAGACAGTTTAAATGACTTGTGAAGATTTAGAAATGTGTCACAGAGACAGTTTGAATTGTGAAGATTCAGAAATGTGTTACAGAGTTAGTTTGACTTGTGAAGATTTAGGAATGTGTTACAGTATCATGTAAATAATTATAATTTTCAGAAACACTTAAGTGAATATTTATCAAAATTAGCATGACATTGTATCCCTTTAAGGGGGCAGGGTGTTTCTGTAATATTTCTATAATACTTGCTACATATATGAATGGTGGTTCTGTTTCAGAATTATTTCAAAGTCTTTTTCCACCAACAAAACTGATTGCCATTTTATAACCAATAACCTGTCAGTGTTTTTTTTCACCATTTTGGGAATATGACCCATACCCTTGGAATTGGGAATTTTAGCGGCATTTTCATTAACATTGGGATTTTTTTTTGCATTAAATATATTTATATATTTATAAAAAGTGTACACTTGCTTATCAGGCCATTTAATTTAATAATCAATGTCATACTAAATTCAGAATGGGGAAAACTTTCTTTATTTTATCAAGGAAGTATGGCAAGTTTCAATTTACATTTTTGAAGCTTTCAATTGGGAATTTTTACCATTCAATTGGAAAAAAAGATACTATTTGCCATTGGGAATATGACCCAATAACAGCTATAAAAATGGCCGAAAAAAAACACTGCCTGTACTTGTGTTTAATAAAAAAAAGGTGTTTAACCCTCAATAAAAATGACCTTAAAGGTCATACAAAAACTTCAAAGGTCGTAATTTCACTTAATAAATGAATAAAAAGAATGTTTCTGAATGTAGGACTGGTGAACATCATCACTATAATCTGAATATGGTGGTATAATCTAAATATCCTAATTTCCAAATTTAAATAAATCGGGTGTCCCATAAAACATTACCCAGGCTGTAGCAGGTAAGTGGCCCTCATGTAAAATCAATAGTATAGGCAGTTATGGAGATTAGAAATATCACCCAACAAGTGATAAAGCATTTGGAATGAAGATATGAAATATTTGATGTACGGTCCTCGGACAGATAGTTCTATTGTATGGTTTTGTGATATATTTGGAAAAGGAATTTGGAAAGCTTTTACGATTTCAATTCTTCCGGTAAGTTCAATAGAATACATAGGCAGATAAGTTTAACATTGATGATACCAGTGTCTGAGAGGTTGTTACATTAACCAGTTGAAGTGATAACCGTTTTTTTTTTAGGTGAGTTAATTTGTCCGGCAATTTCAGCAAAAGCTTCTAAATCAGACATTATACCCCAATCATTTTCATTGGGTGGGCATATAGCATGGTCTAGTGGTAGAGCATCCGCCTCACATGACTGGATGGGGTATTATACCACGTGTCTGGGGCATGATACTCTAGTGTGACAGTGCTCAGAATACAGTCTCAAGTAGACACTGTCGCGATATGACTGAAACATTGTTGAAAGCGACGCTAAACACCATTCAACTACAACATCCCATTCAGGTAATACAGGTCAAGTTTGTATTTCGTTCTGATCTGATGATTTTTTATTGAGTTATGCCCCTTTTTCAACATAGATTATTGACAAATGTCAAGAAATTGGTTTCCTCTCGATATCTCTTGAAAGATCTGATGGATTCGATTCATATTTGGTAGAAAGATGGTGTTTTCGTCAAAACCCCTGCATATTAATAAGGTGTTCGGGGCTCTGATTGGCTGATAGTTTCCGACCTCTAAAGTCTATTTATTTTGACGAAAATTTATTTTTGGCTTTATATCAACAAGACCGAGGTCAAGTTCAACAATGGATAGAATGGCACATATTAATAAGGTGATATGGGATCTGATTGGCTGACAGTTTCCAGCCTCTAAAATCTTTATTGATGGAACAATTTTGATGAAACTTGATATTTGGCTTTATTGATTTCTACAATCAAAGTGGGGACATCTGTGTCCCATGGATGCATTTTTAGTTTTAACTGATTTGTTTTGGTTTGGTTGTGAAATTAAAGCTCAAGTTTTACTTCAGACACTCTTTAAGTACGTTTTATACGTAGAACCAATACTGGGTGTTATTGTGGAGAAGTATTCAAGTCGAGTCTGCATCCTCTAGCTAAATACCCTATCCACTAAATACAGTGTAGAAAAAAGGATAGTTATTATTCATTGTAGTTTAAATTATGATTGAAACATCTTCAATGTTGTAATTATTTGTAGTGTGTAATATGGTTGATAAATCTTTTATGTGGTAATTGAAGTGTATAATATGATTGAAACATATTCTATGTGATAATTGTAGTGAATGATATGATTGAAACATCTTCAATGTTGTAATTGTAGAGTATAACATTATTGAAACATCTTTAATATTGTGATTGAAGTATATAAATTGACTGAAACATCTTCAATGTGATAATTGTAGTGTATAGTACGAGTGAAACATCTTTAATGTTGTGATTGAAGTATATAAATTGATTGAAACATCTTCAAGGTTGTAATTGCAATGTCTAATATGATTGAAACATCTTCTATGTTGTAATTGTAGTGTATAATTTGATTGAAACATCTTCAATGTTGTAACTGTAGTGAATAATATGATTGAAACATCTTCTATGTGATAATTGTAGTGTATAACATTATTGAAACATCTTCAATGTTGTGAATGAAGTATATAAATTGATTGAAACACCTTTAATGTTGTTATTGTAGTGTATGATATGATGGAATCATCTTCTGTGTGGTAACTGTAGTGTATAATGTGATTCAAACATATTCTATGTGATAATTGTAGTGTATAATATGATTCGAACATCTTCTATGTGATAATTGTAGTGTATAATATGATTGAAACATCTTCAATGTTGTAATTGTAGTGAATAATATGATTGAAACATCTGTGTTGTAATTGTAGTTTATGGTATGATTGAAACATCTTCAAAGTGGTAATTGTTGAATGCTAATTTTAAAATAAATGTTCAGCATTGTTGTTTTTTTTAAATGAAATAAGTTAATTTAAATCATGTCAATGCATGGCATTAAAAAGGATTTTCATGGTACTAGCTATAAGTTAAACATTCTTTGAAAACAGTGCAGGAAGAGTTCAGATTGCGCGTAACAAGCAATCTGAACACTTCCTGCACTGTTTTCTGCTCTGTCAGTTAATATAAACATAATTCACCCGGTAATTAAAAAACCTTCTATATTAAAGTGTCCAAAGGCGTCTATATTAGAGATGTCCAAAGGCATCTGTATGAAGTAAAGAGTTATACCAAAGCTTGGTAAGAGTGCTTCTAAGTGAAACTCACAGCTTCTGTGACTGGGACCTGTATTACTCAACAAATAAATTGTGACACCTCTTGGGGGAACATTTCATTTATACAACATTTTCAAAAATTTTAAAAAGAATTCTATGTCAAGACTTACAAAAGTTCATAAAATTATGTAAGCGAAATACTTGATGAATTTCCTGTTTTTTTTCTTACTTGACATCTTACACTAAAACTTACGATTGTCAGTGAATCGGGTCTCTGATGTCTAGTGACCTGTTTTGCTAAATGTATCAAGCTGACAATTTACTCAACTCAGAGATCTGACGTGCAAAATGATAAATGTAAACAATTTAAGGTTGTAGCATTTCAGTAATTTGAGTTAAAGTAAATCTCAAGTTGAGATGTTTAAAAAGGTTAAACTGAGGCGTGCACTATCTCTGTAAGCCGTGAATGAGTGCCAGTATAATGCATAATGTAAAATTTGAGTATCATGTGCTGGTGGTATGATATATTTCCGGCATGGTACGTTGGTGTGGTAGCGTTGATATGGATTATGTAAACTATTGCTTTAAGTGGAACAGAGCTGTCACAATCTAGTTTAGTTTATTTATTTTACATCAATCGTGAAACAATTTCTTACAACTGAGAGAAATCGTGCTCAAAATTTTCCTAGGTAGAATCAGTACTTATATTAGCAAGGTACGGAGAGTGTGACATTAAGAATGTTAAGAACACGCTGTTTTCTTTCACTCGCTGTAATAAATTATTACATTAATTAAAGGTTCACTTTGCTAGCACAAACTTCTCAAACTCCCGCACAGATTGAGTAGCTTATAAAGTAATCTTTCACTTTTTTAATCCCCCACGCACAGCCATTATGATAATAGTGATTGTTTGCCTTTCTAATAGAGGATCTGTTGATCGCCTTATTTGTTCGTATGAATTTAAAAAAAAAATGAAAATAAAGAAAGAATCTGCTCTTGGACTCAAACCCGGGACCTTTTTACTGAGAGCCAACGCTCTAGCTATGCAAACTGAACCAGTTGGATTTCTGACATACTGAGTTTCTCTCCCAACAGGTTATGCACACCACATGATATTGTGACATACAGTTAAACCTTTTTAAGCAGTCTGATTCAAGGGAAGGAGCAAAAGTGACCTTTTAAGACAGGTTGTTGCTTAATACAGGTTTATTTGCTCTGAAAGCATAGAAATGAGAAAAAGAAAAAGCAAATGTGGCTGCTTAAGACAAGTGACTTTTAATAGACGTGACTGAATACACAGGTTCAACTGTATTTCGAATTGAAATTGAATTTTTCTCAAACTTTCCATGAAGACAGATAAGCATGTGAATGTTCCTCAGAGCATTGTTTGTCACCGCCCCATTTTGGGTGCTGAAATAACAGGACGATAAAATATACAGATGGTTCAGGACTCAAAACACAGTGAGGAACTTTAGCTGACAGAATTCATGGCTGTACCAACTGAACTAGCCAAACATCTGATATACAATACTTTATTCTTTCCCAACAAATTTGAAAGTATTCCCTGAATTATTACAAAGAACAGTGAATCATATATGAATGATTCTCAACCTATTATAAAAATCCCATCCCTTCTTAGGGCACCACTGTTACAGGGTATATATAACCAGTTTGGGTCTAAGGTCTTGAGCCCCATGGACCTTTAGTTGACAGTGTGATTGGTTTACCGATTGAGCTAAACAGATTGCTGCCACGTTTCTCTCCTATTAACTTGTACAGGTCCAGGGTGTATGCAAATGCAGTGTGACATATTTCCTTAGAAAAAATTGGAATTCATTCCATAGAGAACAATTTAGGAACTGTCAATGTTTCTCAGAATAAGTCAAAGCCCTATATATACATTGCAGACCTATATATAAACACTGGACAATATGCCAGCTAGACTTGAACCTGAGATCCTTCGTTGATGGGGCGGATAAACTCTGCTGAGCTAGACTTCTAGTATATATGTTTCTCTCTGTCTGGTTTATAGGTCATGTACACCCTAGCTGCCAGGGTGTGTCATGCATCAAACATTTGTAACATTTGTGTATTTCATCCTTAAGACCGTTATAAATTTTTTTTTTTTTCGGGTGTTTTATTTTTATGAAAATAAAAAAGATCTGGGCAGCATGAAAATTAGGTGGGCGGGGATAATAATCTAGCAATTAATTCATTATGGCCTAAAACTAATAAGAATTAAATCCACAGTCATTGGGAAAAGTTTAAAATTAAGGTCTGTTTATTTTTACAATTTGTATACAACATGGTTAAATCATTCATAAAATTTAAAAGAAAAAGTTTGTTATTTGTTAGTATTCATTTTATTGTCCTTCCCATATTGACTTGAACTGAAAGCTGACGAGTCCGAGATATATTATAAGAAGTGACAAAATGTTGCATTGTATGTTTATTTAAACCTAGGCAATAATATAAACTTTTATAATAAAATAAAATCAATTCGGCTTCATAACAAAGAACCCTGAATAATGTTATTGAGCTAAATTTAGTATAGTAATTCACTGAATTGCATTCCAGTGGTTTTGTTGATTTTCAATGGGGAAATGTCACCAAAGGTGAAATGTGTAAATGAATTGGGGAAGATTGCAAACGCATTATTTATTGAACTTTTCAAAAGCTTAATTTGTATTATTTAACTCTTTTTTTTTTAATTTGAATTCTACATTAATGAGTTTATAAAACTTACTGATAGGGGACTATATGTATTGCTTGTAATATTCCATTGTATTGTTTAAATAGTTGTTGTTGTTGTTGTTGTTGCATGGTGTTTAGCGTCGCTTTCAACAATTTTTCAGTCATATCGTGACGGTGTCTACTTGAGACAGTATTCTGAGCACTGTCACACTGGAGTATCATGCCGCAGACACATGGTATGATACCCCACCCAGTCACATTATACTGACAACGGGCCGACCAGACCTAAAACTCTCCTCTAAATGCTGAGCGTCAAGCGAGGAAGCTTCTAGTACCATTTTTAAAGTCTTTGGTATCAACCGGCCGGGGATTGAACCCACGATCTTCCGCATGTGACGCGGACGCTCTACCACTAGACCACGCCGCAGTCCTATATTAAATAGCAATTTGATTAAAATGTTCATTTTTACCCTTGAGATTTTTAAAATAAGCATCGCATACACATTTTAAGAATGAAATACTCATTTGAGGAAAAGCTTATCTGGTAAATCCCATATATATAATGATTTACAGGCACCAATTGTTCATTTATTTTTCATTTATTCATTTCTGCTGATTCATTGAGGAAGAGATGAGATGATTTTTCAAAATTTTAAAATTAATTATAAACATTTTTTCGCATTATATCATGTCTATAGTTATATACTCACTGATCCTGTATTGCCAAAAGGATTATTTATTTAAACATGCCAAAATGATATATTGAAAAGGGGTTTCCTCATTTGTGCTACACACCTAGATTAGACTAAAATAGATTTCCTACTAAAAACGTAATATTTTGTTACATATCAAATGCGTCACAATTTCATTTGGATATTGAAATTGTTTCGTTTTATCGTTGAAAAAGTCTGAATGATGATGTGAAGGTCATCAAGCTTTATTCAAGTGCTGTCTATTTTTAGCATGAGGATTTTCTTTCAAGTACCACTTTAATTCAAATATTGATTTTTTCACTTTTGTTGGATATGCCATACCCAAAACCATTCATATTTTATTCATTAACGATAATAATATATATGAATGGTTTTGGGTATGTCAATATCCAACAAAACGTGAAAAAATCAATATTTTATCCATTTTAAAAATAATTGTATTTTTTAAGACATTTATTTAGAGTTTTTTTGTGATATACTCACTTTAACAACTATATTGCTAAGTAAATAATTAAAGTCAACTTACATGCATAAATTTTATAGCACACTTTCAGTAAAAAACCTACCGGTACCTAAATGTTAACACATAAAGGGTTACCCCTTATAATCTTTCCATTTATTCTTCTGTCCATCCCAAAATGTTTTCTATTATACTTATACTATAAGTGGGGGGAGGTAGTATAATGGCTAGAGTGTTGGCTGCTCACGCCAGAGGTTGCGAGTTTGATCCAAAGCTCAACCTGATGGCTCTCATAAAACAATTCACTCAACGAGAATGGTGCATATATAAGCTTTGATCTTTCATCGCAGTTGAGCTAAAATAAATTAGTATAAACTAAATGTTTTCTGCTCAATTATAAACCTAAGTTACCTTTAAGGTTACAATATGATGAAATTATTTTTGATCAGGTTTTCATCAGGAACAGGAACTGTAGTTTTTTCATTGACACTAATTTATTTTAGCTCAATTTTAAATTATTGATAGCTCAGAGCTCATAACTATGAACCACTCTTGAGCCCAGTTCCTGGGTAAGACCAGTTACTGAGTTAATTTTTGAGAGGCAATGGGTTGAGCTCCGTGTATAGCAACTGTAATATGGGGTTTTGAGGTAAATCAGTCATGGTCAAGGTCACTGTTACTAAAAATAGGAAAATAATTATCTGCTCAATAACTTTCCAAACTAATTCAATTTACAAGTATTTGGCTAGTTATGGGCATATATTGACTGCTTTGCACTGCATGAGTCCTAATTTATGGATAATAAAGTGTTCAAGGCCTTAATACTGACTTGTTGAAACTCAACCAGCTTTAAATGATTTTTAACAATACGCAAATATTAATTAAGCAATTTTTAAATCATGTTTTATTAAAAAATCTGCACCAGGTCAGTGTGACTCAAGGTTTTCAATTATAGACTACCTGAATGACTACCATGATAACTAAGTTGTCTTGTAAACACAGTATACACATGTAAACCATTATAACGTATGCTAGTTTACATAGAGATGTTTGAATATGTGTAAGGATGATACAGTCTTATTTACTGTAGGTAGTGTGGTGGATGCAGTGTTATGGCTTTTCACCCCAGAGGTTGTGGGTTCAATCCCTAAGCTCGACCCGATGCCTCTAAATAAACAACACTCAGTACTAGTTCTACCCAGGAAGCAGACACAAGAGCAATTCATTTGATGTGAACTGTAATTTACCAACACGGCCTTGCATTTAAAATCTTTTATCTTAAAATGAATTTTCTTTCATTTCATACCTAATACGATACTTCTACTCAGATTTATTTTGCGGTCTTCCACCAATGAATAAATATAATATATATATATATTATACACACGTATATGTATTATAAACTGTCATGTGTTGAAAATGTCATTTAATATGAATAAAAATTGGATTTTTTAAAGTTTCAAATACAGTCGGGTCTCCATGTTCCAATTTTCATACGTTTCTCTTTCTAATCTCTTGATTTAAACGAAAATTTTAAAATCTAAAAAAAATTTGCAAATTTTTTCAATAGATTAACTCTTCAGACAACTATAAATCTCATACTGATCAATTTATTACGAGGGAGGTGGGGTCATGGAAACCTGAAGCTCTTTTAAGTGTTATTATCAATTATCAATGAACTGAAATTAGAAAAAAAATACCATGTTTGATATATATATATACATATATATCAATATCATTCAATGATCTGTTCATCTAAGTGATAAATAATAGCCATTACCTTTTAAGTGTTATGCATTCTTTCAAATATTGTTTACCTTGAATCTTTTATTAAATTTCCCGACATGTTAAGTCGATGAGATTAGTTTACTTAAGGCCATCCTTAAAAAATGTTTATTTTGCAATGTTTTTTTTTCTTTTAGGGGAAGAGGGTCGATGCTTTTTGAAGAGGGAAAAATAATGAGTTTTTTTGGGGGGAATTTTTATAGGTCGTAAAATAAAATAAAAAAAACAAAAAAAACCCATCATAAGTATGTATATTTAAAGCATTTAACTCAGATTTATTTTGAGGTTTTCCACCAATGAATAAATATATTCTATATAAATATATATATATATATATATATATATATATATATATATGTATTATACATATGTTTATATATTATAAACTGTCACGTGTTGAAAATGTCATTAAATATGAATAAAAATTGGATTTTTTAGCAAGTTTCAAATACAGTCGGGTCTCCATGTTCCAATTTTCATACGTTTCTCTTTCTAATCTCTTATTTTAAACGAAAGTTTCAAAATCTAAAAGAATTTGCAAATATTTAAATAGATTAATTCTTCAAACAAATATAAATCTCATACTGATCAATTTATTACGAGGGAGGTGGGGTCATGGAAACCTGAAGCTCTTTTAAGTGTTATTATCAATTATCAAAGAACTGAAATTAGAAAAAAAATACCATGTTTGTTGCCTTTTGAAGGGGGAAAAATAATGAGCGTTTTGGGGGAATTTTATAGGTCGTAAAATAAAATAAAAAAAAGAAAAAAAAACATTGTAATATAAAGTATGTATATTTAAAACATTTAACAGGTCAACATCCCTGTTCTTCATTGTTCTAAACTGTTAAACTGACATTAAACACCTCTTTAAAAACACTGCTTTGCTCCCACTGCCATTTTTCATGTGGGTTACATATTGATGTTATTAAAAACTTTTTTGGCTGATTTTGATTTTTATTGTCATTTTTAACAGAAAATGGTCAGAAATCATGAGGATAAAAATCAATGCTTTGAGAGTCGATAAAAAAAAAATTTGGTAGCTGCAATTTGAATGAGCAGCGTGACAAACCAACATATTTTTAAGAATGGTCCTTATGAATATATTAGATATTTGATACTGTAATGAAATCACAAAGTTGTTGTAAAAATTGTATGAAAAAAAACTTGTCTGAATAACAGTTTTGTAATTCATTGTGCAATATATCTTATTTCGTAAATCTAATTGAAATTCGAGCATGCTTTTAAATCGTAATAAATTAAATACAACTTTGAAGTAGGTGAGATTTATGAAATGTGTCAGATGTTACCTGACATGATTTGAGACATTGATCTTTGAAGTTTGAAGTGATTATTAATCCATCTGACCATGAGTTGCTTTGACAGAGTTTCAACACGTTAATATATAGTAATATCAAGATTTAGCAGTAATTCCGTGTGTTTACTTTATTGCATTGAATAGACCAGCAACTAACCCCCTAATTAAATGCCAACCCCCCCCCTCTTTGGATGTGATTTTTTTTTTGATTTCTCAGATCCAAATAAAGACCCTCTTTTGAAAAATAAATACCCCCTGAGAGTGTTTATTCCAGTTAATGTTAAGATTCAGCTCTGTCCACTGTCTCTTGGGCTGGGACAAAGCAATGACTTTGATTTTTTCTCTCTGGATTGAGAGCCCTGAGGACCTGGTAAAGGCCCTTTCCCATTTAAAGCACTGTTAACAATCTTTTGTCCCCAGGGACCTATTTGGTAAGCATCGACTCACTTATATTTCAATTTTGCCCTGTGTCATCTCCTCAATTAGAAACTGATAATTATCCCACTTGAATCAGTGGTGAGAGATTAATGACAATTAGACACAACGTTGACTGTCGGCTGATGTTGACAATAGAATATTAATTTAAAATGGAATGAAACATTTACAAACTTGTTTGTTTGGACAGTAAGTCAGTATGTATTTAAGGTTTATCCAGAGCACACAGGCTCTAGATTGTGATGTAATATTTTATCTTCAGACTATCAAAACGGATTTTGTTTTATCTTCTTTTTTACAAGTTTTTTTTTAGTGTCATGACCCTATCTCCCTGACTTTTCCTTGTTTGGTGAAATGGATGGAATATTGGTCGCTCAGGTCAAAGGTTGTGGTTTCAATCTGAAGCTCAACCCAATTTCCAAAAAACTATCTAAAACTGGTTCAAGCTAGGAAATGGACTAGTATAATTCACAGAAGATCTTAGCTAATACTTGAAAATGCAATCAAGCTAAAATAAGTCGTTTACAATATTTGAAGAAGTGTATAAATAATTGATATACATGTATATCAAATTTTACTGTTCATTTGCAAATGATGTCAGATTTATAAATGATAATGCGAGCAAAATCTTGGTGATATTTGGGTCTGCTTTGTTTGGATTTTCTGATTTACCTACAGTATCTCTCTTAAATATGACAACTGAATTGTCCAAAACCAATCATGTCAGGCTGTTACAGAGCTTAAACAATTAACATTTACCTATGACAACGGCTATATAGTCATATATAGTCATCTGACTATTAACCCAGGGGTTGTGAGTTTGAATCCACACCTGGCCACAGTCACCAAGATGATTGATATATAACAATGCGTCACATTATCATTTGTCCCTCATCGCTGATTCAAGTAAGAAAGTTATTTGTAAGTTGTTGAGATTGTAAGGTACAATTTTTTTTAATGGTCAGGTCGCATGAGCGACTGAACCCTATATAAGGGCGAGTTAAGAAATTGACTGGGTGCTGCCATATTGAAACGTCAGGATAATGTGTTAAAAACATGGCATTCGCCACATGGAGGTTGCCATTGTTTTTCTAAACAGTGCATCATGGGAATGTACAAACCGCTATTGATATAAAAACCTAATCATGTTCCGACCATTTTCCAGCTTAGAGGAAAATTCAAATGCAGTGTGTGTAGTAATTGACTGTGACGTTTTAATGCACTAATTGAGATCACTATGAATTGTTCTTTGCATATTTAATCAGGAAAGAAATATGGTAATGCCTTAAATCAAGGAATTTTCTAAAATTCCTTGCGTAAATGAGGTCTTGAAACTTACCTTTTTTTGACAGTTTATCGCCGTTTCTGACAGATTCCTATTGAGTTAATGTTAATAATTTTCAAATAACGATGTATTTACTAAATTATTATAATATGCTGAACCCACAACAATAAAAATAATAACAAAATTAAACAGCTACAGTTGTTCATTTTATTCGATACAACAGAAATATAAAGATAGTTTACCGCTGTGACATATTTTCAGCACGTCGTCAGAATCAGATATTATCGCCGAATGCACAAGTTTTGGAAAAACAGTAATTTTTAAAAATAGTATATCCAAAAATTAATTTAAAATATGGATACATATTGTTTTAAAATATATTATTATCACAGTAGTAAATTGTATAGAACATAGCAGTAAGTACGTTAGACAATAAATTGGTAAGTTTTTATCTAAATATGCAAATGGCAATACATAATGATTGAGATCAGTACATTTAAACATCAAAGTTACTATCAGGCACACTCGCTGTGTCAGCCGGGACCTTGTTGGGATTTGGTATCACCAATGTATTTAGTACCCTGTACAAGGAACCAAACTTACACATTCATTCACTTTAATTGTCACATCGTTTATAAGACCTATTACCATTGAATGCTTTTTAAAAGCAACCAACTTGTTTTGTTAACCTTCCAGGGTCCAAAGACAGAGTGCAGTCAGGCAGACTGATCATCTGAGAGACGATAGTTCTGGGAGTTTCTGAGGTTTTCTTCTCCATTAAAACTGGTAGCCAAAATCTAATATAATGGGCCATGTGTTGAAAATAGAGCTTAATTGTACAATGGTCAAAATTTGTTTAACAAAATATTAAAAACACAAAATTGTATACTATAGTATTTATTATTATACAGGTGTGTCTTTAATTTAAAGAAATGAAATGTTTTTTTATCCAAAAATAATATTGAATATACCTTTCATAAAATATTTATTAAACGGATCACATTGTACATTATATAAATGAATGTCACATTAAGTAATTGTTGACATTTCTTTTATAAACCTATACGTAGTGTCCTGGTTTATGTAAAAAAAACTTTAAAACACATTGTTGATATATCGTTGCAATTCTTTCCTATCATACTGATAAAAATGGACTAAAGTAAAAATAAGTTTACATTGTGCTTGTTGTCAAATATGACTATATACAAATGTGCAAAGTAATGGCAGTGCCTTTCAGCCATTACATTACTAGAGTTGCTCTTGTTCTTCTTCATCATGTTGATCTTCATTGTCTTCTTTTTCTTTTTCCTCTACTGACTATAATTGTGCGTCGAGGTGTGTTGGGTGTTTTATATATAAGGAAATAGATTGCCAAGCTTCCCAAGGTCAATAACTAAATCCACCAAAGTGAACATGTCTGAAAATGTGTATTTTAATAAATAGATAAATAATTTTTAGACATTTATATTAGACTTGGGAAGTGAATATATTGAGCGACAATATGACACAGCAGTTTTGATAAAGACTGTTTCTAAAAACTATGCATGGCCCAAAATAAAAGTAAGTATGTATGCTGACCCCGACTACAGACTGATTGCATGCATGAACACCAGTCAAATCAATTCTCAATCTTACCATGTATCATTAGGTCACAATAAGATTTTCGTAATTGTTTTTACCAAATAGAGGTGATGGTGGGGGCGGGCAATTATATTTTATATTTTTAGGTCACCTGAGAGTTTGTCTCAAGGGATCTTTTGCGATCGCCTTTTGTCTATCATTGACTTCTTATCAAAAACTGTAAGCTAAATCGTAATGAAATGTTGTTACATATATATATTATGCAGCTTTGATACCTAAGGATGAATCAAAATTGTGAATTGCATGGTCCTCACACCCTGGGGCCTTGGGGTGGGACCAAAACAATCAAATTTAAGATAAACTTTGAAAATCATCTTCTTACTTCTTTAATATAGGAAGCACTGGGAAACAAATGCTGAGTATGATCAAGGACATATATGGGTCCTTTATAAAAATTATGAATTGTATAACCCTTGGTCTCACGGTTTGGACCTTGGGGTGGGACCTACTTTACTAAGTATATATAAGATAAAATGACAAAAAAAAACATCATTTCTGATGTCTGAATAGACTCATTTGATTGGTTTTTGGTCTGATTTGTTGTTGCTGACATGACGGTTAATGCTTATGTTTTATTGACAAAAGTTGGAAAATATATTCATATAGCTTTATGTCATCAATGATAGTCAGGTGACCGTTAAGGCCCATGGGCCTCTTGTTATTTTCAATGTTAAAACAGAAGTCAAAATCTTAACTGTTACGTTCCACGGTTATGGCAAATAACAGTTCCCATAGCTGGACAAGACAATAATAAAGTATGGGGTGAGTAAAACAAACCATCAGAGGTGGGCATAGATCAAAATCTAGGAATTAATCCATTATAGCCTTTAACCTTCAACAATTTCAGTATTTCAGCATGGCCCAACTCTAATCCTGTTACATTTTTTTTTCAAATACATACTGTCAGTGAGGACATTCTATATTATAAACTGTATTGTCAATCTTCTACTTGATCTTTTGACATTTCCTCAATGAATCACCTAATACAGATTCCCCTTTCACAATACAATTTACATTTGAGATGTAAGAGGTATAGGCCTAGGGTGTGTTGTTACATACTGTAAGCACTTAACAAGTGCCCTTTAAACTGTATAAGCCACTCCAAGACTGAAGTATTTGCCAAAAACTGATTTTATGGATTCTTCAAATCTGCTAATGATTTATGTCTTTTTATGTAGAGAGTTGGCTTATGTGTTTGAGGAGATTGTTTCCTTCTTTGATCTTGTTTGGTTGCAATGCAAACTGTTAATTGGTAGACTGCATGCATGGGTACACTGTAGGAATCATGCTTAAGATGTACTTTAAATATTGTTACTCCTTAAACTTAAATAGCGTTGTTATGGTGGTTACAAAAAATTGATATCATAATATTTATATGGTTACATGCATATTTGAAGTATAACTTATATTTTTTATATAGTTTACTTGAGGTTTAATTATCAGATATTGAAAATTAATTCTAATTGCTCAGTGTCATTTTATGTTGGGGGGGAGGGAATTTCAGATTTTCTCAGTGCTCCAGATAAACTTTTCTTCAAATGAGTATTTTACTCCTTAAATTAGTATGCAACGCTTATTTTCAAAATGTTAACATTTTAATCTAATTGCTATTGAAATTAAACCAACCAACACTGAAAGTGTCAGAATCCAATGCTTATTTTACCCCTTGCCTTGAAATTGCAATGCTTTTTTCAGAAATATCAATGCTTAAATACCCCCAAATGGTGCTAATATCGAGAGCACTGGACTTTCTGCATGTTCCAGCTTATCCTATGTGTGAGTGTTGAACTGTAATACAGAGAGGACATTCTATATTATAAACTGTAATGTCATCCTTAATAAACTGCTTGATCTTTTGACACATCCTCGGTGAATCACCCAATATAGACTCCCCTTCTGCTTGAAATGTAAGGGGTACCATCCTAAACTGTTTAACTGGGGTGTGTTGTTGTACATACGGTAAGCACTTAACAAGTGCCCTTTAAACTGTATATAAACCACTCCAAGACTGGAGTATTTGCCAAAAAAATGATTTCATGGTTTCTTCAAAACTGCTAATGACATATCTTTTCTTTAGAGAGTTGACTCATGTGGGAAGCTTCCTGCTTTGATCCTAATTGGTTACAATAAGTTAAATTGTTAATTGGTAGATAGAGTATGGTGCTGGGAAGGTGTTTAATTGGTACTTTTAAGTTGGTAGTGTTGCTCCTCAAACTTGAAATATCTAATGATATTTTTACATTGGGCCCACTTGTAATTATTTATCCAAGTTCTAGTTTAGTAATATTTAACTCACCTGAGTCCTGTGCAGAAGGCACAAAGTGAGCTTTTGTGATCCCCTGGTGCTCATAGTCTCATCTACACCAAATTTGGATTGAAACATTAAAAAAAAAAGTTGTATGTGAAGCACTCTCAATATTGTCATGACCCTGGGGTCAAATGTGACCCCTCCCCAGGGGGTTATTTTTATTTTTATTCAAGAATCTTCTACTCCCAGACTTTGATATTTTGTATGTAGTATCACCTGATAATAATCTCTCAGAATTATTTAAGCCAATATTGGCCCTACCACATGTCTCGGCTTATAAGAAATTTGGTATATAATTGTGTTTCCGTCATTAAAAGAAAACTTTAAATTATTATTGGTTTTGAAGTAAATTTGGTCAAGTTCACATACTGTTTAGTAAAAACAGAAAAATAATTTCCTCTCAACCCTGAATCTGCCACTGCGGACAAAAGCACTAAGCTAATTGTTTATGCTATCCTTCAAAGTGAAGAGATTTAAAGCTCAAATTTATACCGAAATCAATTAAGTAAATTACAAATGTAACAATGGCAGGAAAAAAACAAACACAATCCATGTAGCTTCTTAGCAACAGGTGATGTGCTGTTTACCATGAACTTCTCAAATTATTAACCAATAATTAGGGGGTATGTTAACCATCATGATTACAGAAGAATGAAGGATTGTTTAAAAATACCCTGCTTTCATTGGCTTCCTGTTTATTATAAGCTGTATTGATTTGCTTGTTTGATATTCAGAAGTAGAAATGTATGTATTTTATTATGTAGATTAACCTTGTCAGTTGCTGGTTATTTATAGGAGACATATATGCCCGTGTTTTTTGTTTGAAAAGTGTTTCTCAATTGCTGATTATTTATAGCAAACATGCATTTCCGTGTTTTTTTAGCTCTACTCCCATAAGGCTTATGTAATGGCACTATGTCCGTCGTCTGTTATCTGTTGGCAGCACTTTCTCTGAAACTGCAACTTCACATGGATGTTTCTATTGCATAGGAGACTATACAGAGATTTTTTTTTTTCTATCTGAAATTCGAGATGGCTGCCATGACTAAAAATAGTCAGAAACATAAAAAAAATCTTCTTCTTATGAACAGCCCAACAGATTTTTAAAAATTTAATGTTTATGTAGTAATGATCACTAACTATAGTTCTGTTAGACTTGTTCCAATGGTGTCCCTATATAGGGTAAAAAATTACCCTGCCCAAGGGTTCAATTATGGGACATATGTTATAATAAATATTAATTTATTTTTTTAAAATGGAAATGATTTTACCTATATTTTCACAGAAGCATTGTTTGGTGAAGGAGGTTCAGATTTGTAAAACTGCCTGGGTTCCGTTGTCTTAAGGGGTCAAGGTGGGGCCCCAAAAGAGTAAAAATTGGGAATTACAAAAATCTTTTTCTTAAGAACCGGTATGTCAGATTTGTTCATATTTGGCATAAATTATCCCTATGTGTAGGGGTTTGATTGCAGATAAGTAATTAGGGACTAAAATTTATAGGAGCCCTGTTAGGGGACTTATAATTTACATAGGGATGCTATGGGAAAACAGAAAATTCTCTTTTTTTTCATCTATTCTGAAACCACTAGGCCAATTAAACTGAAACTTCATATTGATGTTTCTATTTCATAGGAGACTATAAAAAAGATTTTTTTCCGATATGAAATTCAAGATGGCCCCTGTTACTAAAAATAGTCCAAAACTTAAAAACTCTTCTCATGAACGGCCCGAAAGATTTTCAAAATGTTTATGTACTAATGATAACCAACTATAGTTCTGTTAGATTTGTTCAAATGGTGTCCCTAGGTTAAAAATGACCCAGCCCCGAGGGTTCAATTAGGGGACACGTGTCATTATAATATATATTAATTTATTTTTTTCAAAATTAAAAGGATTTTGCCTATATCTTCGCAGAAGCATTGTTTGGTGAAAGAGGTTCAGATTTTCAAAAATGACTGGGTTCCACTGTCTTAAGGGGTCAGGAGGGGGCCCCAAAAGGGTAAAAATTGAGAATTACAAAAATCATTTTCTAACAAATAAGTATGTCAGATTTGTTCATATTTGGCATAAATTATCCCTATGTGTAGGGGTTTGATTGCAGATAAGAATTTAGGAGCTAAAATTATAGAGGCCCTGTAAGGGGACTTAGAATTTTACATTGAGATACTATGGGAAAACAGAAAATTCTCTTTTTTTTTTATCTATTTAAGCAAAATAATTATTCAGTTTGAGTTCTGATGTAACATTCAGTCATAGGAAATAAGATTTGGCTCAATAAGGAGAATTGACTTTCCATAAGGGGTCAGGATGGGCCAAAAAAGGGGTAAAATAGAACATTTTCAAAAATCTTCTTTCGTTACAGCCTGTCAGTCAAATTTGTTCATATTTGATATAGATTATCCCGATGAGTATGGGTTTAAAGTTTGTACAAATCAATCTTGTATTTATAGGGCCCTGTAAGGGGGCTTTGAGTTTTATATAGGAATACTATTGGAAAACAGAAAATTCTCTTTTTTATCATTCATTTATATGACATTTTTAATTCAGTTTGAGTTTTCAAGCAACTTCTAGTTGTAACAAATATGATTTTGTTCGATACCAAGGATTGACTTTCTAAAAGGGGCCGGGTGGGGTCACAACATGATTAAAATTGAACATTGCCATAAATCTTATTTTCAACAACAGGTCTGTCAAATTTGATCATATTTGATATTAACTATCCCTATAATTAGGAGCTCTAAATTTATACAAATCAAGAGACACTGGGATCTTTGAGGCTTACATGGAAAATGGGAAATTCTCATTTTTTTGTCCATTAAGGTAAATATGGTGTTCAATTTGAGATGTAAAGCATTGTCTAGTGATAATAAATTTGATTTAGTTCAATAAAGAGAATTGAATTTTTGTAAGGGGCCAGGGTGTGAATGTCGCAATAAGGTTAAAATTGGGAATTTTCAGAAATTTCCTCTCAATAACCTTTCAATCAATCTATATAAATTATCCTTACATCAGCAAAGATTGAAGATTCTGCATATCAAGGGGCTGGGATATATTGGGGCCCTGTAATGTGAGTTTTACATAATTAAAGAATATTATAGGGAAAATTGAATTTTTTTTCATTTTGCATCCATGTGTACAAAAAAACTTCTTTTTAAAATTTGAATCATTTCTGCTTATAAATTTAAATTGCTAAGAGTGGGTGATTGAAGGTCTGACAAATTAAAGGGCTGGTTTGTATAAGGGTTCTGTACAGAGGACCATATACAGATGAATGGTATAAAGTATTTCATTTTCATAGCAATTAAGTTTCTGCTTAGTATGGTTGTGGTGGGGGTATTTATCCATAAGTTGTTTAGACCACCCCATATTAAGAGGGTAAATATTGTGGAATTTCAAAAAGTGCTGTGGCCGCTATGAGACAGTAGAGCATGCTCAGGCCCTAGGGCCTCTTGTGTTTAAAATTTTAAGTTGTTCTCCAAAATGAGATGTTGCTGGCATTTGTCCATAGTTTTTTGTTTGAAAAGTCGTTCTTGATTGCTGATTATTTATAGGAGACACGTATGTCCATGTTTTTTGTTTGAAAAGTTGTTCTGCATTACTGATTATTTATAGGAGACATGTATGTCCATGTTTTTTGTTTGAAACCTCGTTTTTGATCGCTGATTATTTATAGGAGACACATACGTCCATGTTTTTTGTTTGAAAAGCAATTCTCAAATGATGATTGTTAATTATTTATCTATTTTTATTATTGACTGACTGAAAGTCAAACATACAGACCCAGAATTAACAAGCCTTCAGTGCTCCAAATAAGCTGCATACAAGCCTTCAGTGCTCCAGATAAGCTGCATACAAGCCTTCAGTGCTCCAGATAAGCTGCATGTTTGCGTATTTCACTCAAATAATTCTGTAGTAAACACAAATAATTTGTTTTTAAGCGTACCCATTATACAAATAATTTTGCTTTCACACAAAACTCTTATGCATGTACAAACAGCTGTATGACAGTTCCTGTATTTTGGTAAACAGCCAGATAAGATCCCAGTTATTCATTTGTACCTTACAAGCTATTAACAGAGAGAAAGTAGGGCGAATACCAGTTTATTTTGCCTTCTCATGTATACAGGAGTTTGCATATTATTTTTATGTCGTAATGAAAGTGTCTAGATGATAAAGATCATACACTTTGGCAAAACGTCTAAGCGAGAACGAAAATCTCAGCTTGCAAAGGAAAAAACATGGTCTTACCCAAACCAAATTACAATTTTGAGTTACTTGTTGCCCCCAATACCAGTTTCTTCAATAAGTTATTTTAAAACAATATTGTTTAACATTGTCAACAAGGAATTAGACAAGAAACTATGAGTTGATCATATAATTATGAGGCAACTGCATTTGTGCAAGAAGAAACTGTTTGTTCAGTCACATTTCATACAATAGTGATAAAGAAAATCAAGAGTTGCTGGCAGCAACAACTTTACAATACTGTGCACTTAATATAGAATAGTTTTTAAAATCAAGATAAGATATTTGCATTACTTTCATTTAGACAATTCTCCATGTTTCACTCAATTATTGTAAACTTAACGAGTGAAAGCCACCCAATTAAATCTTTGATTATAAGATTTCACCCAGTTAGTAAAATTTTGAAGAGTTTTCACCCTTTCCAGTCAATCCTTATCTGGGGCACTGAGCCTTCAAGTTTAAATGTCTCAGTCTCTATAATTTGTATTGTTTATAAGTGGGGCGGATAGCGTGTTGACAACCCTCACGCCAGGCGTTGTTGGTTCATTGATTGATTGATTGAATATTTAGCGTCATTTTTATGCCATGGAGGGCTAACAGACGTCAGTTAACCGAACCACTGTTTGCTGAGATTAACCAGTACTCGAGCACTCCGCAAGTAACTGATAACTTTCCCACTTGAATCAGTGGTGAGAGACAAATGATAATGAGACTCAATGTCATATACCAATCATTACTGAGACTGTTGCCGGGCGGGGATTCGAACTCACGACCCCTGGATTGATAGTCAGACGCGTAACAGACTCAGCTAATCGGGGCCCACCCCAGCTCAACCAGACACCTATCAAAACATCACTCAGTACTGGTTGATTGTAATCATTATTATTATCATTGATATTATCAGCAAGCTGAAAACAAACAGAGAAATATCATATGAAGGAAATTATAAGCTTTTCCAATTTCGCTTTTTAAAATTCAAAGAGCTTTGTCTCCATTATGGAATCAGGGACTGTCGACTTATACGTTTTATAAACGTACCCTAGTAACTCCCTGAATGATTGAACCCAAAACCTCACATAGTCGAGATCTTGGATCTTGCAACACTCACCGCTTATGTGTCATGAGACAGAATCAAATGGAAACAAATTGCTAGTTATTTTGCAAGGCCGGTTGTTGTTCTCTGATTCATGTATAATTTTAGCATTTAGAATCTGGACATCTACCAGATAGGACTGAAACGATATTGTATAAAAATAAAACTATTTGTTGAAAAAGGCATTTAACCATCATTAAAAGAAAAAAGAAAGGAGAAATACTGTTTCAGCATTTTTTTATTTCTATAATGTTAGTTCATTATGACTGCGAATCTTTTATTGAATTTACTGTCATGTGTAAGGTTTTAAAATGAATTTAAAATAAAAAAAGATATTAAACTACACTGAGTTAACATGCCATCTGTTTGTCATCAGTAACTGACTTTGTGATTTGTTTGAATATTTAGTGTCATTTTTATGCCATCGAGGGCTAACAGATGACCAAAAAAACCACTCTTTCCTGGGATCCTGAAAGGTTCACCAGTACTCGAGCACACCCTATTTCCACAAGTATCTGATATCTTTCACACTTGAATCAGCTGTGCAAGATACAGTGTCCTATATTAATCGCTATGATTGATTGATTGATTGATTGAATATTTAGCATCATTTTTTATGCCATCGAGGGCTAACAGACGATCAGTTAACCTAACCAGTTTCCTGGGATTAACCAGTACTTGAGCACACCCTGTCTCTGCAAGTAACTGATAACTTTCCCACTTGAATCAGTGGTGAGGGACGAATGATAATGAGACGCAATGTCGTATATCAATCATCACGGAGACTGTTGCCGGGCGGCGGATTCGAACTCACGACCCCTGGATTGATAGTCAGACACGTAACCGACTGAGTAATCGCCATGGAGACTGCCCAGGAGGGAATGCCAATGCCTGAATTGATATTAAAATCCACTTCCACCTAGGCTAACTTGATTTAGTTGACATTGTGGAAAATAATAAAATCATTAAGACAAGATTAATCAGATTAAAAATGACATTGTTTTCTAGGAGTTTCAGGGCTTGAAATTGATTACAAAAGCTGTTTGTCCTTCTTTTCTAATTTTTGGTCTTGAATGCATAACATCAAAGAAATGTTCACTACACTTTCTTTAACATTTACTAGTCCTGGCCATATGTTTACTCTTCATGATGAGCGGACAAGTGCAATTTTCCAGCCCTGTGTTTTACCAAAGTACAATATTTTTTTGTACCATGAGATAGTAAAAAAAATGTTTTAGGTTTTAGGTTTTGAATAGCCAGCTAGAATTTTGAAACACCAGTAGTTGATATCAGAATATTGAGCTGGAAAAAAAGAACATAATAAAATTCATCATCAAACAGAAAAATAAAGCATGAGTATGATTTAAATTTTTTTATTACAGATTGAAACTTGAGAACAAGAAATGGTTTCAAGGGAGGTAATGCTAATGGAGAGAAATTTGTTACAGTTTAAGACAGAACAGTAGCAGTCATAGTTGTTTCCCTTGGAATGGTAAGTAAAGGTTTGCGAAGAGTGCCTTGTTTTTTCACAGTGACCCGGTATTATAATTTTATGTAAAGAAAAATACCACAAAAGCAATTGGTCTATTTGCATAAAGATTGAGGACAGTTTGTTTAAATCAAGTTTACCATAACAGTTGCCTTGCATATCATTACACAAAATAGTCCACTTAGTTCATTCACAACAGTTCCCTTATCATGAAGCAAAAGTCGATGCTGTCTGTATCACCATGTCATAATTCAAGTACTTGAAAATTGTTTTTTAAAAAAATTCTTATATTGTTATGTAACCAAGGGTCTTAAGTCTGAAGTCACTATATTGTAATGTAACCGGAGGTCTTAATTACATTTGCAGGATTGCAAAATGTACAAATGGTTAGTTTTGAAGTATTGGTTAATGTTGTCTTACTGAATTGACACTCATCAATGCTGAAATTGATTTGACTTGTATTCATGCATTAAATCAATCCTTACACATATTAACCTATAGCCACATTGATATAGTAGATCTCTGAGTAATAGTATTTAGTTTAAATTTATTTATTTTACATTGATAATGAAACAAGTTCTTACAACTTAGATAAATCATGCACAAAGTCTTCCTGTGTATAGATCCATTACCAGCGGCGGATCAAGGACTTCAGTTTAGAGGGGTCACAACACAAAATTCCATTCTAATCCATATTTATACCTAAACTGATTTGTATGTATGTAAATTTGAATGAATAAATATGCTAAAACCAACACAAAATTTGAACGGGCACACATTTTTCAGTAGGAATTTTAATAAAATATGACAGTTTGTGGGGTGAGGGTGGGGGGGGGGAGGGGGGGGTGGCGTCTTTAAGTAGATCCGCCATTGTGAACTAAGCTGGTTTGTCTTGCTAAAGGACACCATACCTATGGCTGGGGCGGGGGGTCAAATTCCCTCCCACCTCTCCCAAATCCTCTAGTCCTGGGGATAATATATGACAGCATTTAGCTTAAAAAATGGGCAGTTAATGATTTAATAGAATATTAAAATTTATTTTTTGTCAATAATTAATTCATCATACAAAATTAACTAACTTTACCATATATATTCATTTTTACATTAATCATATTGCAATACACAATATTTACATTAGTAATGTAACCCCTATAGAACCTATATAGAACTTGTCATTTATTTTACATTAACACCTACCTGCCATTTTTCATTTTAAGTTTGAACATATTTTGGAGATAAAAACTATGTATACATTCAAGATATTACAATAAATGATAAAAGTCAGAAATGTCACAGATAAACACAAATTTTCACCAAGAAGTAGCTCTCAATATGAGAGGTATGACTTTTCGCAGTTCCTTAACCGACTCCGCCTGTGTACAGCTGTACAGCAAAACTGGTTGCCATTACAAATTGGGGTGGTGGTGTGTGCCTTTTTTAACAGTATTTTGGTTATTGAATTTTTTAATGTAAGAGCACCTGATTATCTTTCCCTTAGTTTTGGTTAACCTTTACTGGTCACATCTTGTAAATGCCAGTAACTGATCCACCAGGTGGTTAACCTGTATTGGTCATACCTTTTCAATGCCAGTCACTGATCACCCAGGTGGTTAACCTGTATTGGTCATACCTTGTCAATGCCAGTCACTGATTCACAAGGTGGTTAACCTGTACTGGTCACACCTTGTCAATGCAAGTCATTGATCAACTAGGTTGTTAACATGTACTGGTCACAGCTTGTCAATGCCAGTCACTGATCAACTAGGTGGTTTACCTGTACTGGTCACAGCTTGTAAATGCCAGTCACTGATCCACCAGGTGGTTAACTTGTATTGGTCTTACTTTGTCAATGCCAGTCACTGATTCACTAGGTGATTAACCTTTACTGCTCACAGCTTGCCAGTCACTGATCCATCAGGTGGTTAACCTGTACTGGTCACACCTTGTAAATGCCACTTACTGATCAACGAGGTGGTTAACCTGTAGTGGACACACCTTGTCAATGCCAGTCACTGATTCACTAGGTGATTAACCTGTACTGCTCACAGCTTGCCAGTCACTGACCCGTCAGGTGGTTAACCTGTACTAGTCACTCCTTGTCAATGCCATTCACTGACTACTACTCTATATGTTCTGAGGTTTTAAACTTATAGCCGTAGACCAAAGTTCATGACTAATTATCACAGAGACTGTGGTTGGATTTGAACTCGCTACCCCTGGATTGACCCGGCATTACCATGCAACTTAGATGGCTGACTGCGCTGACATGTTGTTGTAAACTGTGTCCATTAATAATGTAAAGGTATCAAGCAAACCTTGTTTGTTGTAGGTGACCACAGCAGTGGTCTAGTGGTAGAGTGTCTGCCTTGCATGTTGAAGGTTGTTTGTTCAATCCCCTGTCAGGTCATACCATAGACATAAAAAATGGTGCTAGAAGTTTTCATACTTTGTGCTCACATTAAGAGTTAATTCTAGGTATGTTTAACCCTATGTCAGTATGATGTGACTGGGTGGGTTATATACCATGTGTCTGCAGCATGATACTTCAGTGTGGTAGTATCCAGAATACATGCATCGCGATATGACTTAAAATTGTTGGAAATGACACTAAACATGATACAGCAATGATGTAAGTTCATGAGATATCAAGATATGTACATGTACATCAAGACTTTGTAAAGTTTACTTATTCAAAGTGTCATATTGTAAGTTCATATCTCATGAACTTTTAGCTCGCCGGGATGAATGTCCAAGGAGAGCTATTGGCATGACCACAGCGGCGGCGTCTGTAGACACCCAGGTTAAACTTTCTATGCAACCACTCATTGGATATGCTAAAACTTAGCATTTGTGTTCAACATCATCAATGGAACACATAGCGACAAGAATTAAACTCTTGATGCATTTTGGCAGAGTTATAGCCGTTTTTGAACTTAGACACCCAAGTTAAACTTTTGCGTTTAAGTTTAAGATATCTATGCGACCACTCATTGGATATGAATGAAACTTTGCATATGTGTTCACTATCACCGATGGAACACACAAAGAGTAGAACCATAACCTGGGGTTGCATTTTGACAGAGTTATGGCCCTTTTTGGACTTAATTTCAAGTTAAATTTTTTTATCAGGTAAGATATCTATGCAACCACTCATTGGATATGAATGAAACTTCACATGTGTGTTCATCATCATCGATGGAACATATCTAATATGTAGACTGCGAGCAGCTTACTTTGTTTTCGTGGGTGGATGAGTAGCTTGGAGACAGAATCTGTTTTTTGTTTAACTAGACTAGCATCAGCTTAGGACGGTTAGTCATTATTAGAAAATTTAATGTAGGCATAATTAACTCGATTATCGGTTTCTTGTCACTGATATAACTTAATTTCATCACTGCTTTGTATAGGGCCACTTTGTTGTCAGTTTTGTTGACTGAATCAATGCAAAGCTAATGAATTTTATGGAGGCCAAATATCATCACATACACTAGTGTACACAAGTTGACAAAGCGGACCTAGGTACAAACTGCAGCCATTCTGGTTGTAACAACAATTTTGGTATTTATAGTTAAACAGTAATTGTCTGTGTAAATTTATTATATTTGTTGACTTTTAGTGTTTGCTTACATAGTCTGCAATATACGATATGTTATGAGAAACAGGGTTTTGGTTATGGGAATATGATACATTGAACCTTTTTTTTTTGCTGAAGGGGAGGACATGTTAATTTATTTGGATTTTATGGATTGGTACACACTCACCCAAGTCCTTATTTATGGAATTGTATAAAGTACACCAACATATGGTTAGCATTTATATTACTAATAGGCCATTATTAATTAATTGCTAGATTATCATACAATTTTTTCTTAAAAAGGGGGAGGGTGGCGGAGGTTTTTATTTTTTATTTTTAAAATTTTTGATGTTTTTTATATATAAAAAAAAAATATATATTTTTTTTTATCAAAATAAAAAGGGTAAGGGCAGCATGGAAATTAGGGGTTGGACGGGAATGATAATCTAGCAATAAATTTAATATTATTTTTTTACACTATTCTTTTTGTGTTCTATTCATTTATCTTTTGTGAGCACATTTACTGGTAGACCATCAGACCCAGAATCAAAGGGTATTGGGTCATGCCCAGAAACAAAGGGTAACATGGGTCGTACCCAGAATCAAAGGGTCATGGGTCATACCCAGAATCAAAGGGGGTCATGGGTCATACCCAGAATCAAAGGGGGTCATGGGTCATACCTAGAATCAAAAGGTCATGGGTCAGACCCGCCCTGTATGAGATGCTATTATTGAAAGTCCATATACTAGTTTATTGTTCCAGTGACATTAGTGTAAGACACTGAATTGAGATTCTTCATGCTTCACTATTTCAGTGACCCCCCTGTATGAGATGCTATTGTTGAATGTCCATATACTAGTTTACTGTTCCAGTGATATTAGTGTAAGACACTGAATGGAGATTCTTCATGTTTCACTATTTCAGTGACCCCCCCTGTATGAGATGCTATTGTTGAATGTCCATATACAAGTTTACTGTTCCAGTGACATTAGTGTAAGACACTGAATGTAGATTCTTCATGCTTCACTATTTCAGTGACCCCCCTGTATGAGATGCTATTATTGAAAGTCCATATACTAGTTTATTGTTCCAGTGACATTAGTGTAAGACACTGAATTGAGATTCTTCATGCTTCACTATTTCAGTGACCCCACTGTATGAGATGCTATTGTTGAATGTCCATATACTAGTTTACTGTTCCAGTAACATTATTGTAAGACACTGAATGTAGATTCTTCATGCTTCACTATTTCAGTGACCCCCCTGTATGAGATGCTTATGTTGAATGTCCATATACTGGTTTACTGTTCCAGTGATATTAGTGTAAGACACTGAATGGAGATTCTTCATGCTTCACTATTTCAGTGACCCCCCTGCATGAAATGCTATTGTTGAATGTCCATATACTAGTTTACTGTTCCAGTAACATTATTGTAAGACACTGAATGTAGATTTTTTATGCTTCACTTTTTCAGTGACCCCCCCTGTATGAGATGCTATTGTTGAATGTCCATATATTAGTTTACTGTTCCAGGGACATTAGTGTAAGACACTGAATGGAGATTTTTCATGCTTCACTATTTCACTGACCCCCCTGCATGAGATGCTATTGTTGAATGTCCATATACTAGTTTACTGTTCCAGTGACATTTGTGTAAGACACTGAATGTAGATTTTTAATACTTTGCCTGTGTTTACTATTTCAATGACTCCTATGTTTACTATTTCAGTGACTCCTGTATTTACTATTTCAGTGACTCCTGTGTTACTATTTCAGTGATCTCAGTATGATACACTGAATGCACATTCCACATATTACTGTTTAAGTAACCTTAGTATCAGACACTAAATACCGGTACAGATTCTTCATGCTTAGTTATTATTTCAGTGAGACAGTCTGAAAGCAGGTTCCACATATTTATTTACTATTGTAACATATATATATAGTGACCTTAGTATAAGACACTAAATATAGATTCTTCATGCTTAGTTATTATTTCAGTGACCTCCGTATAATGATGAGACAATAAATGCATAACTGTGTGATTCAGAAACAATTTAATAGCTTAACTTTGTGATAAACATAACTTTGTGAGTACTGTGTGCTTTCAGAATTAAAATATAACAACTTTGTGAATACATCTTTGGTGAAAACTTTGTCATTTAGAAATAGACCTTTGTGATTTTAAAGGCAGTGAATTGGAAATTAAGGACTTTGTGAACTAAATAAATATTCAAAGTGAAATAAGGACTTCAAACTTATAATTTATCTAACTTAGTGACCATCTATACCTGATATTACTTTGTGTGACTTTATAATTTTCTTTGTGAATTAGTCATAACACTGTGCATACTTTTGTAAATATCATAGTTGACAGTATTAAACATCTTATTAAAAAGCGTTAACTTTCATTCGGCATTTTGTTCATATCTACAACAACCACACATCATGGATAACTACTGTCCCAACATTATGAGTGGAGCATTTTTCCCTCATAATAACTAGGACAAGAATGATGATGTGTCATGCAAATGACTTGGGTCTGTTATTCAAAGGTCGAGGTCACAGTTCCGTCCTTCCACTGCTGTCTGTACCGTATCTTCTTTAGTTGTGATTGGATTTTTAAATAAATTGGCACAAATGCTGACCAGCCCAAGATGATGTGTGATGCGAATTTTGGTCTGTTCGTCAAAGATAGTTTTTTTTTGTTGTGGGTTATAACTAACATATTTATGGTTCAATTTAGAACATCACACCAGTACTCGCTGGGACAAGACAATGTGTCCTATAACAGTTGGCTACATATATCAGTTTGCAGCATTTACATGTGATTTCTGTGCTCACAACTTTTTCATTTTGTATACGGTAATAAAAATCCACTTCTCTGGAAATGCCTCTACTTGGGGTTTATGAGGTGGTGGGGGATATGACCATGTTAGTGGCAACCTCTTGTTACTTTTTCAGTTACTTTCTGTATTTACTATTTCAGTGACCCCTGTATACAAGACTGAATGAAGACAATTTGATAATGATTCTACATGATGAACATACGGCAGATGAACCGATGTCCATAAGTAGCGCCAGTGGCACAACTAGCCCCGCCCTCTCCAGTAGCATTCTCGAAGACAAAATGACTGAAAACACAATGAGACGACCTGCTCCGGGTCGCAGAATTCGGGCTGTGATGTCAGCACCGCTAGCGAAGGAAATGTCTGGTTTTGAAATGAGAAAGAAAGTGTTTGAAGAAGCAGAACGATTGTCGGAGAAGAAAAGTAAAATTGTGCAAGGTAAAATTTACAGTATTTTGGAAAGCATCTCTCAGAAGTGATTTGATAATTCATGTTTAGCGTATTAGTACTATTACCACTGTTGGAGACTATACTATTGTCCATCTGGCTGCTCCCTGACTCTGTTTGTCTGTCTCTCCATTATTCTGTCTGCAAAAACATATTTTCTGGAGACAAACCTTCGCAGCACACATCATTGTTTTTATTGATACAGCCAATAAAAACCTTTTAGTACCTTTGTGTCCTGATATTCTGTTGTTTTCGCAGTATTTGGGTATACATGTATGCATTTCCAAACAAAGTCAGCACTGTCATAGTTTCATAGAATCTTTAGTTGAGAAATGCCTAGCAAGTATAACACTAGTGAGTAATGGGTAAAGGTTGGCAAATATTATAAGTTAAACTGACTGAATATCAGGTGCTAAAACTATAACGACCAAAAATATATTATGCTGCCTATAAAATAGTTCATAATTCCCCTCCCCTGATAAATCTATGCCCCCTGTGACCTAATAACATAAAATCCAGATTCCACCACTGTAACTTATTTTAATGGAGTTTTAACACCATTCTCGACACATGGTAGGTTATATATTATGGCATATATATCCAGTTTTATTGATGGAGGAAGACCTCAGAATGAATCTGAGTAGAACCACCATCCTTCCACAAGTAACTCAGTTACTCAGTTACTGGCAAACTTTCTCACATAAAATCTTCTCATGCTGGGCTTGAACGCTGAACCTTAGCAGCAAGTGGTAACTTGGCTGTTAGAGACGACATTGTCTTGGACCACTTGGCAAAGGAGCAACCTCCCACCGCTACATAAATCAGTAGTAAAGGAAACTGTATCGGGAATAGATAATGGATGATTAATGGATAAATCAGAACCAGTGAAACTGAGGTTATTTATTTTCCATGCATAAAATTAGCTCTATCTTACTACAATCATAATATATCTCGGAAATTGTGATAATTCATGGAGTATATAGATACAATGTCATTTTTTAATTTATTTTCGAAACCAAATTTTTTTTTCATTTATCAATAAATTATCAGAATAGAGTGATATTCCTCATGATAACTGATTGATTTAAAAGCTTAAAAAGCAATCCCCGGGTATACATTTTTCGAGGTTTGTATAATATTTTCAGAGGTTTATATAATATAAATACATATAATAAAACACGAAATGTCCAAATACTCCGAGGTTAACAAAAATGTCGATGTTTTTAATACCAGCTTCCCCCACCCCCTCCCTTTACCTTGTTTTCCATGTGCTTTTATTCAAAACCTCAGAATTTGGTGTTGAATACTCCGCGATTCAAACATCGGAAAATGTTTACCCGTGTGGCACAAGGCTCCTTTTCACCAACATTTTCTTAAGTTATATTTAAAAAGTTACCCAATTTAGACTGGTTATTTATTTATTATATTATTACTATCAATAAAAACATAATACAGTTCTACTGGAACCAGTCTGAAATCATGATCACCTGGCTGCTTTTCTTAGATTTAAGTTTTTGAGTATATACTGAAATATATTGGCAAATGTTACATCAATGTTTTGATTTCTATAATCGTGTTTGAAAATAGCTTTTTTCTTATACATTTGGGAAAATAAAATCTTTTTGGCTTGTCACACAATATCAAACTAATAATTAGCTTCTTAAATTAAAATTTTAGTATTAAAATTTTGATTAATATTGATATTAACTTTATCTCTGATTTCCATTACTCACTGTATGGCTTTACCATATTTATCAATATCAAAGAAGGGTTGGAAAGTTATTCTGACAATGTATATGAATATTGTGTTCTTATATTTAGTTTGACCTTATAATCTATGAATAATTAATATAAGTTATAAATATATATCGAATAATTCATATTAATTAATTTCACCAAAAATAGCATGATTTATTCAAAACGTGAAATTACTTGCATTTATTTATTATTTTCATTGCTCTGCTCACCAAAGTTAACTTGATTTATTAAACTATTTATACAAAAAATAAAGGCATTTATCTTCTTTTTTTTTCATTTGAAGTTTTTAAAAACCAATTAACAATCTAAATTCAGAACTAATTTATGCGGTATGTAATTATATTTAAAATTTTGTGGCATTCAACAAATTGAATGGAGAATATTTGCTATGCCATTGATTCAGTTGTTCACATTAGTTCCTACACCCTAGGTAGGAGTACAGGACAATATGTTATTATGTGCTTTAAATAAGAAATTCAAAACTTAAATGATCTGATTTAAATACCTTAAAAAAGTCAATTTGTTTTGCATTATGGGAAGATAATGTTTGTTTAGACATGGCCATGTTAGTGTTTTGTTACCTGCGGGAGGATGTTGTTGTTGTTGTTGTTGTTGCTGTATGGTGGTTATTGCTGATTTTAATAAATTATTGTTCAGTCATATCGTGATGGTGTCTGAGCGTTGTCACACTGGAGTCTCATGCCGCAGACACGTGGTATGATATCCCACCCATTTACATTATACTGACACTGGGTTGACCAGATCTAAAAAAAACTATCCTCTAAATGCCGAGAGCCAAGTGAGAATGCTTCTAGTACCATTTTTATATTTTTTGGTATGACCCTGCAGGGAATCAAACCGATAACCTTCTGCATGCCAGGTGGATGCTTTAAATGATTTTGCAGTATCTTGGTACAAATGTTCATCATGTAATGAGATAAAGTGTTGTGCACAAGACCCAGATTCATACTTCAAAGGTCACGGTCACACTTACATACAAAATTTTGTGTCCGTTCCATATCTTGTAAAACCATTTGATAGATTTTGAAATGACATTGCACAAATGTTCACCATAATCAGACAATGTATTGCACGCAAGACCAAGGTCCATAGCTCAATGGTCAAGGTCACACATAGAAGCTCAAGGTCAGAAATATGTACAAAATATTGTTTCCGCTCTACCATATTATGAAAACCATTTGACAAGATTTTGAAATAGCATGGCAAAAACATTCAGCTCCATAGCTAAAAAAGGTCAAGGTCACATTTGGAGGTTAAAGATCAGAAATACCTACAAAATTTTACTCCATATCTTGTAAACCACTTTACAGATTCTGAAATAACCTGGCACATATATAATCAAACAAAATGTCAAGACCCAGACAGGGGTTAAAAAAAGATCAAGTTTAAGATCTCTGCTTTTCACTGTCGGACCCATTTAATTTTACTTAGATGAGGTCTATTGAACTTTTCATTATTCTAAAAAAATATATATATCATAATATAATCATCAGCCCTTCAACTAATACAAGCAGAATTAGACCTTCTGCATCTCTTCTTTTTTTATGCCCCCCAAAATTTTTGTCCTTCCGTCTGGTATTTCGTTTCCCGCCTGTCGTGAGTAAGACCCACACCCGTACCTCAAAGGTCAAGGTCAGAAATAAGTTCGTTTGACAACACTGAGTCTGTGTGTCACATTTCCTGTCTGACCTGTTACTTTGTCATGCATAGATGGATTTTATAAATACTTGCTATAAATGATCAACATAACATGATGACATGTTGCGAATAAGACCCATACCCATACCTCAAAAGTCAAGGTCACACTTCGAGTTTATTTGACAACACTTTCAATCTGTTTGAGATTTCGTGTCTGGTCTGTAACTTTGTCATGCATAGATGGATTTTGTTAATACTAGCTACAAATGATCAACATAACATGACGATGTGTCGTGCGTTACACCCATGATGCCACTTCAAAGGTCAAGGTCACAATTTAACTTTGATGGCATTTTCAGTCTGATTGAGATTTCGTGTCAGGGTCTGAAACTTTGTCATCTATGGATAAATTTCAAAAACACTTGGCTTAATTCATCAGCATGACATTACAATGTGTCACGTGTATGACCGACATGCATACCTCAAAGGTCAAGGTCACTCTTTGAGTTTGTTTGACAACACTTTCAGTCTATGTGAGAATTCTTGTTCGATCTGTAACTTTTTCATCTCTGGATAATTTTTAAAAACACTTGGCTCAGTTGATCAACATGACATAATTAAGTGTCGCATGTAAGACCCAGAACCTTTCCTTAAAGGTCAAGGTCACACTTTCAATTTGTTTGATATTGCGTGTCTGGTCTGTGATTTTGTCTTTAACTTGGTCATAAGTAAGACCTAGACCAATACCTCAAAAGTCAGGGTGACACTTTGAGTATGTATGACAACACTTTGAATCTGTTTGAGATTTCAAGTCTGTCCTTTAACTTTATCATACATGGATGGATTTCAAAAACACTTGGCTCAATTTATCAATTGATCAATAATTGATCTTAACTTACATTTATGGATTTTAAAATAGCTTGACACAAGTGATCAGCATTTCATGATAATGTTTCACCTGCATTTAATTGTTGAAATACCCAGACTGTTACATCAGATATCATGGTCAAGGTTATACAAAGGTCAAGGTCATGCTTTAATGTAAAAAACCAACAATTTACCCATGATATTCATGGTTACATTGCTACCTATTATATTGTATATTGTTATTTTTCACAGACCATTTGGAAGGCATGCGACACTTAACAGTGAAATTTCTCGTTTAAACATTTCTTGTTTAAACATTGCATTGAATATATTTATAAACATTTAAAAGAATACAATAATGACTGAAGCAATTAAAAAAAATAAAATTAAACATTTAAAAGACCTGCTAACTTAAAATTTACAAAATGCTTGCTTTTTATACCTTTAAGAATGTGAAGGTTGATTTGTTTGCATGTTCAGAATTATTTTTATGCCATTTTGAATGTGAACTGTGCAGTTGAAAAATCAATGGGCTCCTCTGCGGCTGAGTGGTCTATATAAGTCGCCATCTCAAGATCACTTACCTCTCACCGCTTAAAGGCCGTAAGATTGAGTTCCTCTCGTTCCAATAAATTCAGGTGAGAAATCTAACCAGTTACTTGCAGAAGGATGGTGGTTCTACTCAATCTGACTCAGTCTGAGGTTTTCCTCCGTCAATAAAACTGGATATACCATATATAACCTGAAATGTGTTGAAAATGGTGTTAAAGACCATTCAAAAAAAAAAAAAAGAAAAGTCAAGTAGATTTGTGTGAAAATTAAATCAATGCCTATGATTGTACATGCTAGGCTCGTTGATGTCAAGTCCTTAGGCAACTGGAATCTAATAAATATGAAATTCACAATTCATATTTTATCAATAAATCTGGGATCTTTCTAAAATTCTTGTGACCTTTCAAAACTTTTACTGGAAGTTCATAGATCTGCCAGTAAAATACACTATTTTAACCCCTGCCAGGTCTCAAAGGTCAAGGTCAAACTTTAGAGGTTCAAGGTCAGAAATTAATAAGATACAACATTTCATG
Source organism: Panopea generosa (assembly GCA_029582155.1). Taxonomy (NCBI): domain Eukaryota; kingdom Metazoa; phylum Mollusca; class Bivalvia; order Adapedonta; family Hiatellidae; genus Panopea; species Panopea generosa. Next base: position 21,794,644 of record CM055904.1, read on the forward strand.
TCCGCTTCATACCTTGTAACATGCTATATATGTTCACCATAACGAGACATTTAATCACAGGCCTTGGGTCTCTAGTTGGGTTTAATTTATTAACATAACAAATCATAGTGGGGGCATCCAAGTCCTATGGTCTCATTTCTAGTTTTTATTTAAGACTCTGCAATAGTTACTGAGAGTAATTCGTTACATATAAAAAGAAAACCAGCATCAAAAGGAATGTTTTATTTATTTAATATGTGATTGTTAGGTTTGCTCTTTCAGCAAATATTGCATTAACTTTGAATAATTTTTTAGATGCATTGTTATAACCATTTTGGCACAAAAGGATACATCAAAGAATCCTCTACCTTTACAATAAAGTATTTTACATTACTGGACCAGTTATTATGTGAGAGCTGTCAATACAGATAATTTAGTTATTACAGGCTATCATGTCAAACATATTATTATTTTTTGCTCATAAATTGCGAGCAAATGTTGAATTAACTTTATACATAAAAGTGTACTTCAAAGAAATCTCTCCTTTTTCTGACACTAATAGTAAATGGGGATAAAGTAAAAGAAACTGCAAATAAAATCATTGCTATGAATATCAATATTTTAAAATTGGGAAATGACCAATTTGACCTCTGCATTTCAGACTCTGTAATAAATTATTTCTGAATTGTCTAAATTTTCTTTTTTTCTTTTTCCACCACCCATCAAATATATTATTAAAAAAAGTCAATAAACAAACAAAAGTCTGGCGTAAAGCATACATTTAATGTTTGCATACTGATGACAAATATGTGCTGTTACTGTCTTCTCACAGGCTGTAAAGCATGGTTTAAGATCCTCTTTTTGTCCTTGATTTGTTGACAATTTTGTATTAATTTTTTTCATGTAACCATATTATGCTAGTACATGAATGTAGTAGTATTAGTATTCCGTTTATATTTTTTTTATTTCATTGGACCTTTCTTTTTACTTTTTTTCTTATTTTTTTTTTGTCTTATTTATTTTTCTTTAAAAATATATATTCTGAGAATGATATTTTGTTTGACGGGAGTTGGAAATAAAAATGGTTCAGCAGAATTTCTTTATCATCCAATTGCAGACATTTTTGACAGCAACAACTAATTTCAACTCATTTTGCCAGCAGTTTCATTGTAAATAACCTTTGGCCACATGTTCTTGGAAACTATGGACATGTGTTAACAGAATTTAAGGATTTCGCAAAGTGAATTAACATAAACAGTTACTGTTCCTGCTCCAGACTTTGTAACATCAACTGTTTGAATATATGTCGACTTGTTCAATGCTCTAAATCAACACTACCAGCTCTGTATCTGACCATCCACCACCTGGTGAAGTGCAATGATGCAGTGTTTTTTTCACCATTTTGGGAAGATGACCCATACCCTTGGAATTGGGAATTTTAGCGGCATTTTCATTAACATTGGGAAATTTTTTTGCATTAAATATATTTATAAAAAGTGTACACTTGTTTATCAGGCCATTTAATTAAAAAATCAATGTCATACTAAATTCAGAATGGGGAAAACTTTCTTTATTTTATCAAGGAAGTATGGCAAGTTTCAATTTACATTTTTGAAGCTTTCAAATGGGAATTTTTACCATTCAATTGGGAAAAAAAGATACTATTTGCCATTGGGAATATGACCCAATAACGGCTATAAAAATGGCCAAAAAAAAACACTGTGATGCCATGTCAGAACAATGGCATCTCTAAAATCGCATCTATAATAACAATATAACATCACAGCAAATTCGTAGTTGTCAATTCAAAGTGTCAACCAATTATTAGTGGGTCGGTGGTCTAATGGATAGAGTGTTGGCTGCTCATGCCAGAGTTTGCGAGTTCGATCCCCAGCTTGACCCGATGCCTCTCATAAAACAACACTCAGTACTGGTTTTACCCAGGAAGCGGACTCAAGAGCGATTTATATAAGCGATGAGCTTTCATCGCAATCAAGCTAAAAGAAATTAGTATAAACTAACCAATTTAGTATCAAAGTGTTTGCAGGACTGTGGGATACCTTGTTGCAGACTAGTGAAAAAACCTGTTTTAATGCCCCTCTTCACCTTGCGTTTTCATATCTTCATGAGTATTTTTGTGTTTTTTTATATGCATTTGATAATTGGCTCGTTTTATGAAATTAATTACTGCTGAGCAGACAATGATTTGTGCTGTCACAGTGCATGTATCTATGACAGCTAGACCAGTGATGGCTGACTTTGAAAAAAAATATGGTGCTTTTTTATTGCCATGCATGACCCATGTGGGATTTAAATATATACATGTTCTTTGCAGCTCTTATTTGTGTTTTAAATTGATTGTCAGCAAATACTGCAGCAATCTTGATAAGTCATTTATAACAATTTAACACATATCTTAAACAACAGGTACTCTAAGCGTGAAATATTATACTTCTGTATGGCTTTATTACATTAAAACATAACAGTCATTTTGAGATTGTAGATAAATGTGCGTATAATGTATCCGCGACTATTATTTTGTATTGTATCGAGTCAGATTGTATATATAGATACTAAAAAATTAGGTAGAATAATGGTTTATCTATTTGCTGTAGTCGTCACAGAGCGCATTAATGATGTAAATATTTTTACAAATTATTAATTACTTAGAGCATTTTTGCTGTTAATTTGAATTGTTGAAATTTTTTATTGATAAGTTAAGGCTATCTTGAGAAGTTGCAGTAAAGGGCCTAATTTTGCCTGGTTACCGCCATTTAGGGGGTCCATGATTAAATGTCCGCCATATGTTTGTGGTATGGATGATATTACACCGCTCTTTAATTACGGATCAGAAGTTAAACCGCAAAAATTGTGTTATTTGTGTTCAGTACTCAATGATTTGCATATTATCGTAATGAAAAATGGAATATTAATTTGGGAGTTATTTACATTAATTAATTTATTGAAATATTCAAAATACACTCTCAACGTGATATTGCAAATGAGATAACAATTTGCAATAACACCTTTTGTAATATTGTCAAAATTTAACAAAAACTTATTTACACGTCTAAATAATTGAAAGTTTAATAGATAAATTTTAGAGGCAATTTGTAAAATCTTATAGACTGCGAGACTGTTTAGCTACATTTTCAATTTTAATGAATGTGTCGTACAAAAGAAACATACTTAATGAAGAAAAGTGTAAGAAAACTTGAGGGAAATCTATTTAGCATTTAATATACATTAACAAATAGTGTCAATATATCTTGAATAGTATATACAGCATTAAAAAATCAGATAAATTGCCCGAAAGGTCAGCCAAATGCTAGAAAATGTTAAGGCATGAGATTAAATCAGATTTTGATTTCAATGCCCAGATAAAGCATTAAAAAGAAACATACAGTGTGCACTGACAGAACAGTAAACTTGTTTTGCTTTTCGCTATGATGGATAAGTTCTCCTCGGGGTAAATGTGACGACACCATCATCATGACCAATGGGAGCATCTTATTGTTTTTTAAGAAAATTTGGATAAAATATCTGTGAGAGGGATTACACAGGAAATATGTTTATTCTTAACAACAAGAGTGAGTATTTATTGTATATTCTTAATGTTAAAGGGGTCCTCTGTGGCCGAGTGGTCTAAGGCGTCGTCTCAAGATCACTTGCCTCTCACTGCTAAGGTCGTAGGTTCAAGTCCCGCTTGCTCCAAAACATTTATGTGAGAAAGTTCCCAGTTACTTGCGGAAGGACAGTGGTTCTACTCAGTCTGAGGTCTTCCTCCACCAGTAAAACTGGATATGCCATATATAACCTGAAATATGTTGAAAATGGCATTAAACTCCATTAAAAAAAAAAATAATAATGTTTAAGGATATTTGCTACTAATATTTTTTTTATATTCTTTTTGTTTTTTTCTTCATTTGAGTTTAAATGATATTTGTAACAAATTACAGCTGATATAATTATGGCAACCAGTTTAAGACACTACTAAGGGCATAAGATTATTATTTTTTAATTGTATTTATTTGACATCAATTGTGAAACATGCTCTTATTACTTATACACAAATCACACTCATTTCAAACTCAATTCAAACTATTCCTTAGGGTAGATATATTTAAAGCAAATGTGGATAAAGTGTTTTGCTTAAAGGACATTTACACATTGCTGTGGTTGAAGATCGAACCCATGACCCCCCAATTCTGATCTTCTACTGGACCATCTAGAGCAACTATTGCTCCGCCCACTAAATACAATGTTACTTTTAATTAGACTGTTAGCTTGTCTAAGGAAAATGGTGGACCTGGAACCAATATTGATTGTTGATTGGATTATCAGCTTGTTTTATTGACAGCTCACATCTGGTCAATTGTGTTAATTAAACCCTATCAAAAAAAAAAAAATAAAATAAAATTATTGTGAAGCATAGAATTGAAAATGAGGGATTCACAAGAGGTATATTTATACCAAGGGTAATTTTTGCATAATTTGGAATGAGACTAGCCCTTCATTTAGCATTATGGGGCCTATAAAGTTTGTCTCGGGGCCAATAAATACATTTATTTTAAATGGTGCACAGTAATTTTGATAAATATTCACCTATCTTTATTGTTAAAAAATAAAAAGGGTGGGGGGGGGGGGGGGGTCCTCTGGCTGAGTGGTCTAAGGTGCCGCCTCAAGATCACTTACCTCTCATCGCTAAGGTCATATGTTTGAGTCCCGCTTGCACCAAAAACTTTATCTGAGAAAGTTTCATGTTACTTGCGGAAGGACAGTGGTTCTACTCAGTCCGACTCAGTCTTCCTCCACTTGTAAAACTGGATATGCCATATATAACCTGAAATGTGTTGATGTTGTATGGTGTTTAGCATCGTATCAACAGTTTTTCAGTCATATCGTGACGGTGTCTACTTGAGACAGTATTCTAAGCACTGTCACATTGGAGTATCATGCTGCAGACACATGGTATGATACCCCACCCAGTCACATTATACTGACACTGGGCCGACCAGACCTAGAACTCTCCTCTAAATGCTGAGTGTCAAGCGAAGAAGCTTCTAGTACCATTTTTAAAGTCTTTGGTATGACCCGGCTGGGGATTGAACCCACAACCTTCCGCATGCGAGGCGGACACTCTACCACTAGACCACGCCGTGGTCTTGAAATGTGTTGAAAATGGCATTAAACCCAATTCAAAAAAAAAAAAAAATTGTTAACAAATGATGCAGATATAAAATAAGAATACCCAGGGCAGTTATTACAATATGTGTCGACTCTTTTTGATTATAGTTTCTATCTGTAAAGGGGCACAACTCTTGCAAATGGTTGTAAGGCATCCTTTTCACATATTCATGGTCATATAAGACAAAAAATAATTTCTGTTTTAGGTAAATTAAATAAATTCCTCAAAGGTCAAGGTTGTACTTAGAGGTCAAATGTCAAACCAAACATTGTTGTCATAAAACTATGTACCTGTACATATTTCTAGTATTTAATAGGCACAGTATATTTGACATTAAAATGTGCAAAGCTAATCAAAGGTACCTGGGGACCTTAACACGTTTTTAAATAAGGATTATATAAGATTATACTGTCTGACTACTTGAAACCGTCAAACATTGACAGGCCGAGTAGGAGGATTTGCAAGGCTTTAATTGTTCAGCGTTATATATAAACTTTATAATACTTTGGTCTTGTATGTGCACATGTGCAGTAAGTAGGGAAGTAGATTATCGTGATTACATTTAATCATTAAATGACCCTAATTGCAGGGTTCAATTAATCTTACCAAAAGATACACATTTCTGTCACTTTCCATTCAATTAGGTTCTGAGGAGGTTCATGGGTACATGATTGTGTTAAATGTAGAATTTCAGTAAAGCAGTCTGGTCTGCAGTCTGGTCTGACTGCTTTACATCATTTTAAAATGATAGCATGCCTGAACAGCATCAAAGCGCCCCTCCTCAAATAATGTACTGAAAATGCATATGAAAAAAGTCTGATTTGGTCCCACTGGGAAAGGAATCGAGGCAGACTTTTGGATCCTTGGACCAGTAAGCTTATATCACCCCATCACCATGCATTTCCTCATATCTTTATGTTATATGCCACACACTCAGCCATTGAAAGACTGGGGAATATAACTGGTTTCTTGTCAATAACTTCTGAAAGCGTTTGTGTATTAAATTATTATTGGCCGTGCAGCTGTATAATTGTAAAATACAGGCTCAGTTTGATATTGATCAACATCAGTCAATTTTTACAGGTGTTATGGCCCCTGTTATACTTAATTTTTGGTATATTAGAGTAATAGTTTATGTGAAGCTCACTCACCATCATTTTCCTTAGACAAGCTGAATTTGTCTAGAAATAAACACTGTATTGTATTTTAACTTGGACAAACAATGCCACATGGCCAGCCGTTTTTACTTCTACTCAGATCAATGTACATAATGCATCTGTGGTCTACCTCCATCAAAAAACTGGTTATCATGATAAATTATATATTCTGTGATGATTTAGTAGTTTGTTGGGCATTCAAACTTGCGAACTATGAATTGATAATCAGACTTGCTACCGACAGTTTACCAGGCTAGACTGGTAATATTTTGAAATTTTTAACTGAAATGATTGAAAGCATTTAGCAGAATGGATATTTGGGTAAATATACCTTTCTGTTGACTCATACCAAGTCGGACCTTCACTCCACCATGCAGCCAAGGACATGTTGACTTGACAGTTCTGTTGCAGCCAGGTGTGAAGTCACCATTTACATAATGCAAATTAATAACGATTTTATCAAACGTAAACCCATGTATTACACCCCCTATAACGCTGATAGTGGGCAAAAAGTAAACACTTGCAGACGGCAAATTATTTAAACAGTATGGAAATAGAACTACAATTGTCATCTGTTGTGGTAATAAAAAAAAGTAAAGGGTCCTTCAATGTAACCATTTACAAGTAATGGGGACCCCAGTCAGCCTGTTGAACAACTAGCTACCAGTTAATTTTATGCCTGTGAGGGCCAACAGACAATCCGTTCTTTCCGGGGTTAACCAGTACTCAAGCACACCCATCTCTGCAAATAACTGATAATTTTACCATTTGAGTAAGAGGTGAGAGTGGAATGAATTACAGTGAGACACAATGTCATATAACAGTCATCACCGTGAGATACCGGTGTGACTAGGCTAGGAATCAAACTCGTGACCCCTGGATTATTACTTACATGATTTACCAACTGAGTTAGCTGAGTTAGGGCCTCAAAGTTAGTAAATTCTTGATTAAAAAAACATTTCTAAATTAATGATAATGATATTGTCCCAATGCAAATCTATAGAATTCTATTTTTGCCTGTTAGTTGTATGGTGTTTAGCATCACTTTCAACAATATTTCAATCATATCTTGATGGTGTCTACTTAAGACGGTATTGTATGAGCTGTCACACTGGATTATAATGCTGCAGACACATGTTATGATACACCACCCAGTCACATTATAATGACACCGGGTTGACCAGATCAAGAATTATTCTTTGAATGCTGAGT